>JAMWET010004060.1:0-205000 GCA_024036415.1 Prochilodus magdalenae | reverse complement strand
CTCAGCAGGTAACACACACCTGATGTTACAGTGTGAATATAAATATTATTTATGTGCATCATTATATTTTAAAGGACCGTTCTGATTACTTGTGCCCCTAAAGTTTTCCAGTTTTCAAACCACTGAAAATCTGTAAATATGATTAACTATCATTTGTTATGCCCAAGAAAACAGTATAGGAGCATCTCTGAACCCTAACAAAGGTTTAGAAATATGCCTGATTATTTATGATCACTGCATATAAATGCCCCCTTGCTTTCTTTTCCCCACCCTCCATTCACACCCCCAGGCCTGGTTGTTGGAGTCATCTCAATGCCAATTCTATTTCCACCCAATTTCCCGCAATAAGGCACATTTGGAGTCATCTCAATTCCAATTCCACCCAATTTCACTCATATGGCAAAACCTTTACCTTAGCTAGGAAATTTGCGGAGCTAGCTAAGTTACCTTAGCTGACAGTGGTGTTGTATATAATGGGGGGCAGTCGTGGGCTGGAGGTTGGGTGAACCAGCCTTGTGACCGGAGGGTCGCCGGTTCGATTCCCTAAGCCTACAGTAACGACTGAGGTGCCTTTGAGCAAGCCACCTAACCCCCAACTGCTCCCCGGGCGCCGTGGAAAGGGCTGCCCACTGCTCCGGGTAAGTGTGCTCACTGCCCCCTAGTGTGTGTGTTCACTAGTGAGTGTGTTTGTGGGTGTTTCACTTTATGGATGGGTTAAATGCGGAGACTAAATTTCCCCACTGTGGGATCAACAAGGGATTTAAATCTTCCCTGTAAACAGGTGGGTAGATGTTTTGGCACGGGCAGTGTTATTTGACTGTAGCCCAGTTTTCATTCTGAACATAGCATTTATATTGTTTTCACCTTTGTCCAAAGTAAAACACGGCAGGACTGTCGATATGTGAGTTGTGGCAAGACAGTGACAGCATAATATCTCAAGACTATGTCTTTGTAAGGCAGTTTAGCCAAACTTGAGCATCACTCTGTGCGTTGGAGTCCAAAGCTTCTTAGCTGCTGAATGCCTGGAACTGAGGAACGGATTCTTTTCATGACTGACTTCCAGCCTCAAGTTTTTACCTTTAGTCAGTGGGAAATACAGCCCTCTATGTTTGAACAGATGAGATGGAGCACAGCACACAAAAACAAAACACCCAACATTAATAATCATAAAACAAACCAGCAACATTTTCAGTCTTGTTTAACGATGAACAATTACTGAAACAGCAACTGCTAAAAGGAGAGTAGAGTGGAGATGGTTATGCTGGAACTAGCTCGGATTTGAGTCCCTATAAACTTGCGTCGGTGGAGCTTCAGTGAGCTGATATGAACTTGCGCTGTGGTGTTTGAAGCTGTAGCATACTGAGCTGCTGCTGATTCCTTCAGCTCAGTTCCCAGTTTGTTATGTAGATGTTAAAGTGGTAGACAGATGTTACCATTAAGGGAACTGGTGCATCATTTAAGGAGGAACGGGAAAGTCGTATAAGATGCTTGCGGATATAAAGCCAGCTTTAGCCTTTATGAAAGAGGATCGAGATAACAGTCTAACTGCTCCAGAATTATGGCTACAGTAATGGTATTCGGGACATTCTTGCCCCTCATTATAGGAAATAGGCTGATGGTAAGATGTGTTGAAACAGCTGTGATCATTTGTCAAGCCACGGGATATTACATGGTACACGATATCGGTGTAATCTACAAATTTCCATTGTACCCCTTAATGGTGCTGTCTTGTTCGGTATTAGGTAGAATTGAGGCTTCAGTGGCTCACTAGTTCCTATCATCATGTCCCCATCACCTTATTTTCATAAGCTAATACAAACGTCCCCTAAAAAGGGATTTTGGACCTTTTTTTGTTGATCCATGATAAAATTCTCGCTATAAACTTAATAGCCGTATAAAATAAAAAAATGTTTTATATTTAATAGTGTAATATTTACCTTCTCAATGAATCAGCCATAGTGACTAAGTAGTTGCCCAGTGTAAATATATACAGTGTATATACAGGGGTTGGACAATAAAACTGAAACAGCTGTCATTTTAGTGTGGGAGGTCTCATGGCTAAATTGGACCAGCCTGGTGGTCAATCTTCATTAATTGCACATTGCACCAGTAAGAGCAGAGTGTGAAGGTTCAGTTAGCAGGTAAGAGCACAGTTCTGCTCAACATACTGCAATGCACACAGCATTATGGGAGACATACCAGAGTTCAAAAGAGGACACACTGTTGGTGCACGTCTTGCTGGCGCATCTGTGACCAAGACAGCAAGTCTTTGTGATGTATCAAGAGCCACGGTATCCAGGGTAATGTCAGCATACCACCAAGAAGGACGAACCTCCACCAGCATCACGTAGTGACCTGGCCACTATCCTGCAAGAAGAATGGCTTAAAATCCCTCTGACCACTGTGCAGGACGCAGTATATGTCATTCCCAAGACCAACTGACGCTGTATTGGCCGCAAAAGGAGGCCCTACACCATACTAATAAATGATTGTGGTCTAAAACCAGGTGTTTCAGTTTCATTGTCCAACCCCTGTATGTTTATTTTGTCTTACTGATTTTTTACAAGCCCAATTTTACCACATGGAATTCTTTATTTATTATTATTAAAATAAAATATTATTACATTATTATTTAAATGTAAATCTTTTTAAAGCCTTCTTCGGTTTTGTACTAAAATATTTTGGAATCTGTGACTAAGCATGATTTGTTGCTGTGCAGTTACTTTCATTTTGATTTTCTTAATTACTGGATTAATCATCAAAACTAATTAGCAGATTAATAACCAATGTTGTAGTTATAGGTGTTGTGCTTATCAGTGTTATATAGACCTTTAATGTTGGAAGTTACTCTGGGATGAACTGGATTTGAGCATATTCGCATGTGCGTTATTGTCTCTCAAGCAAAAATGATTAAAACTGGACTTTTTAAGGAGGCGCCTTCAGTGCAGCACATGGCCTCCTACTGCAGATGGCAGTGTTGGTCACTGCTTGCATGCTAAGTTGACTCAGAGAGAAATTTCATAACATTGTGATGAACCTTGTGTAAACATTTCTAAACAAGCGGAGTAGTCGTTAGTTAATCTGATGTTTCCGTTTTCCCCTTTTAGGTTCAGAGGCATCTGTCCAAGTTGTTTGACAACACAGCAAAGATGAAATTTGAAACTGATGCTGATGGGAACCCCACTAAGATGGGCTTGGGAATGTTCAGTAAGGAGGAGGAGTACGTTCCGTTCAACGAGCCCTGTGACTGCACAGGCCAGGTACAACATGGACACAGTATTCCTGAAAACTGATGCGCATTACCCTGTGCTTCACAGGGTGAGTCACCTGAAGGGAAATGAGCAGAGGGAGTTCATTAGCAGTAATTAGTACTCTTTTTAAATAAGAGCTGCACTTGGGTGGAATTGTTGAAGGTGGTCTGTAGCTTATCAACAGACACTCAGATTGTCACTTGTGCTCATGCTACTGCTACTACTAATATTATTATTAATAATAATGATGACAATATTACAATTAATCATAACAAAATAATGAAAAATGCATGGAATGAGACCAAAATGTATAAAATGCTTATCTGTGTGTGCATTACCAGTGAAACGTTTACACACCTCGACTAAAATAAGTGTGTATATATATATATATATAATTTTATTTTTTTTACACACACACACACACACACACATATATATATATATATATATATATATATGTGCCTTCAAACAAATAAATTATCTTATATTTTGAAGTTTAAGTTGCTGCTTTACACATTGCTGACATTCTGTCAAGCAACTTCAGGCTCCAAGACGCAAAAACCTTGTTGGCAACTGAAATCTACTTTTTGGAGGAAAATAGCTGAAGTTAAGTCAAATAATAATTAAAAAGTTTCATTTTGGAAACAGATAAGCAAGACCTGCACCATTTGTATTTGCCCAGATATAAAAATGCCTTTAATATATTTACTTTATATATATATATATATATATATATATATATATATATATATATATATATATATATATATATATATATATATGTATATGTGTGTGTGTGTGTGTGTGTGTGTGTGTGTGTGGGGCTGTTTGTGGTAAGCTGCCAGGGTGAAATACCATACTGTATAGCGACATCATATACAACATACAACATCTACAACAGTACTGCACGTACCAGCAGCATCACACAAGAAAGTGTGAACGGTGCATCAAGTCCATTGCTATAATCTGTCCTGGTGTGAAGGTGTTGAAGGCTGCTCAGGTTATATTTATGGATCATGTACAGGGCCACTTTGTGACATATCTTCTTAATATAAATAATACATAGCAACAACTTATTTATAACTTACTCAAGTGTGGGAATGGGACCCAAATGTGCATCCATGACTCAGTAAAGCTTGGCCACATCATAGTTAGTTCATTCCTATGCGTTTGTAAGCTGTGGCCATGCAGTATCTTTATTAAGTAGGCATCACAGGTTGGGCTGTCTGTCGAGTCACAATTAATGAACATACTCAGATTGTTCAGGATGTCTACATAATTAGATGGGTAAACTGTAAACCGTGTTGGTCAGAGTGGTTTAATGGAAACTGCTGCATTCTAGAGAAACTTGCGGTCAGAATGGGTTATAATGTTGGTAATAGGAACCAGACGTCTGTTCTCAAAGTGCTCAATGCCTCTAAAAGCTCCTTGATGAACGTTAGTACCATAAACCATTATTAATGTACTGTGTGGTGCATGAGACATCATTTTATGCTAGTTTTAAGATTTGAAGCATCATAGACCACCAACTACTGATGGACTACTACTACTGGACTTGGGGAGTAAATATGATGGCTATCTTTGAGTTTGGTTTCTATCACCACCACTGTGAGGAAATCTGTTCTATCCGTTCTAGTGAAATGTTTCAGTGTAGTGTAATCTCTTGTTTTTTCAGGTTGAAATCTGGTTGAACAGAGTTCTGGACACAATGCGGGCTACTGTACGCCACGAGATGACGGAAGCAGTTGTAACATATGAAGATAAGCCCAGGGAACAGTGGCTGTTTGATTATCCTGCTCAGGTATGAAATCCCAGCCTGCTGTTGTTCAGAAGCAAATCAAACGCTTCTTGTAAACACCCGTAGGCAGAATCCGCCAAGAATGAGAGAATATTTATGAAGGACCAAGAAACATACTGCGGAATTAAGATAGTGGGAAATATTTATTGCGGTGTGTTAAATGTTTCATAGACAGTAGCTGTTGAACTTATCTTTTATGTGTTGCAATAAATTCAGCTGCTTCTGTATTCTGGAAAATGTTCAGTTGGAAGGTGAATGCCAGGGTGCGCTCTTTGATGCTTCTGTGTGTGTGTGTGTGTGTGTTTCAGGTTGCACTCACCTGTACTCAGATTTGGTGGACGTCTGATGTGGGCATGGCCTTCTCTAGGCTGGAGGAAGGCTATGAGAACGCTATGAAGGAGTACTATAAGAAACAAGTCAGCCAACTAAACACCCTCATCACCATGCTGATTGGGCAGCTCAGCCCTGGGGATAGACAGAAAGTCATGACTATCTGCACCATAGACGTCCACGCCCGAGATGTAGTAGCAAAGATCATTGCTCAGAAGGTACCATCTATCTTATCAAGGCTCCATATGTCATATATTGTATCATATATAAACCGAATTTTCATGTCAAAAGTGTAGACATGGCTAATTCTAGAAGGTTCTTCTTGTCTTTATGCTTTACTTTTGAATTATATAGAAGACATTAAACTATGAAATAGTAGCACTAATGAAATTACCCTGGTGGAATCATGCAGCCCACCTAAAAAAAACTTTACAGGAGGGCAAAACTGCACTACTGCCTTGCAATGACAGTTGTTGTTTAAGCTTTTGAAATGTGGCATAATCCAAGACAGCCAATCAGAACTGAATCATTTACATCTTAAAGTCACAGTAACTGTGTGTTTAATTCTGAAAAAATATAAACAGAAATGTTGAAATTGAGACAAATGGTATGATGTTATTTGAGGACTACCTACATTGGAACACATACCTAATCACCTTGCAGCAGCACGGTGGCGCTGGGGGCAGTTTGGGGGCCTTGCAGCAAGAAGGGCCTGGGTTTGATGCCCATTCACCATGTGCCTGCATGGGTTTCCTCCCATAGTCCTTTCATAGTTTCCTACCTTCCGCTTATTTAATGCTGGGCTCCAGCACCCTGCCTCCAGAGGGACAAAGCAGATTAGAAGATGAGAGAGGTGACATAAAGGGCCTTGTGCAACAACAATGGATGTTTGTTTTCTTTCAAAGGAACTTGTGAATATCAGAGGACCAGTAACAAGTGCTGTATACTCTGTCAGGTTTATGAAAGATGCCCGCAAGGTAGAGTGATAAAGGAAAATGTGCAAAAATATTCAGATAAAACCATGACTTAGTTAGTGACACTTTACTGCAGGGTGTTATTCATAAGGATATATGACACCGTTATAATATTGCCATGGGACATATATATAACCCTACATAAATATTGGTAAATTCTTATTCCTGTAACCGTAATTCCCTGTAAAGGGAGCGTTTAGCAAATCTGATCGAAGTTAGCTAAAGTGACCTTTACAACAGAAGACGCCTACTGGAATAAGCATTTATGCATATTTCTGTAGGACTGTGTCAGCTGTCATTCCAAGGTTATGTATGTGTCATGCAGTCTTAGGCAGAGCACCCAGCAGTAAAGCTTTACCCTGTAGTTTACCCTGTAGTTTACCCTGTAGTTTAAGTACTTGGAAATTATCCTTCATAAGAATGTTATAGATGGAACATTGAAGTCCTCATGTAGGTAGCCTTCAGATAAAGGATATGCCCCTTTAATGCCATCTGCCTACTAGTGTAGTGTCTGCAGTGTCATTCTGCATTCAGTCACAGTCAGCACACAGAGAGTGATATTCATTAAGTGAAGGAAAGTCAGCACCGCGTTAGCTTTTCACTAAGGGACTTTGGAGGACTTTTTCATTAAGGAATACGCACGCAGTATTATTTGCCTTCTTAGCAAAATAGTTCCCGTGTGTTGTTCCCCCATGATTTCTCATAATCTGGATTCACTTGAATGGCTGTTAAGTCAAACAGAAATCCTAATGAAAGTGAAGAGAAGAGAGTGGCTTAGGCACTGGATAATTTCGCACTGCTCAGGTGTTACAGTCTCTCATGCTAATCCTCGGTAATCATCTCCCTCGTTGTGCGAAGAGCGTTGTAGCTGAGTCTGTGCCGTTTCCTCGCCCTCAGGTAGAGAACTCTCAGGCCTTCGTGTGGCTGTCTCAGCTGCGGCACCGCTGGGGCGAGAGCGAGAGGCACTGTTTTGCCAACATCTGCGACGCTCAGTTCCTCTACTCCTACGAGTACCTGGGCAACACGCCACGCCTCGTCATCACACCGCTCACGGACAGGTGAGGAAGCCCAGTGGGGACTGAGTCGCTGCAGTCTGAGATGAGCATGATATGAGTGTGAAACAGAGGCAGTGAAAAATTTACATGAACTTGTATTAAAACTGAAGCACGTCCATCACTTTAAAACTGTGTGTTGTTTTAGCTTGGTTTTTTTTCAGATTTTTAAATAAAATAAAATAAAATAAAATAAAATAAAATAAAATAAAATAAAATAAAATAATTACATTTAATAATAAATAAATCACATTTGATAACATTAAGATAACAAGATCTATCACTAAAGCAGTGTATTTGAAGGTGTAGTTTATCCATCCACTATGTATGATGAGGAATCATACGTCATTCATTTTTCCCAACTAATAACAAATATATTTTAACTCATTTGAAGCTGGAAAGATATTTTTCTATGACAATTTTTTATATGTATATATTTTTTTATATGTTTATATGATAATTTTATGTAGTTTCCTTGTTAAATCTCTGTCAATATCCATAACATGCATAAGTCTGCTTTCTTTGGGAACCTAATGACCAAAAAGAGTACACATAGGTATATTCCCGAAAGATGTGAGTATGATTGGTTTCCGTACTCCCGCACATCCTCCACCATGGTTGATGATGAGCGATCTGTATACTTTATTTTAGAAGTTATGGTAAAAAGGGTTCTTTCCATATTCTTGACATAGTGGTAGTGTGTTACAAGCGCTTTAACCCAGTCGTCCTCTGTGATATCAGCGAGTAAGGACTTTTTAAAGAGGATGCCTCTTCAAGGGGTGGCCGGCCCGGTAATGGTTAAAGAAAGTAAAGCGTCCTATTAAACACTCTCCTGCTCAAAGTAAACAGCAGGTTGCCGAAGCTCCTTGGCAAGCTGTTTATACGAAAGTGCCCCAAACGGTCTCTGGTTGTCTTTGAAACAACAACAAAGCGGAGACAGCCGTCTTTGATGGAGAAATCAATGGCACTGCGTCTTACCGAGCATATGGTGGGCTTTTCGTAGCTTCGGCAATGCTCTGTTGACCATGTCAGAGCTTTGGCTTTCATCCACGTTCAGATGAATGTGCTGAAGAATGCTACCAGTGCAGATGGCTCCATTATGCGTTGGGCCTCAGAAGTTCTGTAATGTGCATTAAGGAGAAAAAAAAAACAGCTGAATCCTCCCATAAGCATAAACTGGCAAATTATGCTTCTGGTAATTAAAAACATTAAAGGCATTTGATTCTGTATGTAATGGAAAGAGGCTCTTTGTAAGCAGATCTTTACTTACAGTGTAGAGATCTTGCAAAAATGGCATTTTTGGGAACTCCTGTTTCACTAAGCTAGCATTTGGAAGCAGGCCCAGGTTATGAGATCAGTTAAGCATTGCCAAAATATTTTCTTTCAGTAGACTGTCAGGAGGAAAAACGCTCTCCTCAGGTTTGAGTGAATCACAGGTCATTCAAATTAGTATTCCAGTAGCAAAGCATACAGCATTGTGTTCACCACTATGTATTTGAATACAGTATACATTAGTAGCTGTTAATGAGATGACTTTGTCTTAAAGTGTCAGTGTCACATTTTCACATTTAGAAACAGGACTTTTCCACAATAGGCTCCAACAGGAAGTGTAATATCACATCTGTCAGTGTTTAATTAGTCCACTCTTTTGTGCACCTACTGCCTCTTCAACTCCTCCTTCCTTCCAGTCCCAAAACTAGAGAGTTTCTGCTGTGTCCTCCCAGCGGAGGCTGCTCCCAAAGGAGTCACTGACGTTATGTCAAGCTAAACCACATAAAGACGTTCCAGCTGCCTTGCTAATTTTATTCTTATGAGAATCTGTAAGGGCCGAATGAGATGCATCTGAGGGTATTGGATATATACGGTGCTCCACTTGCACAAGGAAGAGGAAAGATAAGGGAAAAACTTAGTAGAAAAAAAACAAGAGTTCAAACCCATAAACAATCTAAAGTAGGCGAGGCTCCTAACACTGCAGTACCTGGTAGACCAACAAACCTGTCACCATTAAATAATCAAGCTCCTGATTCCTGAAGAGTGTTTCTTTCCATCCTTCCCCCCTGAAACTGGACAAACCCAGACCTAAACTTGCTCAGTGTCTTATCTGGATCACGAGAAGCAGAAAATGAACTTGTGGGAAAATAAGCCAGCAGATTTTTCTGGAAACCCGACAGCAAGATCCTCTAAAAAGAATGTTTTGAGTTTTGTACAGTAGTGTCTGTATTGCTCAGGATGATGGACAGAGTAACACTATGCGTAAATGTTAGACTGGATTCCCTCCAGGCTTCAGCTCTTCTTCCTCTTACTCCAAAGTTCATTAAGGATTGCTGATTAGCTGATGGGTGAGATATGTTTAAGGAGTCAGAGCTAAATTCTGCAGAGCTGTAGCCTGGATGGAATTACGTTTGACACTCCTGATATTTAATAGTTGCAGATTACTATTAACCATACCAGTGCTCAGTGTAAATTTGCTCAAATCCCTCCAGTCTTCAGGAGGGTCAGGGGGTCCCTGGGTGGAGGTGTTATGAATCTGAAACTCTATTCTGTTTTGACCCTGTATGTGAAGTGCCTCTAAGTGAGCTTCTCTTGCTGTTTGTCCACTGCAACTCAGATGCTATATCACACTGACCCAGTCGCTGCACCTCACCATGAGTGGAGCCCCAGCTGGTCCTGCCGGCACTGGGAAAACAGAGACCACCAAGGACCTGGGCAGAGCGCTGGGTATCATGGTCTACGTGTTCAACTGCTCCGAGCAGATGGACTACAAGGTGAGTAGCCTCAATCATTGATGAACCCAGCTAGCGTGGGTCGATATTCATAGGCCTTTTTGAGCCGTTGTAGTTTGAAAGATTGGTTTAGATCTGCGTTCCCCTCAAAGTACGACTAATCTCTTGATGTTCTGTTTTAATTAAGGAGCGAGGATAATTAGGATTGCCGTGAGACGTACATGTGAGGAGTTCTCGCTTTCCAGAAAACGATCTCTCTCTCTCGCTCCTTCTCCCTCGCTCTCTCTCTGTGTCTCTCTTCTCCCTCTCTTTTTATTCATCTCTCTTTCCCCGCCTGAGTCCGTCCATCATCTTAGGAGCTGTGTATTAGGCTAAGCAAAGCTACCCTCTCCCAACACGGGGGCTAGCAGATTAGTAAGGCTCTGATGGCTAGGCTTATTTACCTCCTAAGCCGTGTCAACTATCTCCTCAGTATTCCGGCCTCATCTCCAGCCCGCCCCTGTATTTGTCTGGCGGTAACAGGAGGAAAAAAAGCCATATAATATGGCGGTCAATAGAGACGCGGCACTAATCTCCTCATCCAGCTTGTACCTGCCTGCCGAGGCTGCCGCATCATTACTGGCCCTGGCTGTACACTGCAGTATGCTGTCCGAAAGAGCGAGACAGAGCCAGAGAGAGTAAGAGAGAGAGAGAGAGGTAGAGAAAGAAAAGACGCTAGCAAGAGCAAAGTGAGGGAGCAGAAGAAGCCACACTAGCTTTAGCATCACAGACACCTACAATTAATCTTCTGGTCACCTCTTATCCATGTCAGACAGCCCTGTACCTCCTCCACTATTGGACATGTCTGTGTCCAGTATATCTAGGGTAGCCTGTGCAGTTTGCTTAGGAGCAGTTAGAGAATACTGGGCTCGGAATATTGAATATGGATTGGATTTGCAACCGTTAATCCTTCTTTCAGAAAACAGCGAAGCCGCGGTTTATTGGCTATCGCAGGAGTGAGAATTATGCAGAATTTCTGTGACTCCAGTGAGTCCAGTGAGTCAGATCCTAAAAGAGAAACGCAGGACTGTATAATTCAGTTGTCATGGCGCCGCGTGTCACTCACTGTCATCTGTTCTGAAATGATGTGGTTTCAACGCTAACAAGCACATAGCCGTTCCCCGCTGTCTCACTCTCATCTCCTCTCTCCCTCCGTCTCCCCCGCAGTCCTGTGGCAACATCTACAAAGGCCTGGCCCAAACGGGTGCCTGGGGCTGTTTCGATGAGTTTAACCGGATCTCTGTGGAAGTGCTGTCTGTGGTCGCCGTGCAGGTAAGCCAGCTGTCACAGGATTCGCACCTCACATTAGCGTCATGGCCACAGTCCCACATTCATCTCTCTGATTCCTGCGGTTCGTTTCACGCCCAGCTGGATACAGTCGCCCAGCAAAACCTAAGTACAAGTCACTTATCCCACCGCAAAGAATCAGGGTGCTAAGTTCCGTGGCTGGTTCAGTGTAGCAGTAGGTGCATGAATAGTTGCCCCGGAAGGAATCAGCCTACAGGAATTAAACTTGGTGGGTAGGTTTGACATAATGCGACATGCAGATGATTCAAGTTTCACACTCTGCTGTGCATGTGTCATAAGCAAGGATGGGCCTTATCGCTGGACCTGATTGGCCCAACAGACGTGTGTGCAGACATTCAGCGAGGAGTGATAACCTCCATGAGTCATCCTGTTACTGTCGAGCAACATTGGCATATGGCTGTACAACGCAGGACTACATTTAGACATGTCACCAAGTTGCCAAATGGTGTCGTGCCAGACTGTCATGGGTGACTCAGAATGGTGGTGGGTCATCTTCAGTGAAGAGTTCCGCTTTTGTCTTAGTGGAGACGATCTTGAATTTCCCTCTGGGATCAATAAAGTATCTATCTATCTATCTATCTATCTATCTATCTATCTATCTATCTATCTATCTATCTATCTATCTATCTATCTATCTATCTATCTATCTATCCATCTATCCATCTATCCATCCATCCATCCATCCATCCATCTAATCCACATGTGGAGACCCCATGGTCAGTGCCAGTATGAAGGGTATGTCACATGTCCAACAAGGCCTGTTATTGCAGGACACCTTTAGGGACCTCTACAACTCCATGCCAAGATGTCTGACATGTTGTATTAGCAAACATGGTGGCCTGACGCCATACTAAGAGACTCTACTTTTGTGTATGTAGCTTAATACACGTTGCCCATATCATTCTCCTCCCCAATAGCATTGCAGTCCCTCACTTCAGTCTGCTGGCAACTGTTCTTTTGGTGATGAGTGTATAAGGTGACGCATTAATGCACAAAGGGTGCCAGGTACTACCATTGCATGGTCACATCCTTAATATTTTGTCATTGGGTTAAATTTCTAATCCTCCAGTAACCTGCTCTGGATCTGCATGTGTACGCAAGTACTTGTTAACTGTTTGAGGTGGTCTTGTTAACTGTTTGAGGTGGTCTTGTTAACTGTTTGATTACTTTTGGGTGGTCTTTACATTATATTTACAGGAAGACAGATTCTGTGATCGTTCAGTAAAATTTGATCCTTGTTCTCTCATTCGCAAGCATGTCTTAGCTGCTCTCAAACATGAGCACTTTACCAAGGTTGCACTGTTGAGGATGCGGTTAAGAAGGCTTTATCGCTAACTAGGCTAATTTCTAAAATAAAAATTAAACAGGCAAATAACCTGTTGGCACATGATCCACTGAGGAGAAAATACCCTGTGTAGATGACAGCGGGACGTCATCTGCACACTTGTTAGCTTATTAGATCATCTGAAGTGGCAGCCCTCATGACTCGTCCAACTCAAAACCCTGCCCGTCATTTTCTCTCTAAAGTCAGTGTTGATTCCCTGCCACTAACCTGATGTCTGTTCATGACTCTTTTGGAACCTTGATGATAAAGGGATTTAGAATGCACATCTCGTTGGCTTTTGATGAAGAAAGTTTAGAGTTTGTATATTTGGTATAGTGTAGTGGTTAACACTCCCATGCTGTAGACTGGGGTTCGATCCCCTGCCTAGACAAGCACGCTACACTATACCAAATAGAGTCCTTGGGCAAGACTCCTAATGCTAACTTCGCCTACATGGGTACGATATGATGTTACTCTGGATAAGAGTATCTGCCAAATACTATGAATGTAAATGCGATAAAGATGAAACTAAGACACAGTCAGAGAAAATTTCCTATTGGATGCGTAGTTTGCAGTGAGAAGGAATGAAGTGAATCTTAATATCGAGATGTATCTTGGCTATATGGTTCTCGAGGGTTCTATTTTGGAACTTTTCGCATTCCACAGCTACAAAAAACATTATGCCGTACGTTCACTCTCTTAGCAGCCTAATCTGTGCATTTGTCTTGCACTGTCATTGCTTTATGTGGCATGCTCTGGTGGAATAATACAACAACAGTCTTAATTACTTCGTTATGTGAATTTTAAGGAGCCTAAATACATAATTTACCCAAGACGATGGTCAAGTTGACAGTGATGAGCGTGCATAAC
Organism: Prochilodus magdalenae; assembly: GCA_024036415.1. Taxonomy (NCBI): domain Eukaryota; kingdom Metazoa; phylum Chordata; class Actinopteri; order Characiformes; family Prochilodontidae; genus Prochilodus; species Prochilodus magdalenae. The sequence goes on along the minus strand of JAMWET010004060.1, from coordinate 191,331 downwards.
TTACCCGTGATGATGGTTGAGCTGACAATGATGAGCACGATAATGAGCACGCTTGGTGTATGGCGGCGCATTTATCCGAGGCATTGTGCTGGCGTACAGCTGAACAGGTTTAATGGTGCATCCCTGGAGCTGGTGACTCAGAGATAGCTGCGTATGAAAGCGGAGAGGCCTCTCTTTAACTGGCGCCGCCACCGTCTCTCTTCCCGAACCCTGGAAATGTCAGAGAAGTGAATGGGTGTCTCTGTGCTGTGATGAATAATGAATCAGTGTTCCCCCTTTTTTATGCCACACTTGAAAAACTAGCAAAGTACAATTCACCAAGAGTAAGAGCATCAGCGGCGCGTGTGCCAGCATGCTCGTCAGACGTCACTTCCTGTCCACCCGAGACACAAAGTGGCGGGCGTCTGGCAGGCGTCTCTGGAGGCCGGCAGCAGAGGGGATGGGGGGACCAGTGAAAGTTTTTCTTAAAAGGGAGCTGGAATCAATTCCCCATTCGCATAGTCAAAGGCAAACAGAAGGAACTGCAGACGTATCAATATTGAGACAAATTAGCCCGCCACTGCCAATTACCACGGGAGGCAGTGCACTATTGCTAAATGGGCTCCTAAATATGGAGCGCTTTGTTTTCCTCTTAAATGCTAATAGTCATGAGGTTGGTCGCAACGGTACTTCACCGGTTTCTCCGAATTCAGGTTAAAGAAAACAAACTCATCTGAAGTTTCCTTCTTATTTCCATGTTCTACACTGATCCACTGCTGCTTCCTGCAAGCCTTCCAGCACAGTTTAGGTTCTGCTGAGTCGTTTGCCTATAGGATACTATGAAAAATTCATGAGTCTGAGATTTGGACATAAGAAACATAACCCTCCTATCTGCTTAAATCAGTGGCCTGCCATACGTGGCACATCCGTAATGCTATAATATCGCTGTTTATCTGCCACTTGAGGAGCTGAAACTCGTCTGCAGTGCTGCGAGGGCTGCATAATTTTGCTTTCAGCAAACACCAAGCTGCTTCCAGTACCCTGCCACTCAGGTGGAATACATGATGAGATGTTATTTTCAGATTTCCAGGCTGCATCTGATGGCCTCTGTGCTGAATATTCCTATAGCCGAATTTGCCACAACTGCCTGAGATCAAACGGGCGCCCGTGCACAGTCTCGAGGCGGTGCAGATGAAGAGGTAGCGCAGATGGCTACGGGCTGGCTGCTGTCCCCTGTTTGTCACACCTCCGTCTCAGTTACACCCTGACCAATGGCTAATTAAACCTAAACACTCTGATTTTCCTTAATGAACAGCATTCCAAGCCTCCAGCCCGGCTCGGTTTTTACTGCAGCCAACGGTGACGAGAGTGTTGGAGGGAGAAAAAGGATGTAGCGGTTGATTGTGCGATGGAGGTCATCTCCTTGTTTTATTGAAACGTATTCAGGCATAGAAGTGTAGCTGAGCATTTACATGATGATACAGTTCAAGTGCGCTGAGTGTCTGTTCTATTATCAGGTGAAGAGTATCCAGGATGCCATTCGAGACAAGAAGAAGCGCTTTAACTTCATGGGCGAAGAGGTGAACCTGTTCCCTTCAGTGGGAATATTCATCACTATGAATCCGGGCTACGCTGGCAGGACGGAGCTGCCAGAGAATCTAAAAGCGCTTTTTCGGTAAGTGCTGGGAGCGCAGGAAGGTGTTGGGGAGAAGACCTTTGTTCAGACGCCTGTTATAAGGAAAGTGTGCTAAGTAAAGACTCATACTGGCACTTCATGACTAGCCTATCTGCACACACGAGGTTTATTCATCCACCCATGTACATAGTCCAGGTCCTGGAGTTGTGTTTCTGATCTAATATCCCTGATCTGACACACCAGCTCATTAACAAGCCCTTCCGGAGCTGAAGTGTGTAGGTTCGATTACAGTCTATTGTTATTACTGGGTTTTACTGGTGGTACTGGGGAAACCCTGGTGGGTAGTTTTCAGATGTTTATAATCAACCAATAAATGCTTTAATGGTGCACTTCCTGGCTTAAAATACTAAGATATTTCAAGAGCTTGACAGCTTAAATGTTGTTTCCCAGAAGCCTGGCATTGCAGCCTCAAATCAGGGTCTTTGTTGCCAAAGATGAAGGAACAAAAACACTCAACTTCTGCATATTGCCTATAACAGTGGTTTTAACTGATTGCTGCAAATAAAGCAAGGTCTCTATCCAGCCCAGGCCTCTTCATTACAGCCCTTACAATCATTAACGCTTTGATTAAACACTCGGAATTCGCCCACACAAAACAGTTTAATTGCAGCCCTTTAATTAATACCGTTTTATTGATACCATTTCTGTGGAGAGCAGGAAAAGAACAGTCGGGAAAGGGGAAACAAAATCAGGGCTCTTTGAGTGTTTAGAAACATCACTGAATTGATCCATAAACAAGGATGTATAGGCGTATAGACGTTTTTTAAAAATGAGACTGCACCACATGTAAAACGTCTCTCACAAAATCTAATGGCACGGTTATTGAAGCTATGCCGAGACGTGCAGGAATTCAAATGAGCTTTTCAACACAGCAGAGACTAACAACGAGTCAATGCTTCTCAGAACAGCCACTATTGCAACCAACATACTAAACAACCCCTTCCTTCTCCTGACTTGTTTTCCCGGTACAGGGTATCGTTACGTTCCGGCCCATTTCCACCCCTGATGATTATTAGGCTCCGACTTCTGGCAACCATATTGATAGTGTTTCTCAAGGAATATCCTGTCTTCTGGGGCTTCAGAGTTGCTTGTTCATGATTCCTCTGATGGGATCATTCCATCTTGGTGCTGGTCGTCCTCTTCCTTTTTCGCTTCCACTGTGCCAAGCTCAACGGTCTTTACAGATACCTCATTCTTTTTACAGCAGTGTATATCCAGAACTGAAGTGCTTCGCTTTGCTTGTCTGGGCTGTGAGCGAGAAGTGAGGCCTGCCTTGGTCTTTGGCTCTATTTGTTTGTTTTCAGCACAATCACTGATTAAAATGTGCCCTCATGATGCATCAGCCATGATTAGTTGAAAGAATTAGTAATTAATCATTAGTAAGATATGCATGATTAAGATGATCAGGCATAATTTGACATTTTAAAGTCAACACAATTAGCTATTTATGGAGTAACGACATGAGTTTCTCCTCACGAAGCTCCCTCTCGTTCATTTCACATGCCAAAGTTCCTGCAGGAGTTGTACTGCCCACAATACAACTCTCCTCCTCTGGAACTCGACATCGTCACTTCCGAACTGTTCTCAGCTCCCTGTAGATGCTCAAATGTTCTACCATTGGACCGGCGTTTTGTTCTGGATGTAGTTTCCCATGTCTCTACTCTGGCTTATAAAAGCATTCCAGGTTGTTGCCGTTCTCATGACACTCTGTCAGAATCAGTACCCTCTGCAGTCTCCTGGATCACTGTGCAGTCCAAGTTCTCAGAGCGCTCCCCACTTTTACAGCCTAGCAATCTGCTATCATGCTGTAACCATGTTGATGGCATCCATGGGTGGCAAAGACAGTGTTAATGATTGGCTAAAAGAAGTGATTGCATTTGGGTGTGCCCGGGTAAATGCCATAGTGTGAAGGAAGTGGCTGAATTTGCAGGTGTATTGAGGCATACAATCATACGGTTCTACCAGCTGTGACTAAAATCCTAGTCTACAGGAAATTACAGAAAAATATGGTATTTATGGTAAAAATGGTATTTAATTTGGTAGAATGATCCATTTCCTGTTAAATAATCCAGTATGTTAATTAATGGTCTTAATTAATCAGCACATTCCTCAATCACTACTATACTCAATAGTGAAGGGCTAAAATGTCCAGGGAAGGCTTACTCCAGGACACAGGCACCATGGCTGTCACTGTAATGTTTTGTGCGTTTTACACAGCCGTCTTCTCAAGCAGCTTTTCTCATTTCACTCCTTTGCAGGCCCTGTGCCATGGTAGTGCCAGACTTTGAACTGATCTGTGAGATCATGCTGGTAGCAGAGGGCTTTATCGAGGCCAGACTGCTGGCCAGGAAATTCATCACTCTGTACCAGCTCTGCAAGGAGCTTCTGTCCAAACAGGTGAAGCACATTCAGCCATCCACGATGTTCTACTATCGCACACTTAAGACACTAAGGCAACCGTGGATAAACATTGCAACCATCTCCATCATCCCACATTTTTAATAGAGAGAGTTTTAATAGAGCGAGAGCCTTCCAAGCAATTCTAATAGCTGAAATATTACCCTTTAGAGAGCAGTGTTTCATCTAATGGTCCATTGTGCCTCTTTCCATTTTCCATAAAGGCCAGTTTTGACAGTTGCAACAAGACCATTTGGCTGTAATGGAAGTTATAGCCTACTGCTTTTAACTGCACTATTAGGAAACACACAGATATTCTCCAAGCAGAAACATCTCCACTTGCATATTTTACAATCAATAGCTGTTGGGCAGTAGTTTAAAGTATAGCCCTTATTGTGCTTGGCCTCCAAACAGAACTTTTCAGAACTGAAAAGGGTAATTATTAAAATAGAACTGTTTTATAACCCTCCTAAGCTGCAAAGGCCTGCCAGCAGGTCCAAACCTGTATTACATTATTGTGTAACCTTAGATGTCTAGCATTAGAATTCTTTAGAAGTTTTGAGACAGAATTTGACAGAATGACAGAATTACATTTGTGTTACACACACACAGATAGACACAGATACACATAGACACAGATAGATAGATAGATAGATAGTTACTTTATTGATCCCGAAGGAAATTTAGCAGCCAGTAGCGGTTTCACAAAAAACAGCACAGATTCAAATACTAATACAAATTTAAAAAATAAAAACAGGGTTCTGCATTATGAAAAAACCTAAATGGGTCGGTACCAGCAGCAGTATTATTAACTGTTAACTATAAACAATAAACTATACATAGTAAAGGTCACTATGGGTAAATATCTAAATATAAATATATTTCACTTCACAAGGAGGCAAAAAATATATACAAGAAACATATTGATATACCTGTATACTGTAGAAAGACAGTGCAGTAGTAATAAATAAATGTGCATGATTGTGCAAGGGGCGCAGTTATTAGCAGATAAATGACTGAATTAACATAATAAACATGTGCATATATAGGTATTTGAGTGGAGTGGAGTGTCCAGGAGTTCAGATGTACAGTATATACAGTAAAGTGTCTCAGAGTGTCCAGGAGTTCAGATGTACAGTATATACAATAAAGTGTCTGAGAGTGTCCAGGAGTTCAGATATACAGTATATACAGTAAAGTGTCTCAGAGTGTCCAGGAGTTCAGATATACAGTATATACAGTAAAGTGTCTCAGAGTGTCCAGGAGTTCAGATGTACAGTATATACAATAAAGTGTCTGAGAGTGTCCAGGAGTTCAGATGTACAGTATATACAGTAAAGTGTCTCAGAGTGTCCAGGAGTTCAGATGTACAGTATATACAATAAAGTGTCTGAGAGTGTCCAGGAGTTCAGATATACAGTATATACAGTAAAGTGTCTGAGAGTGTCCAGGAGTTCAGATATACAGTATATACAGTAAAGTGTCTGAGAGTGTCCAGGAGTTCAGATATACAGTATATACAGTAAAGTGTCTGAGAGAGTCCAGGAGTTCAGATATACAGTATATACAGTAAAGTGTCTGAGAGTGTCCAGGAGTTCAGATATACAGTATATACAGTAAAAGTGTCTGAGAGTGTCCAGGAAGTTCAGATATACAGTATATACAGTAAAAGTGTCTGAGAGTGGTCCAGGAGTTCAGATATACAGTATATACAGTAAAGTGTCTGAGAGAGTCCAGGAGTTCAGATTAGACAGTATATATACAGTAAAGTGTCCGAGACTGAGAGTGTCCAGGAGTTCAGATATACAGTATATACAGTAAAGTGTCTGAGAGTGTCCAGGAGTTCAGATATACAGTATATACAGTAAAGTGTCTGAGAGTGTCCAGGAGTTCAGATATACAGTATATACAGTAAAGTGTCTGAGAGTGTCCAGGAGTTCAGATATATAGTATATACAGTAAAGTGTCTGAGAGAGTCCAGGAGTTCAGATATATAGTATATACAGTAAAGTGTCTGAGAGTGTCCAGGAGTTCAGATATACAGTATATACAGTAAAGTGTCTCAGAGTGTCCAGGAGTGCAGATATACAGTAAAGTGTCTGAGAGTGTTTAGGAGTTAGGATGTACAGTATAGACAGTAAAGTGTAATAGTGCAGAATAAATAAACCTATGATTGAAAAGAGAATTTAGTCCTCAGCTGTCCTCGTCCCTCTTCCGGCCCTGCTGGGAAGAGTTGAAGAGCCTGATGGCTCTCGGGACTAAAGTTACATAGTAATAACATATTATTGTAGCTGAACTGACATTTCTGGGTTTGTCATATCAAGACAAATCATATTAAGATACCTCCTCTCCTATTACAAAGATAAATGTGGTATATGTTATTACGATGTGCAACACACCAAATGGTATTAAACATGTTGTAAAGATGGCTCTTCGTTTTTCTTTTTGGAAATGGTTCTGTAGAGAGCTGTGAACACTTCAAAGAACATTTTGTATGATTACAAGGTTTTTTAGATTTATGGTAGATAATATATATAGAATATATAGAATATTATTGGAAGTGTTCTATATTGCTCAAAAAAGGGTGCATCACTTTGTTGTGATGGTGGGTGGTGTAGCTCAGTGGATAACACCACTACCCGCCAAGTAGCCCCCACTACACGTGGGAGACTGGGTTTCGAATCTCGGGCTGAGTGACTACGCTGTGCTACACCAATAAGAGTCCTTGGGCAAGACTCCTAACACTACACTGGCCTATCTGTAATGTGATTAACCTTGTAAGTCGCTCTGCATAAGAGCGTCAGCTAAATACCGTAAATGTAAATGTGATGTCAAGCTTGTAAACGGAGAATGCCCTTTTGGTGCTATGTAGAACCCTTTTTCTGCAGCACATTTTCCATTAACTGAAGAACCCTTTTAGAATGCAAAGCCCCCTGTAATCATGCAATGGGTTCTTTAGGAATTTCTGGTTCTATGAAAACTGTTTTCTTTAGTAAGGAACTTTCTTCTTTTCGGTATAATAATCACCATGCCTGTGTTACTGCATAGTTTCATCGCACAGCTCACAGTGTTTTCTTCTGACACACTCTCATATCTCAGGACCACTATGACTGGGGTCTGCGGGCTATAAAGTCAGTGCTGGTTGTAGCTGGCTCTCTGAAGAGAGGTGACCCAGAGCGGCCGGAGGATCAGGTGCTGATGAGGGCGCTCCGGGATTTTAACGTGCCAAAGATCGTAACGGATGACATGCCTGTCTTCATGGGCCTGATCGGGGACCTGTTCCCAGCTCTGGACGTACCCCGTAAGAGAGACCTAGACTTTGAGAAGTTTGTCAAACAGTCTGTGCTGGACCTGAAGCTACAGGCCGAGGACAACTTTGTACTGAAGGTAAGCTCTGCTGCGACTCTCATGTCGCCCTTCAGCCGTTGAGCTGCTCTGGTACAAACAGCATATTCAATAAGGCTTCAGTATGACTGCTGGAAGATGGTGAGGAGCGCTGTACTACATCCCGCTTTTGCTCTAGGTATATTCTTAATGTGATCACTGAGACAGACTAATACACACTGGGTACTCACATTCTACTTTATCAAACCCATGGAGAAATGTGTAATCTCATACTAAGACACTGAAACAGCTTGTTGAATTTTTGGTAGTGGGTGGCAATATGAAATGTGAGGCTGGAGGATGACCAAGACAACTGATTAACCATCACATAGCATACACTGTACAAATGCATCACAGTTTAAATTCTATAAATGATTCTATAAATTATAGCTACAGAAATTACATGGTTACATGTATGAAGATTTTGACTTGAAATGTTGAAATTCGCCATGTTTATCATCATTATGCCACATGTATGCAGGCATCTTTTCACCATTTAGAAAAAACAGTGCAGCCGTTTAGTAAGTCATAACAATGAGCATGTTTTTAATATTTATCTTTCTTATAATTATGACTTAATAATAATGAGAATTTCTCATTATGAATCTTTAATAATACCTCATAATATGGAGAGAATTTTACACTTCCATGCACCTTCAAATTCAGCTGCTGAATTTGCCCAGTAATTACCACAGTACAGGTAAACAGACAGGAGTTAGGTGTCTAGCTTCAGTCCTGTCGGTTCAGAGGATCAAACCTTCCAATCACAAGACCGGTTCCCTAATCTCCAGCCGACAGACGACTGCCCCTTAACATGGTATAACAAGTTTGTATCTCTTTATTACTACATATTTTAATAATTATTACTTTGTGTCTCTGTATTGTGAGATAATAGTGATATATATATATATATATATATATATCACTATTATCTCACAATACAGAGACACAAAGTAATAATTAAGTAATAGTATTAATTATATTAATTACTATTAATTATAATATATATATATATATATATATATATATATATATATATATATATATATATATATATATATATATATATATATATATATATATATATATAAAACAATATAATAATATATTATATTATATTGTAATAATCCCACCTCATAATAGGGCGGGATTATTACAAAATAACTTGGCATCTCAATTATGAAAAGATATTCTCATTATGACACATAACATCATAATTACGAGATGCTTAGTCAGAATTATGAGAGCCATGTCACCGTAATGAGACACTAAGTAATTACTAGTTACGAGGCCTTATTATGAGTCGCTAGGTCGAAATTATGACACACAAGTCTATTACGACATATTTGGTCACAATTATACAGTAGTCATTTAGAATTATGAGAAACCTTTTCATAATTTTTACATATATGGCTTTTTTCTAGTGGTGGAAATGGGCTTCCATACATGAGTCATAGATTTTAAGGAGTGAGATTAAAAAGAGCTATTCACTCATTTTTTCCTATGTAAAGTTCTACTGTGTGACTATCTATGAATTAAACTGATGTCTAAAGGCTACACACCAGTATGAAGCCTAATGAGCCAGCAGAGTCTGTTTTTAGAATGGACTGTTGATGAGAGGTCCCAAACGAAGATGTCAGACTAACCTCTTGACTCTTGACACCTGGATTCTATGTAATTCTATTTATTTTGTTAAAGGTTATTAAAAGTATTTAATTTTAAATGCCTATAAAATGGAGAGCATCCCAAAACTACCAAAAACTGCATGGAGGCAGAAAGCGCTAGCATGCATCGCCACTTGGTTTTTATCTTCATTACCTTAGAAGTTTTGATGGCTGTACAAGCTGGTTTGCAGTGGCCAATGAAAATATGTAAATGTACTAATGCAAATAAGCTGGTTTGGTAATGAAGTGTAATAGGCATCTAAATGTAACCCAACCTCTCGTAGCAGTCCTGTCTGCTATATTTCACACCAGCTCACACGATTGACAGGTGCTACAGAGCAGCTCTCCCTGGTGGGCGGTTCAGAAGGGCTCAAAATGTCACAGTGTCACCAGCGGAAAGATAGCCGACGGCCTTGATTGATGTTACAATCACACTGCTTTCTGTTTTTTTCCCCTGTCTGTTCCGTGCTGCTTCTCGAACATTGCCTTCCTTTTCAGAGCCATAAAGCTGCTGTTGTGTTTGAGGCAAATAGACATTAGTGTCATAGGAGTCTGGAAGTGGATATATTGGACAAATATAAGGAGAAGCAGGAATTACAGTGTAATAGTGCCTCAGGTGCCCCAGGCTGAGCTCTAATTTCCAGCATTAGGACCAGCCTCGGATATCGACTCAGCCCGCTCTCTCTCCAGAGCCAGGGGAAATAAGTGCAATCTCACACAGGTCAAAGAGCCACCCAAACAGCATAACAGCACTCCATCAGCGGCGGCCGAGCACTCGCCGAGGTGTTTAACCCCTGCCACAGCGCGAGCGCAGGCTCTCAGGCTTCTGACTCCGGCCCATCAGGTCAGTGGCATCTGTTCTGTGAGACAGACTGAACCCTCAGGCCGGGATCGGCCTCTGATTGGCCTGAAGAGAACGTGCTGTGTGTGGGGGGGGGTTCGGGCGGTGAATGGGGGAAACTCAGGGGTTAAACGTTCAGCTACCGTTAGAGCCCCTGTCCCTGACACACACATCACACATCACATCAGAGCCCCAATCGCACAGCCCTCTGAGACAGCAGCCCAGCCCGACAGGGAGCAGCATCAATGCCATTGATTGAACGTGCCATCTTTTTCTCTCCCTCTCTTTCCCTCTCTCGCTCTCTCTCTGTCTATTGCTCTCGCTTACTCTCTCTTTCTGTCTATCTCTCCATCTATCTAGTCTCTATCTCGCTCTTCCTATCCATTTCTCTCTCTGTCACTCTCTCTTAGCATCCCTCAACTCTTTTTCCATGTCTCTCTCTCTCTCTCTCTCTCTCTCTCTCTCTCTCGCGCTCTCGCTCTCTCTCTCTCTCTCTCGCTCTCTCTCTCTACCTCTCACTGTGCCAGCTCTCTCTCTCTCTCAGGCTAAATCGTCTGTCCCTACGTCCACTCTCCTCCTCTCTCTCTTCTCACTCTCTGTATTTCCTCTCTTACATCTCGCTCTCTCTCTCTCTCTCTCTCTCTCTCTCTCTCTCTCTCTCTCTCTCTCTCTCTCTCTCTCTCTCTCTCTCTCTCTCTCGCCCTCTCTCTCTCTCTCTCTCTCTCTCTCTCTCTTCTCTCTGTTCTCTTTGGTTCTTTGATTATTTTGTTCACTCTTTAATCGTTTTCCTTCCTGCTTTCTCTATTTCCTCTCTTTCTCTCTATCACTCTCTCTTTCTTTCTCCCTCTCATTTTCTTTCTCTTGCTAAAATCTCTCACTCTGTTTATCTCTGCTCTTTCTCTTTTCGTCTCTCTCTATTTTTTCTGTGGCACTGTCATTCTCTCTGTTTTCTCTCTCTCTGTACCTCTATCACTTGCCCTCTCTGTCATTTACTTTTCCTCTCTCCCCATTTCTTTATTCTCTCGTTCTCTATTTGATTCTTTTTCTCTCTCACTCTATTTTTTTTGCTGTCTATTTATTTCTTGCTCTCTGTCACTCCTTATATCTCTTACCTTTCTCCATCTCTCTCGCTCTCTCTGTCTTTCTGTCTGCCTGTAGCCTCTATCTGTCTTTCACTGTCTGTGTCTTGCTCTGTCTGTCACTCTCTCTTTGTCTCTCGTCTCTTCTCCTCTCTAGCTCCCTGTTCTCTCAGGATTGGGGGGGGGGTACTCTTGTTCAATGTTTTTCATTCCCATTGTGCTCCAAAAACGTCCTAATCATGTAGTGTTGAGCTGCTTCTGACTGAGCAGCCTCCTCTTCAGCAAAGACACCAGTGCTGAGCGACTACCTACACACGTTACTCCCCACCACGCAGACTGTCAGAGCTCCAAACAGTCTTCTGCACTTTACTTAGCATCTCACTCTACTATCTTACTGAACAAGAGAGACATACAGACCAACCATTTACCCTGAGAGCTGCTATAAAGTCAGAACATTCAGTAATATTCAGTAAGTGAAACAGAAGTATTTTGTATGTGCAGTTATAAGTCTAGAGGCACGAAGTGTGTGCCAACATACAGAACATTTCTAAGGGACATACAGGGCAAAATTTTGTCTCAGATTTCATGTACATGAGGGAAAAGGTCTGAAACCATGAAAACATACACAACATGGCTAACAGCAGCACAGGGGATGCACACCAGCCAACAAGGTAACACTGTAATATACAGAACTTTAGGTTTATGGATTTATTCCAGGATTAACAGCAGCATGCTGGGCTAATAATATACTGGAGGTTTCCCAGTGATGGTTCTGAATGTCTTTTAAGAAAAATGCCATAACACAAATGTGTAAGTGTGGTTATATGTTGCTTCCCACCGTAACATATGGCTGTGGAATGAGCCTCATCACTTCACTCAGAAACTGTGGTACCACATAAAACTCAATCTCCATAGCCCAATTTGAGCCCTGCTCTAGCTGCTTTATGAGATTATGATCCTTCAGGCATTTGTGAAAACGTTCTATTCTCTATAACCCGTCCAGTACGTCATCTCAGTTGTCCTCATACCTCTGGGTGTGCAAGATATTGTCCGTTGTAGAGATTCTTGAATTAATTTACTGAATAAATCACATGAATAAATCATGAACTGTGTAAAAAAACACTTCAGAGATTCCCACAGGCAAAAACATTTTTATGGACAGACCTATGTTACATGAGCACTTGTGGCAGTCTGAAGTTTCTCCACTAGGGGGCAGGCATATTGATTGACCCTTTAAAAATTTTTTTGTTGTTGTCGTTGTAATATGCTATTTAACATGATAACCATTAAAGATTTTCATTGATAATATGTGATCTAAAAAGTATGCATAGGTATGCACTGAAAATGATCTGAACACATCAGTGGCACCCTGAATCAAAATTGCGTACAGATTCCCATCTCTGTTAGTTGTTCTGTAATTCCATGAACAGTTGTGCTTAATTTCTTGATACACTGATACAGAATCCAGTTGATGTTTGTGGTGTTTTGAACATATTTAAAGAGAGACCTGTAATCAGGTTATAATATATTCCAACAGACAAAATATAAAACCTGTGGTTGCCAGTTTGTTAAGGATTTGTAAGGTTAGGAGCCAGGCTCAGTGAAGCTGTTTGTGTAATGCTGCATCCCCTAATTTCTCCCTTCTCAGGTAGTGCAGCTGGAGGAGTTGCTGGCTGTGCGTCACTCCGTGTTTGTGGTGGGCAATGCCGGTACAGGAAAGTCTCAGGTGCTGAAGTCCCTCAACAAGACCTATCAGAACATGAAGCGCAGGCCGGTGTGGGCTGACCTCAACCCCAAAGCTGTCACCAACGACGAGCTGTTTGGCATCATTAACCCAGCCACACGAGAGTGGAAGGATGGTAAGGGCTCGGCTCTGTATTTCTCTGCCTGTTTGAACCTATAGTTATACTGTGCTATTGTTCTTTTAAGTCAGAAAGTTAGAGAGACCCCAGATTTACTGTGTCTTGTTGTCCCACTACATGCTAAACATTAACACCCCTTTTCAAATTTTGTCTCCTAATGTTCTGTTTTCCTTTGCTGTTTTTGTGTGCATTCTTCTCTCATGCACACATTCTCTCAAACTGCATTTTTTGCCTGGCTCGAGCATCATAGGTAACATAATGGTGGAGTTCTTAGGGGCTACACAGCTACTTTTTGTTTGTTTATTTATTTATTTAATTTTTTACAATAATATTGGAAAATATAGACATTAGGATACATAAAATCTAAATGTTTGCAACAAAACCAACAAAACAAATAAGAAAATTGGCTTTGAAATTTAAATAACAGTCTGAAGCTTTGACATAGCAGTAAATTCACCAGTGTGGATACGTAATTGCATAGATCTGCGTGTACAAAGGGCAAATTTCATCTTGTGTAAAAATGTAGCTTAATTGCTATAATATAATTGGATGTTTTATTATGTATTGTATGTATAGGGTTAAAGAAAGAGTCATCAAAAAGCACTTGTGGACCCAATTTACAAACCATATAGTTAAGTCAAAGTCGAGTATAAAGTAGTAAAATATCCCTCCAGGAAAAGCAGAAGTTCCTCCCTATAGACCTTCACTGGAGTACATGTCCTAAAGTATTTACCTTTAAGTATAGTTAAGTATGGAGAGTAACCGGAGCATGATTTATTTTGGCTCTAATGTCCTATTATCATTTCTGGAACAAGACTTAATTAGCTCACTGTAGGTGAAGAGACTCTATTGTCTCTCTCAGTCCACCAGTCTTTAATACAAGGTCATCAATTAGTCTGACACTGATGTCTATTCCAATCACCATAAGCCCAGAACACGAACCGTTTCCTGAGCTAGAACCAAGCTCTGTCCATCAGGTCAAAATCAAAAATCAAAAATCAAAAATCAAAGCAAGGGGACCACTGTACCCTGATTTGGTGGGCTCGCCTTACACTTCTTTCATTTTGACATGTGTGTTGGCCGTAATGTGGAGGAGTGTTAATTAAGATACGTGAGTTTGAAATGTAGTGGAGTAAAAAGTCAAAAGTAAAAAGTCACCCAGAATGGAAATAATTCAGTACAGATACACAACAAAGTACTTACAGTACAGTATCTAACTACATTTACTTCCCTACTGTCCACCACAGTCCCAAAGTAATAACACACAGTGACTTTTATGAGGACTTTCTTTACCACTCTTTCTTTCAAGTCTAAAAAAAGATCTACCCAATTACAATCTGACATTGTGTTGTTCCTGGATAAGGCAAATATCACTGCAGCTACTCTGAAGAACCCAACATGAGAAAAGAGCAGCTGAAGTGTATTTCTTCTGGCTTCCCGGAGGATTTCAAGAAGTTCTCTTCAAGAAATTCTTCTTCACCCTGACATGCTTTTTTGAGCAAAGGACAGTACAGGGTGGCTAACTTCATATGAAATGAAAAGAGAGGGTGAGAGAGAGAGAGAAAGAAGGAGAAAAGTAAAATATGGCCCTTTTAAACGCTTGCTCTTCTCTCCAGTTGGCCACTATTTTGCAGCATGACACTGAGAATAGGATTTCATTTCAGGCCTGTTTTCTAATATCATGCGTGAGTTGGCCAACATCAGCCATGCGGGGCCCAAGTGGATTGTGCTGGATGGCGATATTGATCCGATGTGGATTGAGTCTTTGAACACAGTAATGGACGATAACAAGGTACAGCTCTTAGTCTTCACATTTCAGTTCAGTGAAGTGCATTTAAACTGCTGGGTTTGAGTCACACTGCCGGGAAAATCTGCTTACACAATCATGTAAATGACTGTATTTAGCCAGCGAGTTAAAATGATCTAGACGCTGTATGTAAGTGTAAGTCTCTCTTTTTTTTTTTTGGTTCGGCTGGAAAGTATACTGAACATTGTGCATGTTTGTGCGTTGGTGTGGAACACTATAGGTGCTGACTCTGGCCAGTAATGAGAGGATCCCTCTGAACCCCACAATGAGGCTGGTGTTTGAGATTAGCCACCTCCGCACTGCTACTCCTGCAACTGTCTCCAGAGCTGGTCAGCCAAAATATCTTTCTAACTTACTCGCGCAACAGAACCCCCTCGTTTGTTCCTATCTAATGTGTTGCATCTGTACATACGTTGTTATCTGCTGCTAGCGGGTGTGTGATGCAGTATGTGCCACATATTGCACCATCGCGGAGTAAAATGGATCAGTATGCAGAAAAGCTTTCCTGTCGCTGTATAAAAGAAACTCCAAGCTGCCTTTATGGTTGGGGGCACGGTGACAGTGTGTTTATACATTTACAGTTCACTGAAGTTTCATTATTGTGGGCTGTTTTTCAGAGCTAGAAAAACAAAGTGACCAAAGTGTATTTATATGGACTTGTTTACTTGCTGGGAAGAGTAATTTGAAGAAAACAAAAATACAGATTTCTTTACTTTGACCCCTTACATGCCACGCACCAGCACTAAGCAGTGTAGTTTAAAATGTAGACATGAGAACGCATAAATACAGTTTTAATAAATAATAAACTACAGTGATCACTTTAGAGTAAATTGTTGTTTACAGTGAATTGCTATGAATAACTTAAGACAAAGATTTCTATCCATCAAATCTGACCCAACTGATCAATTCCTTGATGTAAGAGTGGCTAAACATCGATGTGGCCTACATCCATTGTAGCTATTTATTCTGGGGGAGGCATTACACTGTAAGGTAAGGTAAAGTTTTGGTTTTTTTTTCTGGTAATGCAGTCTTCTCCAGTCATTGTTAACCAGTCCCTAAAGGAATCATCTACAGGGGTTGGACAATGAAACTGAAACAGCTGTCATTTTAGTGTGGGAGGTCTCATGGCTAAATTGGACCAGCCTGGTGGCCAATCTTCATGAATTGCACATTGCACCAGTAAGAGCAGAGTGTGAAGGTTCAGTTAGCAGGTAAGAGCACAGTTCTGCTCAAAATATTGCAATGCACACAACATTATGGGTGACATACCAGAGTTCAAAAGAGGACAAATTGTTGGTGCACGTCTTGCTGGCGCATCTGTGACCAAGACAGCAAGTCTTTGTGATGTATCAAGAGCCACGGTATCCAGGGTAATGTCAGCATACCACCAAGAAGGACGAACCTCCACCAGCATCACGTAGTGACCTGGCCACTATCCTGCAAGAAGGATGGCTTAAAATCCCTCTGACCACTGTGCAGGACGCAGTATATGTCATTCCCAAGACGAACTGACGCTGTATTGGCCGCAAAAGGAGGCCCTACACCATACTAATAAATGATTGTGGTCTAAAACCAGGTGTTTCAGTTTCATTGTCCAACCCCTGTACATCATCAGCATCTGTTATAAACCACTCGAGTAGTAGTGCCGTGTTAGAATCGGTTTATATCTACACCTCTCTATTAATCACTTGACATCTTCACACTGTTGTTGCATTTATCTGGTATATAAAGAATGCAAGAAAAAAAAAGTTATCATAAACTCCTCTTCCAAATGTAAACTTCCAAAAGATAAATGCACGCTGACTGATCCAAACTGCATAAGCCCATGCACTATTAAGAAACAGAGCAGCCACTGAAAACAGCCTTGTGATCTTCGTATACAGAGCTGGGCACAGAAAGCTGCATGCTGACTACATGTTGGTCAACAAGAACATGCTCATGTTGTTCGAGCGGCCGCCAGGCTAAAGTCTCAGAATGGATAATCATCAAGCTACTTGGTGTGATAGGGTTAAATAACTTGGAAAATGGCTCTATATATATATATATATATATATATATATATATATATATAGCTTTGTGTTGTTTGTGAAGTTCAGTTGTGCTGTTTGAATATATAACCCTGGGTTTTTTCGGGGAACAGGTATATTATACATCAACCCAGCGGATTTAGGCTGGAACCCTCCAGTGTCAAGCTGGATTGACAGGCGAGAGATTCAGTCGGAGAAAGCCAATCTGACCATCTTGTTTGACAAGTACCTCCCACCGTGTCTGGATACTCTGAGATCAAGGTAATGCTAGAAGATCTTACTGTCAGACGAAGCCTCACTTTACCTTCCAGTCTCCGTACTTCACAGTCAGGGCACACACTCATTCCGTTTCCTGTTAATAAATCCAGAATGCTGTCACAGCTGGCATGTTCTCCTCCAGATACAAGAAGATCATCCCAATCCCAGAGCAGAGTATGGTCCAGATGTTGTGCCACCTCCTGGAGTGTCTGCTGACCCCAGAGCATACGCCTCCAGACTGCCATAAAGAACTCTATGAGCTCTACTTTGTCTTTGCTGCCATCTGGGCCTTTGGAGGGGCCCTGTTCCAGGATCAGGTATTAGTGTTGGTGTTTGCTTTCTATTCAAACACTAACACAAACGGTTTCAGCACTGCTGAAGACAATACCCCAGATGGTATTTCATTTCCCTAATTCGTTATTTCACTGGCAGCTAAACTGTGTTGTGTGCCTTTTCAGGCGTATTATGCGTATATCATTTAGTAGCATAAATCTCCAAGCTCGGCACTCAGATCTGTTTTCTCTGCAGCTGGTGGATTACAGAGTGGAGTTCAGTAAGTGGTGGGTGAGCGAGTTCAAAACCATCAAGTTCCCCTCTCAAGGCACCGTGTTCGACTACTACATCGACCCAGAGACTAAAAAGTTTGAACCGTGGTCCAAGATGGTGCCTAAATTCGAAATGGATCCGGACATACCTCTCCAGGTTGGTCTGTTTATACCCCCCACCATGAGAAACTGAGAGTTCTGATTGTTGTTTGGCTATATGTCTTATTTCTGTTAAACACACAACACCTTTTTTCCCTTATTTCAGAAAAGAACAGTTGTTTTTATTTTCACAAAGTCTGTACAAACACCACACATTAGCTTTTCCTCCAATTTAAGTTCTAATAAAATATCTGCTTTTCTACTTGCAGAATGCAAATCCACATTTTTGACAGAATCTTATGATTGGCTTTTTGAATCTTGAACTCTGACATGTTGAACACTCTGTACTGATTGGCTAATTCAGTGCTGCACTGTGATTGGGTACCTTGTAGTCTAATTGTACCTTGTAGTCTAATTGTGTAGTTGAGTCTTGTAATCTGACATGTTGAATGATCTGCTGTGATTGACTAGTTGTACCTTGCAGTCTGATTGGCTAGTAGATTCCTACACTCTAGCTAGTTGAATTCTCTGATAGGCCAGTTGAGTCCTGCATTTTAGGCCTGTTTAATTCCATGCACACTAGTTAGTTACATTTTCTATATTTTCTGATTGCCTAATTGAGTCCTGAACTCTAGCTAGTTGAATTTTGTACATTTTACATTTTTTGACTAGTTAAATGTTGCAGAAAAGCCAGATTATGAGGTCCCTCGGTTCATCCGTTATACTAAAGTAAATGTTGTACTAGAGATAAATGGAACTAATGGATGAGACATGTTTCTCTGGGAACACTCTTTGCTCCTGGAAGGTAGAATAATAAGTTACATTAAAAACTCCAAGGTGTCTTATCAGCAGCTCTCCATACTTCTGCAGCAAACCGGTTTTGGGCAGTACAACGCTTTTATTGACCTCATGAATGTACATAAGACACTGCTAGAAAGTGTATAAAAATGTAAGAAGAGTCCAGATATTGTTTGGGCTGTTGATAGACGTTGCTAGGGGGCAGGTCTTGTCTCTGATTGAAATCTTGCAATCTAATTGCTTTGTCAAATCTTAGCTGAATCTTTCAGTCCCTCTGTTTAGATGCAGCTTATTCTTTATTAAATGTTTGTATTACCAGCAGCTTGGAATGGGTGCAGGGATGTGCGTCAGACTATTGATAGTTTTTTTTAAAGTGCCCAGTATGCCAGTAGCTAGTTTACATTCCAGTTCACATATCCTCAACTTTGAAATATCTGATTACATCATGTGTTTTATTACGAAGCTGAAGTCGTGTTTTTGCTCTGTAGGCATGCCTTGTTCACACCATGGAAACTATTCGGGTGAGCTACTTCATGGAGCGTCTGCTGGAGAGGAGACGACCCGTCATGTTGGTGGGAAATGCTGGCACAGGCAAATCGGTGCTTGTAGGAGGCAAACTGGCCTCTCTGGACCCTGATAAATTCAGCGTCAAAAACGTCCCCTTCAACTACTACACCACATCAGCCATGCTGCAGGGTATGATGAATGATGCAGGTTCTTCTGTCCCTTCTATCAAAATGAAATGATTCCGTAAAAGGTACATTTCATGCCTTTTGAAAACTGACAGAGAATTATTTATTTATTTGTTTGTTTATTTTTCGGGATGGGGTGGCGTTTTCTCTGGGCGTCAGCTGCTCTTTTGTGCTATTGTCCTCCCCTGGCCTTTCAATCTGTTGAATATGATATTCATCACTCTGCGGCATGCGCAGCCATGTGTCTCCACTGCTTCCTCCGCGCTCTGCGTCATTCATCCACGCCACAGATCACAAACCGCATTTTACTCTTCAAAAAAATAGCAGCCAGGCGAAGAACGGGGAAAGTTACAGCAATAGCCATGCAACTGCATGCACGTAATAAATGAAAAGCCTCCCGTTCGGAAGCGGTGCTGGTTTAGTTATTTATTTATTTATGTGGTAATCGTTTTCTAAATATTTTGTACTCTTCTGGCACTGCAATCTTATATTCATGAGACCGCACACTGCCAGTTCATTAACTGTGTTTGCATGCTTATGTTTGCATACGCAGAAGCACAAAACATCTATTGACAAAGAACAAACGCGCATAGTGGGTTTTAGAGCGGCAACAAAGCCTGATTAATTGCCCTGTTTCACTGTGATTGCGCTAGGTGTTCTGGAGAAGCCTTTAGAGAAGAAAGCCGGAAGGAATTACGGTCCACCAGGGAGCAAGAGGCTCATCTACTTCATAGATGACATGAACATGCCAGAAGTGGACGCCTACGGCACGGTGCAGCCACACACGCTCATCCGCCAGCACATGGACTACAACCACTGGTATGGTGAAGTTTTGCTACCGTGCTATTCCATCGTCTTATCTAGATTATCTGGTGATATTTTGAAATTAAATTATTTTTATATTTATTAAACTTAATAAAAATAATTAATTTTATAAAATGCCTACTTTAAACTTTCATCTGGGACCTGAGGTTGGTCCAGATGCTCACGGTAAACCACACTGTGACTGGTTAGTGGTTTTGTCTCCTGGGATGTGGATATTCTAAAGGCACATATTGGGATAAGTGATATTTTGTGCTGCCCTATTAAAACGGACATCAAAAGCCATCAAAGCCTCTTGTATCAAAGAATTTCAGGATTTGGTTTCATGGATGTGTTTTCTGGTACAGTTCTGAGGAGAATTCCCTGTAGACTGGGATTTTAGCCACCGCTAGTAGACCCTTATGACTGTACGCTTTCATACACCTGCAGATTCAGATACTTCACACTATGGCCTTTAGGACACCCAATTGCACTAGCTCTATTTTACCAATCATTAGCATCTGCTTTGGGCCTGCAATTATTTTTAGCCACATCATCCTCAAACAGCGCCATCTCCAGGAGTCTGAAGTTACTACCACCTTAAACACACAAGGTGACAGTTTTTTTTGTGCAGGGAGCTTCTAAGTAGGTATCTGTATTGAGGATACGGTTTGGAGTTGTTTCCAAATAAATTTCTTTCCCTGATTCTGGACTTGACACGTATGGGACATCAATTCCAGCCAGTGACGATAATTTTTTTCCACATGCATAGTTTAACATTCTACTGTCACTGCATTCGTTCACAACACAGGCATCAAGAGGTTGGCTGTTGGCTGTTAAGCTGTTAAATACAAAAGCCTCCTAGAAATTAACATTGCTAGTCAGGCTTCGTTGCCCAATTGGCAGATTTAGTTGTTTCTCCCAACTCAACGCTGTAAAAACAGAACCATTGCAGATACATTCCGCTTCGGTGGCTGTAACCAAGTTATCATTATTTTCCCGGGATTGTACACTCTGAAAAATGAAGATGCCAAAAGCCACATTTGGTTCCCTAAAGAACCTGGTTCTTAGAGTAAACGAGTGAGTGCAGAGTTTTTCCTCACAATGTGAAGCTTCCAGAAGGAAACCTCAAACTGGTCCAGACCTTTTATGTTATCTGAACGGTAGTTAAACTTTTAAAGCTTTCGTCACACCTACAAATCTCTTTTTCAAACATGGCTCTTTGGGGAACCAGAAATGGTTTCTCTGTGGCATCATTCAAAGATCCCATTGTGGTACCTTTGTATAATGGCTTCTGTTCACACAGGCACTCCTGAGAACTGTCCTCACACAGAGGTGGCTAATTCAGGTCCACGATATAAAAAGTGTCCCCGGTTCATGTTCATGAAACAGCAGTGGGATTAGGGGAGGAGCAGTGGACTGAAGCAGGTGCTGAGAGCCCAAATACTGCAGAGAATTTAAAAACTTTATTTAAATAAGTTCATTTCCATGACATTTATGAACCAAAGAAGGACATGCAGAAAACAGCTAAGCAGTAAAAGCAGAAGTATAGAGTTTTCCCTATGTTCCTTAGCAGTAATCTAAATGTATTCTAATATGGAATTCTTTACTGAACACATTGTGAACAGTGAATTCAGTTTTTAGCTGCTACAACATTTTTACAGTGCCCTGCCTCTGCTGGTGTATGTGTTTATCCCCTTCCGATTTAATTACACTGTAAACGGGAATGTGGTTATTATAATTTTGAGTTTTCTCCACAGCTCCCTTTCTTACTCATGCTCTTTTCTTTGATATTCTAGGATTGGTTTATTCCTCCGATGTTTGGCTGGCAATAACATTGTTCAGAGAAACAGCTTAGTCTATATTACAGCATTTGGCAAACACTCTTTCAGTCAAATCATATAGGGGATGTAATTTAATGTAACATTAGGAGCCTTTTTATGGATGGTTATTGGTACCTGGGCAGGGAGTCAAACCCCAGTCTGCTAGGATGAGGGCAGAGATGTTACCTGCTGTGCTATACAAACTCCAAGCACAAGACCAGATGGTGATGTTTTTATTGTCACACACACACACACATCATCTCAACAAGGCGATTTCCTCTCTCTCTTGTACCAGCCATTCAGATAGCTCTGGAGCAGTGGTCACCAACACTGGCCCTGGAGATTTACTTTCCTGGATTACTCAGTTCCAACCACAGTCTGTCACACCTGCTCCAGCTAATTAACCTCCTCCCAATGTCTGATCCTTCCTTAACTAGCTGGATCAGATGCACTGGCATGGACCAGGAGGCGGGGTGGTGTATTAGATGCAAGTTGGAACTAAATTCTGCGTGAATGTTTCCAGGAGGAGGATTGGTGACCACTCTAGAGCCACTCCAGGCCCCACAAGAGGCTCCAAGCTTTTCATTTATGTTTTTGTGTTTTGAGTTAGAGAGTTGGGGCAAAAAGGGGGCAGGTTGGGAAAGAGTGCTATAGAAAATGGCTGGGTACTTGACCTTGGTTCATGTTACAAGTTGAACCTCATGAACAGAGATTGCTTGGTAGCTGTCTCAAAGGCCAGCGCTCTCATTTGAGATAGTAATGATGCCTTCCGGGCTCTCCTGGTAACACTAATTGCGCTACGAGCTCTGGGGCAAAAAGCTAACAGTACTTCCTCTTTTTCACCGCATTTGAGTCACACAACCCAACATTAAACAAAAAGACGTGAACGCAGCCCATTATACTATTAAAAAAACATGTTTTCTGAATATTAATGCACAGCAACTTTATGATTGCCTAACTTAAACATGAAACAATGTAGTAAATGTGTCATGTGGTACAAAAGTTTGGTTATACACTCAAGACAGTGCTTAGTAATATTTCCTCTGCAAGCTAAAATTAACCACTCCTCATCTCAACATGTTTTTCATTAATAAATCCTCGATATCGATAAATAATCTGTAAATGTTGGAATGGTGTGGTGGGTAACAGCACTGCCCTCCAGACTGAGTTTCAGTTCTTTGCTTGGAACAGAGTCAAGAATCCCTGAATCAGACTCCTAATGTTATCTAAGGGAGTGATATGACGTAGTTCTAGTTTTAAGCATTCCATAACTAACTACAATGTTAAAGGAATGTTGTTTCTTTGTTTGATGGTATGCCAAAGATCTCTCTGTATCATGTTGCAGAGATTTCTATTGAACCTCTCTCCACGCCTTCAGAAAACCATTCAAAACTGAAATCTTCCCTAGAAGTTCAGGAGGAGTGGATAGTACTAAACTGCTATAGTCTGAATCAGGGAATGTATACGAATGAGTTCCAGTGAAATCACAGAAACTATGAATTCAAAAATGACCAAATATCTAATTGGGCCTTGTCTGACCAATATTGCAATTATGATCTAAATTATTAACTTCATTTAGTTGGTGTTCTGTAAAATGGGATAGGTAGCTCTTTTTTGGCCGGCCAAAAAGACATATGCTTTTTCTGGCTTGTGGCTTGTACACTTAACACAGTGGTATTTGTGGTTGTGATGTCACAGCATATCATCGCTGTCCAATAAAAAAACATGTATCTCCACTTTTGTCCATTTTGACTTTTATGCATCATTTGAAAACAGCAGCTCCTATTTACACTTTGTGAGATTTGCATGATGAATGGACCAAATGAAATGGCCCAAAAGTCCTTGGTAAAATGTCTGGTTCCATTGACTTACATAAAAATTGAATGAGGATTTGGCCTTTACTGTAAAGTTGCCATTTTGGAGATACTTGCTTTTCTTTGGACAACAACTATATGAATGCTTGGTTGCTTCTGATTAGTTGAATTCATCTTAAAGCAGCTGACGAGCTTAATGCTGTTATTATTAGGTTAAAATCTTCCTACATAAAACCAATGCTGTTAATCGACAGTAAGACTATAATAAAAATAATCGGAAATTCCTATTACTCTTTCACATTACAACTTCCATCTAAAAACAACAGACCCTGAAGCCCTATGTAGAACTGCATGTGTAATCAAGGCTCGATCTTTTGATTTTGTGGAATCGAGAAATTGAGAAAATGATGGTGTCGAATGGCCTCATTTGCTTGAACTCATGATCAAAACTTATGAAATCACACAGCCCTAAACTAAAGTGATGGAGTAAAATCACAGGCATTTCAAAATAAATAAATAAAAACAAACATCTGATTCACAAACAAACATCTGATTTCCTCCTGAGACACACCCACGCGGGTGTCTGTTAGCAGGTAATTGCTGTGATGTGTGCAATTAGGCTGTTATTCTGACTGCGGTATTTATTGTATGTGGTATTTGAGGAGTAAATTGCATCAAACTGAGTAAATTGTGATAAATGTGGTACATTTTGTGCACAGCCTGGTGCAGCTGGAGATGGTTTGTTATTAAACAGACAGAGTGCATAGTTTCAGTTTTGGGGAATGTCTGAGGTGAATTAGATTGAAGATGGAGAGAAATAGCTGAGGTCAGTATATCTTTTTTTGAACTGCAGTGGGTTTGGGCAGGCTATGCATGCAAAGTTTTACGAATGTATGTGTGTGCGTGTGTGTGTGTGTGTGTGTATGTGTGTGCGTGTGTGTGTGTGTGTGTGTGTGTGTGTGTGTGTGTACGTGTGTATGTGTGTGTGACGATGCGTTATGTCTTCTCAGGTATGATAGGAGTAAGCTGCAGCTGAAGGAGATCCACAACGTGCAGTACGTGTCCTGCATGAATCCCACTGCTGGCAGCTTCACTATTAACCCCCGCCTGCAGGTAGCTGCAATACATCTCACAAACTCTCTTACCTCCTAACTGCTGGGCACACTGCATTGAAAGTGCAATCACATACTGATTTGCTTCCGCATTACTTTTGAATTACTCCCCAGTTTCTTAGCCAGCTTTAAACATTGTTTCACTGAGCAAAATATGCTTCTTATTGTATTTGAATCACCTAATGGTAGCAAATATGAATAGAAATGAGAATAAAGGTGTGTTTAGCTAAAGTAATATAGCCTGCTACAATGTTAATATGCTAGATATAGTCAGGCAGGTAAATATGTCTTTGTTCACGATTCCATAATGCTCCTGGAGAAAAGCGAGTTATGCCATCCCTGGCCCTAGAGATTTATTTTCTGGCAGCTCTCTGGCCGGCTGAATCAGATGCAGCAGTGTAAAGTGGTGCAGTGGTGGGGGTAGTGCATTTTATTAGAGGCAAGTTGGAATTCTGCGGGAAAGTAGATCTCCAGGAGCAGTGTGGTCCTCTGCACTGGGTTGGGAAACACTCCTCTAGAGCACGCCTTGGGCACTTGACCACGGTTTACGCTACAAACTCCTACGGAACCTCATGAAAAGAGATTGCTTTGCAGCCGCCTTAACAGCCAGAGTTCTCATTTAAGATGATAATGATGTCTTCCAGGCTCTCCGGGTTACAGTAATTACACTACACGCTCTGTGGGCAAAACTCCAAACACTCAAACTCTTCAGTAGTCCACAGTACTTCCTCCTTTCCACAGCACTGCAGTCACACAACTCATCTGGCATAGTGTTCGTTAGGTCAGTGAACTTTAATGACCATTCCAAGGGCTACAGCTTGTGTGTCTTGAAGTAGTCCCAGGTGAAATCTGTGGATGGTTAGTCACATTTGTTGATGCCTAATAGAATCTCTTCTTCAGAATACCTGTGCAGGTTTTCCCAAGCCGCAGACTGCCACACAACCATAAATCATAATTAATCCACACAGTGTATAACAGTGCATATATCAATTTTAGTGGCACAGTCTGGCCACTTCAAGTGCACCACCTTGTGTCTCCACCTAATATCAGGTTTTAAAGGAGCACTTTGTAGATCTACAATTACACACTGTCGTTCATCTGTTTCTCTGCGTACTTGGTTACCCTCATGTTGCCACGTTCTTCGATGAACAGGATCCCCACACCACCATCACAGAGCAGGTATTATGGTGGTTCATGGTGGATCACTCTTAGCAGTGCAGGGACACTGAGGTGGTGGTGGTGGTGGTGGTGTGTTAGTGGGTGTTGCTGGTGCGAGTGAATCAGACCCAACAGTGCTTCTGGACTAAGAGTAGCTCAACAGGCCAAACATCTAGCCAACAGCAGCCTGTGTGCGGCATCCTATGATCCCTGGTGAAAGACTAGAGAATTACAAACACAAGCACGAGCTGCTGTCTTCGACCATGTCAGTGTCACTGCAGTGGTGAGAATTATCCACCTCTCAAATAATACCTGCTCTCTGGTGGTACTGTGGGGGTCCTTGTCAATGAGGAACTGGGTAGAAGAGGGGTAGCAAAAAACAGATGAACGGCTACCTGTAGTTTTATAATCACAGTTTGTAATCTAAATAAAACTGACAGGTACTTTGGAGGTGGCAACTGTTTGTTTGCTAAATTCAGCATTTTGGTTGTATAACTAAATTTAGCATTAGCAAATGTTATGGCACTCCACTAAAACTATGTTTCTATACTAAGTATATATATATACAGGGGTCGGACAATGAAACTGAAACACCTGTCATTTTAGTGTGGGAGGTCTCATGGCTAAATTGGACCAGCCTGGTGGCCAATCTTCATTAATTGCACATTGCACCAGTAAGAGCAGAGTGTGAAGGTTCAGTTAGCAGGTAAGAGCACAGTTCTGCTCAAAATACTGCAATGCACACAGCATTATGGGGGACATACCAGAGTTCAAAAGAGGACAAACTGTTGGTGCACGTCTTGCTGGCGCATCTGTGACCAAGACAGCAAGTCTTTGTGATGTATCAAGAGCCACGGTATCCAGGGTAATGTCAGGATACCACCAAGAAGGACGAACCTCCACCAGCATCACGTAGTGACCTGGCCACTATCCTGCAAGGAGAATGGCTTAAAATCCCTCTGACCACTGTGCAGGACGCAGTATATGTCATTCCCAAGACGAACTGACGCTGTATTGGCCGCAAAGGGAGGCCCTACACCATACTAATAAATGATTGTGGTCAGGTGTTTCAGTTTCATTGTCCAACCCCTGTACATTATACATTATAATTTTTTATATACATTTAATTTACAAAATGTATTTTTTTATGTACATTTAGTATCCAAAGTGCAGAAGAAAGCAAATCATTCTAAACTAAATCAGTTGTAACAACGATATACACCAAATTCTATTTCTAATGAATTTCTATTGGGCCAGTCATCATCAGGTATTCACACATGATTATGTACATGCTTTTGCCCATAAAACCAAAGAATAATGCATGTGGAACATATTTGCACCCTCTTGTGATCTCAGTATTGCAGAGGCCAGATAGATTGTATTCCTGAGCCCTGCGTATTTTGGAAAAGCACTGTGGGCGAGTACTTCATTGTTTTCTGATTATGTAATCTAGAACACATCTGATCTGTTACTACCCGGTTGACTATTACTCATTTCCATGCAAGCTGCATGATGCCAGAATCACACATTGTATGCATTGTATGCTTTCATATTTCATCAGTTTGCTTTCTCACTCGTTCTCCCCTGCAGTATCTCTGTCAGTCTCTTAGGTCCACCGAAGCGAAATTTTCATAATATTGACTTGCTTACTTATCAGAGCTTCTCATATCTGATTCAGCCGTCGCCGTCTGAATGAGTCAACTCAGTAAACATACAGATTCGGTGCGTTCGGTTTGGACAGTGTCCTGTTGTGTCTGTTTATCTGAAACCGTCCATCCTTTCCTCGCAGCGCCATTTCTCCGTGTTTGCCCTGTCTTTCCCTGGAGTGGACGCTCTGAATACTATCTACTCCAGCATCCTCGGCCAGCACCTGAGCGGGGACGGGTTCAGCGCTGCTGTCCAGAAGAGCGGCCCCCAGCTCGTCCAGCTGGCCCTGGCCTTTCACCAGCGTGTGACTGCTACTTTCCTGCCCACTGCCATCAAATTTCACTACATCTTCAACCTGCGTGACCTCTCCAACATATTCCAGGTACTCTGACTCTCTTTAGCTTGTTAGAGCATGAATTATTCAACGCTGGCCGACTACGGCCGCATCCCAGACGCCCCGGCCAGCCCTGAATGCCAATGCCAGTGTTTTCAAGGTGTATTTAAAGTTTTCTGGGCCTTATTATGTCCATGTTTAGATTTATGGCATTGCTTTCATAAGCCTTTCAGCTGTGGAGAGTGAAGACACTGTAAGTAATTTCTCTTTTAAATGACTATTGATCTGAAGGCAAAGCTAATAGTTTGGAATGCGTCTGAGGCTGCTATAAAGAGAAGAGGGGAACAGATCAGATCTCGGAGGTCTTACGCTTTAATGTATTTAAATGAGCATTGCTCTGCAAACTTAAATACGTCCGATGGCAATCTCTTGGCAAACATCTCCATCAAAAAATCGCCCCTTTCTGGCTCAAAGGGTCTCTCCGTTATCTTAACTGAATAATGAACTTTTTTTTTTTTTCTTAGATCTGCATAATCTGACGGAAGACGTTTCACTTGAGACAATAAACCTGGAAAATTAGCCATTTTTATTCCAATTAAGGCACTCTTGATGTTCCTCTCAGCACTCATTCCTTTGGTGGAATTCCTGCTCTTTGTAGTCGTTTTCGTTTCACTTTCCCGTAGCTTACTGGGAGCTCCACACCATTAGCTCGGGCTTTACACGTAAACAATTTAGCGCCTGTTCTTTTTAAGTGTGACAGTTCTGTCCCTCTACTTGTTATTGCTCTGGCTTAGGCAAGCTTAAAAATGAAGAGCAAAAAAAAGAAAGGATGAAGGACGAAAGACGAAAACGCTTTATTGGGACTCTTTCCCTGGTGTGAAGGAGATGAAAGACGAAAAAAAGGAGGCTGGCCTCTGAACCCCTGCTCATTGTTTTCAGTGCAGCTGGAGTAATGAAGCAAAATGAGAGAGAGAGGGAGAGAGAGAGGGAGAGGGAGCCAGATGAGACACAGCTGAGAAAGCATTTGAAGTGCTGGCCTTAGTTCTGCCTTACTAATTCAGCTCCCGGTTCAGATGCCTGAAGGAGAGCCAGACAGGAGAGAGAGCTGCCTCAGAGCAAGCCCACAGTCCTCTCCGTTTTAGCCCTCGCTTTCACATAGGCTTTTTACTGTGTACAAGACTTTCATTTAGCTGTTTATCGTTCTCCATTATTCATTTGGAATGGCTGTTAAATTTGCGATTTTCCTAAGAATGAGCGAAAGCGGGGAGTTGATTCAGTGGATGATTACTTTCTCAGACGTAATAGGTTTATGATACACGGCGCTAACACTTTTCTCGTTATGCTCAGGAGTAGCCAAGGGCTCAATGTTTTGCCTATTTCCTTTTGTGAATTGTTTAAAAATAGAATGGAAATAGGAAACAGGGTGCCATAAACTCATAAACCCTCCCCCAAGCAAATAAAAGTTTTTAAAAAAGTTCTGTGAGGGGAAGAAAAAAAAAAAACAGTCCCTCTTTCATTCATATAGTGCCACAAGGTTGGGTACGTATTTGGACTGCACTGACAGACACGAAGTAATTAATTTATAGCCTGTGAGTGTGGATGCTTAGATAATTAGGCTCCATTGAGGGCTAAATCCATCAGCGAGTGCTGTGAAGGCTCCGCTGTGAGTTGACAGCCTCGTGTTTTCTGTAGGGTCTGCCATAACTGGGAGACAGAACGCCAGGCAGCCTGTGTGTGTGTGCGTGTGTCATCTTAACTGACTTCCTCAGGAGCTTCCTTGGCAAGGCAGTAAGGGAAGGCTGGGAACGGAGCTTGCCGCGATGCAGTGGGCAATCAGTTTGATTTATTTGTTTTCTCCAAGGTGGGCACCTCACGATACGTGCCGTGCTACCTTTTCAAAAGCAGGTTATTTGACAGGTGGGGTGTTTCCTGCCTCTCTCTCTGGTCTGCCACCGCAGTTGTAATTTCTGATTTCGAATGGAAATTTAAATGTGTAGGTTTTCCCTCCTTTTCCCAAATGGCCAATAATAGAGGTCAGTACAGGCCAATTATATCACAGGCTAAATAAAACTTCTGTAAACACCAATCAGGCATAACATTATGACCACCTCAATCACCTAATCCATTTTATCAGCTCCACTTACCACATAGGTGCACCCTGGAGGTCTGCACTTACAGATTGTAGTCCGTTTCCATCTGGTCATCTTTTTATTTTCCAGTGGTCAGGACCCCCAGAGGACCGCCACATACTACAGTGACACTGACGTTGTGGTGGTGTGTTAGTGTGTGTCGTGCTGGTGTGAGTGGACCAGAGATAGCAGTGCTGCTGGACACCTCAGTGTCACTGCTGGACTGAGAATAGTCTACCAACCATCCAACAGCGTCCTGTGGGCAGCATCCGGTGACCACTGATAAAGGACTAGAGGATAAACAACATGAATTGTGCAGCCGCAGATGAGCTATCATCTCTGACTGTACATCTACAAGGTGGACCAGCAAGATAGGAGGGTCTATTAGAGTGGACTGTGAGGGGACAGTGTTTAAACACTCCAGCAGCACTGCTGTGTCTGGTCCACTCACACCAACACCATGTCAGTGTCACAGAAGTACTGAGAATGAGCCACCATCTACATAATACCTGCTCTGTGGTGGTCTTGTGGGGGTCCTGACTCTTAAAGAACAGGGTAAAAGGGTATACTCCCTGAGTATACTCTACAAAGTATACTTAGATAGAGATAGATGGACTGCAGTCTGTAATTGTAGAACTACAAAGTGCACCTGTGTGGTAAGTGGAGCTGATAAGCTGGATGAAGAGTGTAAATACACTGAGGTGATAATGTTATGCTGGGTCTGTGTATATGATGGTATATTTGGGCCATTCCACTAAGGTACAGTAAATGCTTCAGACAGATATTTACAAGGATCAAATAAAAACAACTGTAGATGGTTAAGTTAACTTATTTTAGGTTGACAGTGGTTTATTATCCTGGGCCGTTCCTTGACCTTTCAGTAAGGTCAGAAAAATAAAAGGTTCAGTCACCTTTTCAGTGACTGCATGTTATCTATCTGAAGAAGTTTGCTTCTTATTCAGTAGCCCTTTTCGTTCCACATTAGGTGGTGCAGAGGGTAAATTCAGGAGCTCCTGTAGGTGCCAGAATTTAGATGATGTTCAATTTAAGGTGGAACAGAACATTTAAACATGAACATATCAAATTTCTAGAAAACCTATTTGGATTTCTCAGGTCATTTCTTATATGTGCGTCTCCTACACTCTGCTTAGGATCATCAAACACTGCTGAAATTTTGTAAATATTACACACTTTCACACTTACCAGCTGGTCCGTCGCTTGCTTCTACACAAGGCCCTGACCGAAGTGTCATCTGGTACAGCTGATTAAATCAGGCAGCTCCTTTTAAGCGGGAGGTGAAAGAGAGTCTGGCACATTTTTGAAACGTGACTGAAATATCGCTGACACAGACACTCAGCTAAACAGGCTAAGGATGGTTCACACTGTTTGTACTGTATGTCGTGGTGTCTGTGCTTTCCTGTGGCTTGCCAGAGTACCTGTTATGGCAGAACTCATACACGAGGAAGAATGTTCAACCCACTCCTGCAGCCAAGACATAACCTTTGCTTCTTTAGGTGTGTAGTTTAGCTAAGAGGATTATGTAGGTAACCACTGATGGATGCCAATGTCCTAAATCTTTAAGTCGGACCACTCTGATTTTCCACACGTTAGCTTTCGCCATAAGCATGTAGAACTGGAGCTGTCTGCGTGCTACTGTATTTCTATCACTGTATAAAAGCTCAATGCTTCCCTTGCTGTTGGATGGACTGTGCTTTAAGTGAAGCTCTGTTCAGAAAGAGGTTAATTATTCATTTTATTATTCATATAATTATTCATTTGTTTAATGAAAGCAACTATGAAGCATGACGGACTTGTGACATATATTCCTATTAATTATAAGACAAACTATACAGTACATTCAGCTTGCTCAGATCAGCTTCTTCTTTGCTGTGGAGGCCTGCTCAAGCGAAGGAGCTTTGTGTGCATTGTTTAAGTTTAGGATTATGTATGTGGTTTTGGTTTTTGGTTGATTTTATAAGTGATTTTAAATATGAGTAATACGGCTTCTGCATTTGGTTTTAGAAGTCTCTCCACATTTAAAGAGATAGGAGTGAGGTGTTGTATAGCTGGAAATACTTGCCCAGTGGCGTTACCAAGCTTCCATTTAATGACTTTCAAATAGGAGTCCAGTCTGAAACGCTCCCGATAACTTCATCAGTAATGGGAGGACGTAAATGGCTGTAGTCTGAACATGAGTTAGTTTCCATCTATGGAGTATGTGGGCTGTAGAGTGTATGTTTTAGAAGTCCCTGAGTACCATATTATTATTATTATTATTATTATTATTATTATTGAAAGTTTGTAATCAAATAATCAAGCAAACATATTTAATGAGACATGTCATGGGTCTTGAAAACTAATTGTAATTGGCGCTATACCAGTTTTAAAGGGCAGGCCTGAGCAAGCCCTGAGCAAACTATACAGTCAACAATTTTTTTTTCATTTATATGAATCATTTATATGACAGACTCATAATTTCATGACTGGTAAAGGCCTGTGATGATAAACAGTTCTTGAATATAATTTTCTCCTATAGAATTCCTCCTAAAGGACTATTCCTTTAAATGTGTTGCATGGTATGTTAGGCTAATTTGTATGGATGATGTTTTCTACATCCTGAACACTAGAAACAGTCTGAAACCAATGCTCAGTCCTTTTCAATCCATCACTGGTATTGGTACCATGTCCTGTGTATTTGCTTCACATCAATTACTCACTCCATTTCACACCGGATGCAGAGGACAGTTGTCATGCCGTGTCCAACATGGTGACTAATGGGATTGCTTGTGCGGGCGGCTCCAGGTAGCACCATTGATATGCAGGAGTTGTGGCGGAGGCAGAAACGTGGCCACATTTGCAATGCGCGTTCCTCCCCCTGCAGATGAGGGGGGACAAAGCAGCCCAGGCTGGGAGTGTTCCCACTCATTCCTCACTGTCTGCCAAGAGGGCCAACTGAGTCCAATAGAAGTCCACTCCAGGTTTACCATCTGCATACCTGGCCACAGAAGATACGCTACAGTGGCAGAATGTCAGGAACATGATTGCTTGCTGGGTGTCATAAGCTAATTAATGAAGGGACACCTCAGCTAAAATACACCATGGGTGTTTTCCACTGCACATTCAAAAAACAAGAACAGACGCAATCAGGAACCAATGGAACTTACGGTTCTTATTTTAATGCATTTTGCAGCTGAGAGGCTTGAGAGACAGCTGGAACCTTCATAATTACCATGATTAGCAATGTAATTGTCATTTCAGTCAGTTCTATATGTATTAGACTAAAATGTCCAGTTTGGTTAATTAGCTGTCTTGCACAGTGGTTGTCGTGGATGCCGTAAATAATATAAGGTTCCTTTCTGTGCACATACACACCGACACGCATACACACAGTGATATGTAGACTGTAGCAAAACTTTAGTTTTCCTTTGTTAAGTGTGACAAACTGAGCACTAAAGTGTGATGCTGTTACTTCTGCAGACAGAAATAGTGTTAGTACCTTCCAGACTAGCAGACATTATAGAGCTGAACAGTGGCTGTCAAGTTTTTTGGGTTCCAGTTCAGATTCTAGAAGCACCTATTCATTATCTTTACAGACATCCTTGCGCACACAGATTTAATAAAGCCTGTATGGACAAGTCTGTCCACTCAGTGACCATCTTGACAATGCCAGACAATTATTTTCAGTCATACAAGACGAGGCTTCTGTCTCTTTACATGGGGAGCCTGGCAAGTGATAGGCTCGCTTTATTCCCAGGCAGGACTTTCCCCATATAGAAGTGCCTTTTTTGAGCAGTACAAACTATCCTATTTATTTTCCGGCCAGTGACCGGTTTCCTCCTTTATCTATGTCTCTTGTTTTAAACACCCAGCTGAACGCACCATCTACCAGATAAATCACGCTATTATAAAAAATGATTTGGAGCTAAATAAGTTTTTCAAAGTGGACAAAAAGACAATGGAAGAGTGTGCAGCTAATGCTGTTACTGCGCTACGCATACCAAACATCACTGTGAATGGAATCGGCCAATCGTTTTCCCTTCACTCACATTTTTCAACCCGTGTGTATTTTCTCTATATTGTTCTGTATGTATATGTTTGTGGTTTTTAGTGACTGTTTATAATATAGTTTTATGTACATATAGCAATTTCTTTTTTTGTCTTTCTGGTATTGTCTTTTTTTGCTAGCAGTCTATGAAAGAATGATTTCAGGAATTGAATTATTATTCCTCATACAGTCCATCTTATTATTTTACCCAGTAAAGTGGTCTCAGTGGACTAGTATAATTGGCAAGAGGGGGAATAAGCTGTTTTAATGTGCGATCATTCTAAGAGGAGGAGCTGTTTGAGAATACATTTGTTATGTGGGCTTAGACTCTATAGGGGATCCAGCTAGAGGACAATGAAAGAGTTTGTTTGACTTTCAGCTCTTCTTTTATAGCTACTTGCTTTTTCACCTTATAATTAGCAGATTCATACAGATGTATTAGGCAGTTCATCTTATCTACAATGTTTTATACTGCTGTAACGCACTCAGTAGTTGGGTGAAGGCTCCCGGGGAGGGAGATGCAACAGGGGGTTAGCTGCTTTCCCCGACCTCCACAAAGAAATCCAGGCGAGACACAGCCGTTCGGAGTACTGGACCATTTATTGGGCAGAGGAGCACCCACACCTCGTGGTTACAATCCTAGATAACACTACAGTAGAACATAAAGGTTACAAAAAAACCCGTAACCATACCGCGTGTCGTACTTATATAACCGCTAGCTTTGTACTCCCTCTCTCGCGCACGATATACAGCGCGCATGCGCTCAATGCCAGCACTTAAAGTGACCATTACACTGCGCAGCACCGCAAAAACCCACCACCTGTATTTTACACTGGCCTTAATAGAACCCACAGTCTGCCCTTTAAACGCTCTTCTCTTCTCTCTGCCCTTCTCTCTTCTCTTCTCTTCTTTTCTCTCTTCTCTTCTCACTCTTCTCTGAAACTACGGAGCAGTACGCGGCTATCCGACAGAGACGAAGCACGATGTCTCTGATTGGTCGAACTCATGTTAAGGACTATGGGGAGTGTATTTGTGAAGAATGGGACAATAAAACACGATTTCTGAAAACAGTTCAAATCAAAATGACTTACCAGTGGCTCACAATTTAATATCTCGTGGCAAGTCTACATCAGGTGGTTAAAGTTTTATTTCTAAAATCAAATTCTCCATGGCCACTATGAATGGGATTTTAACCTCCGGAACCAGACTGCTCAGCTTTACAGAGGGGGTGGAGAAAAGTTAACTGGTTGAAAATGAATGGGATGATGGCTCATAATGCCCAGCATGGCATCTGTTTATGGGGAAAGTCCAATCCTTCAATAAAAAGCGCCAGTTGGCTTGCTGGTAAAGCTGCAAGTGTTCTAGCTATCTGGTGCCAAACTTTGTGTAGTGGGAAAAGCTGTCTATGTCCACAAGTTTGTGGGAGCCTGATATTTATTGTTTCTTCTGAATCCAAGTGTAGTAATAGGGAATTTGTCCCCACTTTGCTGCGGTAACAGCAACTGCTTTTCCTGGCAAGACTTTAAAGTAATTAATAGTACGTTGCTGTGAGGATTTGATGCTATTCAGCCACAGGTGCATTAGTATGGTCAGGTTCTGATTGATTGATGACAAGTGCCACTACAACTTCCCCAAAGGCGTTGGACGGTTTTCCAAAGAGTACTTTTTCACAGCCCAATGCTGGAGGAACAGATATCCTCCTAGCTGACGCGTTGCATTGGATAGGATCCCCTAGGACCAGGTGCTGCTGCTCCAGAGCTCCTGTGATTTTTCTGTAGAGATAACTCAGTGGTTTAGGAATGAGGTGCACCTTAATTCACTAATCAGATGGGCTGTCTGGATACTTTTGGACATACTGTATAGTGTCTGTAGTTGTTCAGTGGAAAAGCCTCTGCAAGCCTGAGTGCCAGAGCCTTAATATCCATGCTGTTTACGTAGTCTGTCCAGTTTTTGCAGTGCATGCTGTTCAGTTGCAAACAACAGCTTGTGCTGAATGTAAGCATCATTTAATAAGAAACAATTAGGAGCTAATGGGGCTTGGTCTGGCGAAGTGCATATTGTTCAAGTCAGAATGCCTGGTACTTCAGAAGATGAAGGGTTGAAGGTGAGGGTAAGCTGAGGCTCGGCCCGCACAAGAGAAAGCATCAGTTTATTTTCTCTCTCGATGGGCAGACAATCCCTTTTTGAGGGCAAGACTAAGATGCTGAAGGTTCATCCATTGAAGCTCAGCTTCTCTGTAAGCCTTATTGAACAAGTTTGAGCTCTTTCATTCTTTATTGGCCTCAAATCCTTCGATCCTTAAAGAATGGGCCAAAACTAAGACTCCTAAACGATTTGGCGATATTATACTCCCATGACATTTAATCATTTCTCTGATGCAGTACATTTATGGGTTTGGATATAATAATCTTCTGAACAAGTCTTGACCTACAGTAAATGGTTTGTTCTCCTCAGACAGTCCTGAGCTTCACAATTCTTGTTCTCTCATGCTTTGGCCTGAATTCAGCATGGCTGGCCTCCAGGTAGGTACATCACTGAGCTCTTAATTCTGTGCTGTTTTACAGCTTCCATCGAACTGTGGCAAACCGGCAATCTGGCATTTGGTGTAAAATGATTATTCCCATGAGGACTCCTGATCAACCGAGCCACGTTTAGATCCTCTGCAATATATTTGCACACATCAGTTTAAATTTTACTGTAGTTTTAAATGACCCACATGGTGGAGAAACTATGTAGCAGAAACATCCCATTTTGAGCTCGTTGTTCGTTGTCGCCGCACTTACACCAGTGTAGCCCTGCTTTATTACAGCTAAAAGGAGTGTTTCAGTCTGGAATGCTGTTTGAATGTTGCGCAGTTTATATACACTTTGGAATTCCAAGGCACACCTTGGAATTATTGAGTTCAGGTGTTTTAGCCAAATCCGTTGCTAACAGGTGTGTTCACATTGACCACATAGCCTTGCTGTCCCTATAAACAATCACCGGGACTAGAATGGGTTAGGGATAGGGTTACACAGTCATAGGATGCCACCTCTGCCGGTAGTGAGTTTGTGCCTTGCTAGATTTTGCCCCAATTGTATGTACTGTTATTGTAAACTGGAAGCATCTGGGATCAAGAACAGCTTAGCCACAAGGCATTTGCCCATGTAAACAGGACTGCTGAGTGCTGAAGCACGTAGCATGTAATATGTATCATCAGTGGCAACACTCACCGCAGTGTTCCAGGCTGCTACTGGAAGCAACATAAATATAAGAACTGAGCGTCGGGAACTTCATGAAATGGGTTTCCATGGCTAACCATCTACATGTAAGCAAATGATCAGTATGTGGAATGCAAAGCATCAGTTGGAGCGGTGTAAAGCATTTTGCCAAAGGGCTCTGGAGCTGTTAAAACGTGTTGTCTAAAGTGATATATCGCGCTTCATTACATGGCATTGCAATGGAAGATGTGGGATACGCTACTTGCTGGATCCAGAGTGTCAACGGGACATTTGGTGGAGGAAGGATAATGTTCTGGGGCTGTTTACAGGGTGCTTTTAACTTTGTGGAGACAGTTTAATATCCTTTCCTCTTCCGACATGGCTGCACCCCCTACACAAACTGGGTTTGTGAGAGAACTCCAGTTGCTTGCACAGAGCGCTGACCTCAACTCCACTAAAAGTTATTGGGATCAATTAAAGCCATGATTGTGAGTCGGACCCTTCTGTCCAACACCAGTGCATCTCAAATGCTCCTCTCAAACTTTGCAGGCCTAGATTCCCACAAGCACAATTCAAACTCTTGTGGAAGGCCTTCCCAGACAAGGGAGGTCAGCAACATTTTCAACAAACGTATCTAGTTGTGATGGTTGGATGTCTGCATACTTTTGGCCATTTAGGGTATTAGTCTTAAAGGCACATTTATAAAAACAACACTGTGCTCATTTTCTAATGGATGAAGAGAGGATGGGCAATGGTCATGTAAAAATGAATTATGAATTATGATTTTTTGTGGTATATAAAGTCACACAAACATCATAAATTTACTTTGAGAAGAGAAAATATAATAACAAAAATACTGTTCTCTTGTTTCATATCTGACTGGTACATTGTATGGGAGTTACTGCCTAATACACTACAGTATATAGTGAAGTAGAAGTTTATTGCAGTTATTATTAATAATAATAAGTTATTCATTGAATAATGTTGTATTTTATTATACTGTATTTAGCAACACTAACAACCCCCCCTTGTAAAGCCATGATCACCTACAGCCTCTTGTGGCTATTCTGTTCATTTCAGGGCATCCTGTTCTGTAAAAGTGAGTGCATGAAGACTCCACAGGACTTGGTGAAGGTTTACCTCCACGAGGCCAATCGAGTTTACCGAGACAAGATGGTGGAAGACAAGGACTTTGCCATCTTTGACAAGCTGCAGTCGGAAATGGTGGGCAAGTTTTACGAGGTGAGATGCTTCAGCTGCAAGTTTGACAGAGCGGACGGAGTCATTAGGGCCTATGTGTCCGGCAGAGTGAGGCCGCTCGGCTCCGGCCAGCGCTGCCTTCCTGAGACAATGTTAATCAGAGCAAAGCCCTGTCAGACTGTGCTGCCATCAGTCCAGCAAATTAGGGGTGGGTAAGAGGATAGAGGAGAAAGAGAAACATTTTAATGGTTTTTCTTTGCACTGCCCCCCTGACTCCCTCAGTTTATCACAGAGCGCCCATGTTAGAGAGACAGAACTGACACCCCTTTCATGCCTTTTCTCCTGTAAGGCAGCATCCCGTCATCTACATCACACACAGGCGCATCCTCCACAGTGCCTGGTCAAATCTGTCCAGTCCTGCTGAGCTCAAGTTTCTAATGAGTCGATCCAGAAAGTAAGCTAGCCAACTCCGGCGCAAGCTGGAGAGATATGAGAGAAAGAATTATGAGGGTTATGTTAATGTTGTCAGTTGAAGCACAATCAAATCCAGAACTCCAAGTGAAAAGATTTTTAATGGAATCGGAGTGGGGTTCCCTCCCGAGGATGGCTGCTCTCTGGAGATGTTTTCCAAGGTTTAATATTTAATGGCATGCTAAGGCGAGTTTGTGTTCTCATCAGGATATGGAGGAGGCCCTGGAGGAGGCCAAGGTGATGAATATGTACTGCCACTTCGCCCTGGGCATTGGTGAACCCAAATATATGCCTGTGCAGTCCTGGGAGAGCCTCAACAAAACCCTACTGGAGGCTCTCGACAGCTACAATGAAGTCAACGCTGCCCTCAACCTCGTCCTCTTCGAAGACGCCATGTGTCATATGTAAGTATATTTCCAGGATCTGTTCAGAGTGATGATCCATTCAGACCATGGGAGATGTTTTTTTTTTTATACTGTTCTAAAAAGAATTGTTCTATTCAGAATACAAATGCTGTTGCTGTGGTGGTCCCCTCAAGGATACGTTTTCAGTGTCTCTATTTAGGGATTGTAACTGTACTGTGTTCCATTGTGATGTTTTTTATCTAATGTATGAATCTCATGATTGTGAGTTAATTGAAAGAGCATTGGAGGAGAGCTCCATGTCACCTGACAGAAAGGTTACTGACCTGTGACTCAAATGTGCCTAATAGCGTGTAATATGTCCACAAGCACCAAACACAGATTGGATTTGGCATGGACTGGACAAGTTTCTGGATGTAGGCGACATCAGTGTTCAGACACTCTTACATCAAAGAATTGAGTAGTTGGGGCAGATTTGGTGGTTGCTTTCCCGGCACAATTCTGAGGAGAATTCCCTGTAGGCTGGGATTTGTGCCACTGCTGGTAGACCTGTATGACCGTATGCTTCCATACACCTGCAAATCCACCTGCTTTTTCACACTATGGTCTTTGGTACACCCAAAAGCAGTCACTCCTTTTAGCCTATCATTAACAACTGCTTTGGACTCATTTACTCATTTACATGGAACAAGACATTCTCTACACTGTACCACCTCTTCTCAATCTATGAATCCCGTCACACAGCCCACAGGTATTTATAGCCCTATTGTCCTTCTGCAGCACCATCTGCAGGAGCCTGAAGGAACTACCACCTTAATGCCACCACAATGTTTTTTGTGTGGCAAGCTTTTTTCAGTGTTGTTGGTTTTTTGGGTGTTTTTTCTGCCTTTTAAATTTTCATTTGAAGCTGGAATTTCACATATGCCAATGCAGAAGTCATTTTTAAGTTCTATGGCACCTTTCAGGACAAGGTTGAATTTATGTTGTATTGTTTGTGCCGTGGTACACTACCGTTTTTTCTACCTGTGTAATACAAACCCATTTAACTGTAATGGCTAGTGATAGGTGGAAATCTTTCAAGGTAATAAGTAAAAGTCACCTGCTAACAGACATCTTTAGTGATAATAGTGGTTGGTGTGGCACAACAGATAACACCACTACTCACCAGGAAGCTACCATCCCATGTGGGAGACTGGGGTTCGATTCCCATTCTGGGTGACTATGCTGTGCTACACCAATAAGAGTCCTTGGGCAAGACTCTTAACACTGCATTGGCCTACCTGTAATATGATTAACCTTGTAAGTCGCTCTGGATAAGAGCATCAGCTAAATGCCGTAGATGTAGATGTAGATAATACCAAACTGAAGAAAACTGGCACATTTGGCATTAGGTATTGACTAACTAACATGAAGAAATACAATACCATTGGTTACAATGCTTAACTAAAGCTTATGTTAGTTAGTCAACTCTTGATGTAAAATGTTCCTGAAAACTGAATGAAATTGATGGAATAGAGTGTCATGTTTTATTGGAGTTGTGCACAGACCTGCTCCAAATTCAGAAATATGAGCTCAACATCAGTGAGCATGAAAGTAATAAAAGTCAGGCTGTTCATGGTGATGTTCTCAGAGACAACGATGATGATGGCGATGATGATGACAAACAGGCTCAGCCCCATGCTCAGCCGTAACAACTGTTATTTTCTTTCTCAAGTTTTTTCACCTTTCTCATCTGTTCCAGCTGTCGCATCAACCGCATCCTGGAGTCTCCCCGAGGGAACGCCTTGCTCGTTGGGGTGGGCGGCAGCGGTAAACAAAGTCTGACCAGACTGGCAGCCTTCATCAGCTCCCTAGAGGTCTTCCAGATCACGCTGAAGAAAGGATACGGCATCGCCGATCTCAAGGTGCAGCCTCTAATACACAAACCCATATGAGAGCGCCTCTCAAGTACATAAACACATCATGTCCTAAATGACATGTCGACACATTGATGAGATGCTGTCACCATTTGCCCTTTTGCACTGTGGTTGCGATGTTTCTCACAGGACTATAAATCCTTTATAATGATGTGCTGGTGGTGCCCTGCAAAAGCCAAAGCCAATAGTGTTTGAATAATTAACAAGTGCACAGAGGGTCTCTTTGGCACCCTGTGATATTGCATGGCGCTCTAGCTCATCAACTTTATGTCCACAGTATATTTCATCCCAGCTGTTCCTAGGGGATGCTTTCAGCCGGGGGGAAGAATGGCACCCTGATGGGATGGTTTGTGTTTTTCAGAGTGATTTGGGCGCTCTGTGCATCAAAGCTGGAGTGAAGAATGTTGGCACAGTGTTCCTAATGACAGATGCCCAGGTTGCAGATGAGAAGTTCCTCGTGTTAGTCAACGACCTTTTGGCATCTGGTAAGCACCGCCTTGTACCCAAGCCCCCTGGCATCCAAACCAGCTTTCTTCCTTTGCCAACTATGAGACGCGGGATAAAGCATTTTTCTGTTGGTGATAAATGGATGGCAACATTATTGCAAGGCTATTTTTTAGGTGGCTTAGCTGTGAATGATGAAAACAGAACAAAGAGTTTTCTCACTGTTGGTATTATGTTATTATGATCCATCACAACATCTCACTGGGGATATGCAC
Source organism: Prochilodus magdalenae (assembly GCA_024036415.1). Taxonomy (NCBI): domain Eukaryota; kingdom Metazoa; phylum Chordata; class Actinopteri; order Characiformes; family Prochilodontidae; genus Prochilodus; species Prochilodus magdalenae. Next base: position 149,472 of record JAMWET010004060.1, on the reverse strand, counting down.
AGGTGCCCGAGTTGTGCCAATATCCAAATAAAGAAATCACAATTCAGATGTTTATTATGGTTCGTTATGAGAACATAACCTTAATCTGAGCCTATTCCCAAGAACATCTTATTAAGGACGGGTCTAGGAAGGCAAATACTTGAGCTGTTTGTTAGATCCAGGAACACTGACAATACACAGCAGTCACTTATTCCCCATTTTATCAGCTCCACTTACAATATAGGTGCACTTAGTGGGTCTATAATGACGAACTTTGGTCCGTCTGCTTCTCCACATATTTGTTACGCCCCTTTCATCATGTTCTTCAATGGTTAGGACCTCTACAGGACCACCACAGAGCAGGTACATGGTACCGATGATGGCCTAAAGGATGCCTAACACAAGAGCTATCATCTCTGACTTTACATCTACAAAATTAACCAATATGTCATTTGGGGGCTTAATGAAGTGTTCCAGCACCACTCCTGTATCTGATCCAGCGCAACACACCACTAACATGCCACCAGCATTTCAATATCACTGCAGGGCTGAGAATGAACCACCAACCAAACCTGCTCTGTGGTGGCCTTGACCAACAAGGTAGGGCTTATAAAGTATGCAGACAAACAGTTGGGCCTGGACAAAGAGTAGACACAAGGAGTGCACCTGATGGGGTGGCTGGTTATTGTATTTCCCTAACAAACATCTTTTCAAATCATGCAAAGAAGAGAAATAGCTTGTGTAGAAGATGACTCCTCGTTATCATCTGATCTCTCTGGTCTTAGCTTATTAACTCATCTTAAGAGGCACCTAACGATTTCTTTTAGCTGTTTTGAGTAATAAAACAGATGATATGCATTTTCTGCATCCTGCTGTTTTGTGCTACTGAACACTTGATGCATGTTTTTGTTTCTTAAGTATAGTTAAACTAAATTAAATATAGCTTATGGACCTTCAGATATCGATATTGGTCAGAGTATGCAGCCTTGTGTCTAACACACTTGGCTGCCAGCACCCTGTCTTAGACTCCAAGGTTAATCCCTGCCCAACTCTCTCCCACAGGTGAGATCCCAGACCTTTTCCCAGATGATGAGGTGGAAAATATCATCAACGGTGTGAGGAATGAAGTACGAGGCTTGGGTCTCCTGGACAGCCGAGAAAACTGCTGGAAGTTCTTCATTGAGCGTGTCCGCCGGCAGCTCAAAGTATGTGGGGTGAAATTAGACCTGGCACTGCATTATAATACTACAGATAGACTGTTCTGGAATATTTTCCATTTTATATTGCTCCACCCATACCTGTTGCCAGCTTGTCTTTACAGAACACGAGCACAAACCTCAGTCAGGCTAACGAAAACAAATGCTGCCTGTTGTGAAGTGCATGTTCGGCCCTTATCTCAAGCCAAAGTTTATCTGTGGCATAAACCTGTTATTAATGGGTTATTACCCAGTAATCCCAGTGTAATGATTCATTAACTACTAAAAACTCAAATAAAAGTATTTCCAATACTGTAATTATGATTTCGATTGGGATAATTAGTCCAGGCATATTTTGTGCTGTGAAGACTAGTGTATCCACTTTTTCTGGCTTAAAGTTTAATTGAATACCAGATTAACAGTTATTTATGGTTATACAGCACACGGGTTGTTTCTGATTATTCTAACTCATTCAGGCTCTGTGTTTTTAAGTTAAATTATGCCATATAAAATTTCTACATAGTTAGGCAACATTGTTGATCAAATAAGCTAGTATAAAATTGCTTATATGATTTGATGATTTGAAAATATCACCCTTTCCAACAGTATATGTCCCATACCTCAGAGAGGGATTGTGTTAATCACTGATAGTATGCAGCCACGTAAATGGCATCAAGGCAGAGCAATACTGGAATAATGCCTGTGAGTAGGCCAGTAGTGTTAGCCAAAACTCTATCTCCATATATACCTGTATGTCGTTTGAACACAATCTAAGATTTCTAACGCTTTTGTTTTCATTAAAGTTTGGTGGTGTTGTACATTCATGCTTGCTGGAAGTGTTTGGCACCCATGTTTCCACAAAAAGTCAACTGGTTTAATTAACCACAACAAAAGTTGGTTAGGCAATGACAGAGCTCCATTTTAAAACATGTGATACACAGTTTGCCGTCATCCACCTAATATCATAAAGCAAATGCAGCATATAAATTATAAAAATTCCACATATAGACCCTTGGCATTTAAATAGTTGGTGATGAGATGTACCTCATTCTACATGTGTGTAAATCATTAGGTTTAATTGTGCATTTGCCAACATTTTATAAAGCTTGTCCAACATTTAATCCATGAAAGTAGCCTTGGGTGGAGCATGGACAGTGCTAGTAAAGGCTGACCTGGTTTGTTTTTAGGAGTTGTGTAATCAGAGTTTAAAGAAGGGGGATGCAATCATCAGGATCACTCTGTTGCAGGTGGCCCTGTGCTTTTCTCCTGTGGGCAACAAGCTGAGGGTGCGAGGCAGAAAGTTCCCGGCTGTAGTGAACTGCACTGTCATCGACTGGTTTCACGAATGGCCTCGGGAGGCCCTGGAGTCAGTCAGCCTACGATTCCTACAGGAAGTGGAGCATATTGAGGTGAGAGCTCGTACTACAAGTTACATCATAGAAGTGGACAGTGCATAGTGGTCAGGGATCAACTTCTCAGTTAACAGGGCTCCTTGACACAGGAAAGTGTTTTGATATAGATGTAACAGTCTGCGCCGCGTGTGATGATTGAAGGCTGAGCTTAACAGTGTAGCGGTGAAGGGTTTTATTCAGCACAGTGCAATCACACCACAGCCTACAGCTCAAATGATCTCCAAGTGAGAGAGGCTCTAAAATTCAGCTGCTAATATAATTCAATGCTGAGTGCAATTTTTTGCAAGTCAGGGCGCCTGGAGTCATGACAAAAATAATTAGGCTGCACAGGGTGGTGTGAAGTCATTCTGTGCATTATGTTTGGAAGGAAATGAAATGATGATCAGAACCCGACGCGTAGACACCCCTGGCAAGGTGCTGTTCTCTTAGACTCCGAAGAAAATTAGATTTTATAATAAATATTTTTCTCCCGCACGTCTAGCCGGAAGTGAAGGGCTCGGTGAGCAGGTTTATGGCTTACGTCCACATCAGTGTGAACAAGACCTCCAAAGACTACCTGGCCAACGAGAGACGGTACAACTACACTACGCCCAAGTCCTTCCTGGAGCAGATCAAGCTTTACAGGAACCTGTTGGCCCTCAAGAGGAAAGATCTCACTACTAAAATGGAGCGACTGGAAAATGGCCTGCAGAAGCTCAACAGCACGTCTGCTCAGGTGTGTACTCTGTAACACCTGTTTATAATAACTCCCGTATCACTGACAACTTGCTTCATATTGTCAAACCACTGAAATACTCTGCTGAAAGACACAGCATAGACCAGCAGAAAGAGCACGTCTGCTGCTGGTTCATATCGCTAACAGTAACGATTAGCAATAAGGCGTGGTTATTAGCTTTGATTCATTGTTCCTCCATTAGCATATACAGTTGAGCTACTGGTTTTAGGGTGTTCACACTTCTCCCGAAGTCTGCACCCAGGACCCATTCATTGCTTGTTTGAGGAAAGGCTTCAGTTTCGCTAGTTACGTCACTTTCCTCCACGTAGGTTTGCAAAATGGTTGGAACAAGTTTTATCCATTTGCTGCTTTATTATGTTGCTTGAACACAAACACTCTGAGGAAGTTTACTTTTAGAATCACTTTAGGCCAGAGGGACTGCTGTTTTATCCTTAAGAGTTAGAATTAAGAATTCCAGTAACTATGAAGTGATTTATTTAAGAACTACTAAGAAACAGCTATACGTAACTAATACTTTATGTATTTATAAGTATATGACCATGTGTGATCCTAATGTGCTGTGATATTGTAATGTTAGCTTGTGCTTTGTATGGTATATACGGTGATTGGTGTAGCTCAGCAGATAACACCACTAACGGCCAGGGAGCCACCACCACATGTGTGAGACTGGGGTTTGAATCCTGGTCTGGGTGACTATGCTGTGCTACACCAATAAGAGTCCCTGGGCAGGACTCCTAACACTACCCTGGCCTACCTGTACTATGGTTTACCTTGTATAAGGGCGTCAGCTAAATGCTGTAAATGTAAATGTGAAGGTATGTATGTGTCTGTCTGTCTATCTGTCTTTCTATCTATCTATCTATCTATCTATCTATCTATCTATCTATCTATCTATCTATCTATCTATCTATCTATCTATCTCTGTCTGTCTGTCTGTCTGTCTGTCTGTCTGTCTGTCTATCTGTCTTTCTATCTGTCTGTCTGTCTGTCTGTCTGTCTGTCTGTCTGTCCTGCATGCATGCATGCCAGCCTGCTGTATACCCATTTATAGTATGTTAGATATTGTCCTGACTTCAGCCAAAGCAAACTACCACTTCTCCTTCATGCGCTTCTGCATCGCTCAGCACAGTCCACATGAGTGCGTGCTTGTGAAATCGTTATAAGTAATCTTGATCTGAGGGTGAAAATGCAGTGGTCATCAAGTAGCCACTTAAGAGGATGGTGCAGTACTTTACTACCTTGTGAATATCCCCATTAAAGGTATGAGGACAGATTTGCAGTAATCTTAAAATATGTGCTCATTAATATTCGCAGCGGTCATTACCGAGGTCTCAGTTGCATGACATTTTGGCTTGCTGGCCTCTCATCGTACCGCTTCCTGTTTTGCCTCCCGACAGCAATATGAGTTTGCTTAAAGGAGCCATCATGAAATTAACATCACCACAGTTTTCCCGGCACAGGCCAGTTTATTTCAGGTTCCTGGGCCCGTGGACGCCTGTGTAAAGAGACACAATGGAGCAGGCTTTAATTGGTTCTCTTTGGAGTTGCTCCATTACGGCTCCACTTTCTTTTCAGCCATTAACTCCCTGTTGATTTCAGGAACGGGAACGGGTCAGATCATGTCATTCCTGTAGTGTGCTTTATACATGATGTGCATTTTAACGCGGGTCAGGAAGGTCTGTGGAATGAATTAATGGCTGAGCGTCATTCGCAGGAAAGAAAAAACCATGACTTTACTATGCATAAACTTTATGAGGTTAATACCGTTTGACGATCCCATTTGAAGAACCGCTGTAGCTGTGACTTTAGAACATTGTTAGTGCCAATTATAATCCTCCTAAACGTTGCCTTGCTTCGCCGCTGGTTAATTTCAGTGGCTGCTTGTGTAACGTTCCCCGCGTCGAGAGCTGCGCCACGGTCTCTTCTGAGGCAGCGTGTGTGTGTCAGGGGTAGAGGCGGGTGGGTGTGAATCCCAGAGGTGTAGACCTGCTGAAACACTCTTTTCATTCCCCACTAATGGCTTCAGGGCTGCATCCTGGGCCTCGCCACATTTTCAATGGATAAGCAATTGTAGAGCTCATTTGCTCACATAGATCGCACTTTCTAGAGCGGTGGGGGAAAAAAAAAAAAAAAGGAGAAGCCCAATTTGAAACGTATGAAGCTTCTCACATGTGCCCAGACATTCTATTGTGCTGAGGGAGATCGACACCGACTGCAAAGGCCTGTTTACGTTAACAGCTTGGGGGTGATGATGATGAGGAGGAGGTGGAGGACGAAGGAGGCTGAATGCAGGCGTGCTAAAGCTGGCTAGCTATGAAAATGAATACGAAGGTGCTAATGATGCTGAAAGTTTATTGGTGCTGCTCCAAACTCCTTTATTGAAGTGGGACCACTGCAACATGTAATTAGTGGATATTGATGCAAACTAGCCGGTCCCCTGCCTACCCACATACCAGAGACCTTCTCTGGATGTTTGCCAGGGCATGCTTTATTACGTCCATGCTTCTTGCTTCTCTGGTCTGTGTCAACACCACATGAGTTCGTATTACGTCCTCTATGTTGAATTCTTAATAAGAGGTAATGAAAGCGATCAAAATGAGGCACCCCCGAATGCTGCTCATTGCCATTTAGGGTTTAAACATTATTAGGTTGTGTTCAAATGTGCAGTGTACTTTTCAATCCTTACAGGTACATGTACACCCATCAGCCATAACATTAGAACCACCTCCTTGCATCTACACTCACTGTCCATTATATCAGGTCCACTTACCACACAGGAGCTACAGTTCTACAGTTACAGACTGCAGTCCATCTGATTCTCTGTGTACTTTGTCTTCCTCCTTATACCCTGTTCTTTATTAGTCAGGACCCCCACAGGACCACCACACGGCAGGTATATTAGACACTCCTATCTTGCTTGGTCCACCCTGTACATGATAGCTCATCTGCTGCTTCAGAGCTTGTGTTGGTCATCCTCTAGTCTTTCATCAGTGGTCACAGCTACCCACAGGATGCTGCCCACAGGATGCTGCCCACAGGATGCTGCCCACAGGATGCTGCCCACAGGACATTGCTCACAGGACATTGTAGGCTGGATAGTTTTGGTTCTCAGTCCAGCAGTGACACTGAGGTGTTTAAACCACCACATCAGTGTCACTGCAGTGCTGAAAATGATCCACCACCCGCACCGTTTACCCTTTGTGTGCGTATTAAACACTGTTCTATAGCTATTCCATTTCAGCTAAGCAACCTAAGCTGAAGCACTTGATGCCATTGCTGAGATAATTCTTTTAACAAACATCCACTAAATGCTTTAATCTTAATATGTGACTTCTACTACTTTTCCACCAGCATTAACCCGTATTTTGTTGAGGTAATAGCAGAATACAGGGTGTGAAAGATCATGTAAACATGCAGAAAGTGCAGTTTCCCCAAAGATGCCTTGTCAGGAATGAGGAAAAGCCTTAGATCAATCCCTGTTGTCTGCACTGCAAGCTAACCGAAGAACACTGTAAAAAAAAACTGTAAAAAAAACGACTTACTGGGTTCCTATATAAGAGAACCATTAAGGAATATGCCTCTACATGCTGTTTTTATGTCAGTAAATACCCTTTACTGGAAATTAAAGAGCAATATTTAGAGTTAGATTTTAAAGCCTTTTAATAGTACAGTTATTAACAGAATGGTAAGAAATAACTGTTGACAGTGTTTCAAAGATAGAATGTTTATGTACAGTGTTGCGGAGATAACTACTGAAGTTAGCATGCTAACCAGCTAGCCCCGCCTGTCCTGTCTTATAATACCCCTCCGTACCTCAAGAGGCAATAGTGAGTCACTGTGGCATTGGATTATATCAGTTCAACATGAGAAGATGAAGAGGTAGAACTGCTGCCCTGATGGGGTATGCTAACCTTTTGTAAGTCATGTTAAAGGTTCTTCTCCTAGTTAGATCATTTAGGGTCAGTCAGTGAAAGGTATGATAATACAAAGGATGAGTTGTTTCTCCCCTGTTGTACTACTCTACTTCATGAAAGCACCATTATGTTAACTTTACAAAATTACTTATAAACTGGCAATGCGATAAAAATGCTGGCGAGCCGCGACTATCAGAGGTATAACAGTACAAAACACGTTAAAACCCACCTCTACAGTAATGTTTGGTGCCCTTATTGGATTTCTAATACTGTGTTAGCTCTCAGCTAGTGCTGGTGCACCGACGCTTTCTGCCCGTTCTAGATCAAACACAAATTACTAGTTAGAAGTTTATTTAAGATATTTTATCATTTTATCTGAGGAGTGTAATAGACTTTAACAGGCAGCTTTCCGTTTCACACACTTGGCTGAGACGTGATTACACTATGGGTTGTATTTACTGTAGGTGGCTTATCAGGATTTCCAGATTAATGATGGGATACTTTAAGTCTCACTCATTGTATATTTCAGCAGGATTAGTTGATTCCTCTGTCACTTCCTAATTTTGCCATATTCCATGTCTTAGTCCATTTAGCAGTTGTATATAAATTTATTTATACATGAGCATTTTCAACTTTGTTTAAGCAGGCGGGTTTTTTGCCTGTAGGTCTAATATATAAAAGCAGCTGGGGCTGAAACACTCCTTATAACTTTAGCATTAATGGGGTGAACTAAGCCATTCAATCTGACCCATTTTTATAAGTTCCATATTTAAAATGGTATGGATTGATAAGCTGAAGTCCAGTTAACCTAAATATGTGTTTTCTAATTAAAGATAATTTCTGGCTCTGGGCCATAACATATATTATGCAAAGTATGTGTCTCTCTCCTCTTCATTGAAACTGAATGGCCCTAATCTTGAATAACGCTTCTGTAAGCATTTCCTAACCAATCAGAAGGCTGACACCTCTTTCCCCGTCCACACCAAACAGTCAGAGAGTCACAGAAACTTGCTAAGCTAAAGAAATTAGCATAACCCAAAGGTAGCAGTCTGTTGCCCAGTCATTGCTTTATGCAACCACCAACATTCTTAGCTTACCGGTTTCATGATTGATGCGTTGCTTCATCTGTTTACCTACACATCTGTTCATCTGTTTTCTTGTGTGTGCCTTTGTCCATTCGCTGGTTCATCTCTCTAACTACACGTCTGTGCATTCATGACTTTATTTGTCCTGACTTGACAGAGTGCTGTCAATCAAGCTGCTACTATATAGTATAGGTCTGATCAGGTGTCACATTTGGAGATGTGTCTACATATCACATTAAACCCTATTTCTATTTTGTGTGACATGCTATTTCTTCCTCTGCCTCACAAAACACTGAACGCTGCCCTTATTCCTTCAAATAGACATCAACATGGTCTTCTAGTGGCAGTTAATGTTCTTAGTTTCCAATATGATAAACTACTTACAGTGGTCACTGGTTTCACTCTTCAGGACTTTTCTCCTTGTTATTCTCACCCATAAAGTGACAGATAATTTTATTGCATATCAGTAATCAATATTGCATATCTTTTTAAATTCTTATCCTTTTTTGTGCTTGCCTTGCTACCCGGGGTTGACCTGAGGAGGAAACATTGCCATGCCAATGTCGCCTTTAGATTGCTCAGTGGGAACTTGGATTTGGATGCTTCGTAAAGCTAGCAACGTGATTATGATTTCACTTGAGATTGTTAAATATTGATTAAGTTATGTGCTTTATTGGACAAGAAGACCAGCATATACAGGGGTTGGACAATGAAACTGAAACACCTGTCATTTTAGTGTGGGAGGTCTCATGGCTAAATTGGACCAGCCTGGTGGCCAATCTTCATTAACTGCACATTGCACCAGTAAGAGCAGAGTGTGAGGGTTCAGTTAGCAGGTAAGAGCACAGTTCTGCTCAAAATACTGCAATGCACACAACATTATGGGTGACATACCAGAGTTCAAAAGAGGACTAATTGTTGGTGCACGTCTTGCTGGCGCATCTGTGACCAAGACAGCAAGTCTTTGTGATGTATCAAGAGCCACGGTATCCAGGGTAATGTCAGCATACCACCAAGAAGGACGAACCTCCACCAGCATCACGTAGTGACCTGGCCACTATCCTGCAAGGAGAATGGCTTAAACTCCCTCTGACCACTGTGCAGGACGCAGTATATGTCATTCCCAAGACGAACTGACGCTGTATTGGCCGCAAAAGGAGGCCCTACACCATACTAATAAATGATTGTGGTCTAAAACCAGGTGTTTCAGTTTCATTGTCCAACCCCTGTACTTTTTCTGGCTTGAGGCTTCAATGCTCAAGCCTGTCAGATATTTGTGGTTGTGATGTCCCAGCACACATAGCTTCTGATTAGTCGAATGAATCTAAAAGCAGTTTACATGCTGCATGTGGTTTACAGTGCATCAGCATTGTTAATAACAGACTACAGGACTACAGTAAAGGTTGCTGCTCATGCGATTAGGAAATTGCACTTTTTCTCAAATTGTGATTTTGCTATATACACAGGTTTCGTCTTTCAGCCCGGACCAGCCCGGTCCAGATATATTCAACTAAAAGACAGCTTGAGAAAGAATATGGGTGTGAAAGGGTGAAGTGAATATGTCAGTGTGCATATTGATAGGGTATAGTAGATTCTGGTTTATAAATCAAAATGTTGCTGCACCTCGTCTCATAAATACATGTTGGTTTTAATCTTTAGTGTTCAGGCACAGTGGCCCTTTCAACATAGCGTGATAACATTTAACACAGGTCATTTTGGATGGATGTGCTTTGATCTGCTCCCCTATGTGGTGTAGCCCCCTTGCAGTACACCACATGTAGCTCAGCGAGTATCTTCTCTTTGGATGAAGTGGGGATCATTATGGCTGTTTCATGTAGTTTGGAGAGTAAAGAGGGAGAAACTCAGATGAAGAGGGGTATAAGTGTGCTTTCTGACTGTGCTTTGCAAGCAATTAGTACTCCATCATCTCTACCTCCTATTCATCAGTTTAATTACCCACATGATAGCAACTTGATTTTGTGTGTGTTTCGCCGTTCCGCTACCCCGAAGGCGGTTCGTCCCAGACGTCTCATTTTCTTGTGGCTAATCAGCTCATTTGGAAGCTAAAAAAAAAAAAATCTGTTTCTGATTTCTCATGTACAACCTTGAGAAGAGTTGAGATTGCAGTGGAAGTTTTTGTACTTCGCTCATCTGACTGTTTGTTCGGGCTTAGTCGGCGCCTCACGTTGCTTCAGATTGTTGCTGACGACAGTTGTAGGGCTAATTGCTCATTCCTCGTGTTTCTCTGTTTCTTTCATTCCAATTTTCTCCTCTGATTGACTTTTCCCTCTCTGACAATGTTTGGCTGAAAACGTCAGCGGCAACAACATAATGAGGTCCTGCGATTAGAAAAGACTCTGTCTGTTAAACTATCCACATCAATCATATCTATGCAAACAGTTGTTCTTGCTATTGTTCTTGCCTGGGAGAGTTTTTTTTTGTTTATTAATTTTTTTTTTTGAATCAATTAAAAAAGACAGCGTACTCATTTCTCAGATAAAAATCGCAAATGGGATTTTACACTGACTCCATAACAAACACAAGCGATCTGTCATTCATAAGCTCTGGAGATGCAATTAGATGATAAAGACCGAATCGTTCACTTTCGTATTCAATGTTCATGACAAATATAGCTCACAGCATATGCTGTATGCAAAGCTTTTCTCCATTTGGCTTATGTAATAAAGCCAATATGCTATTACAACATATCGCTCTGCTCCTCTCTCTTTCCTCACCACGCAATCTGCGCTGTTGAACGAGAACATTCCATGGATGTGGCAACCTTCATTCGTTCTAAAGTACTTTTGAATCTTTCGTGGCACCGCAGGTGGACGACCTGAAGGCCAAGCTGGCAGCTCAGGAGGTGGACCTGAAGCAGAAGAATGAGGACGCAGACCGGCTGATCCAGGTGGTGGGCGTGGAGACGGAGAAAGTGAGCCGGGAGAAGGCCGTGGCTGATGAGGAGGAGCAGAAGGTTGCTAACATTGCTGAAGTGGTGACCCGGAAGCAGAGGGACTGCGAGGAGGATCTGGCCAAGGCAGAGCCAGCTCTCGTAGCAGCTCAGGAGGCCCTCAACACGCTCAACAAGGTCAAATATAGCACATCCCTACACAAAAAACCTTGAGATTAGGGCTGGACGAATATATATATATATATGATGAATCTTCATATCCAATTATATATTTCCAATGAAAAACATGTATCTCCATTTTTGACGATTTTTATTTTTACTTTTAGGTATCATTTGATCACATGAGCTGCTGTTTACACTGTGTATGAATTTCATGATGAATGGACCAACAGAAATGTCCCTTGGAAAAAGTCTGGTTCCATTTACTAACATTAGAATTAAAATAGGTTTTGGCCTCTCCTGTAAAGTTGCTATTTTGGAGATTCCAACTGATCAGATGCCTGAAAGAATTAAGCTACCACCTTTGAATAAGACTACCTTTATAAAGGGTTTGTAAATTGTTTAAACTGAGTTTACTAATAGTTATTAGTTTAGTCATAAATACCATAAAATCTTTAATAAAAAGTTTAACAACACATTAATAAAAGTTAATAACGGCAACCTGTGATTAGCTCAGCAGTGAACCCACAATCATTTACACTGTAAATGCTCATTTTGATTTTTACTGACTATAATGTGTCAACTTGTAACCTCTCAGTTTCCATACATATATTAATCCTATGGAAAAACATTTTAACCATTTTATTAATGTGTAACTTCTTATTAATAATTTTTATAGTGTTTATGGCCTATCTTATAACCATTAATAAGCTCATTGTAAATCATGTATAAACGCTTTATGAGGGTAGCCTTATTCTAAATTGGTACCAAAATTAATATTATGACATGGTGTATATTAAAATATTCCTGAAGTATTGCAGTATTAGATTTTTGCCCTATGGCCCACCTCTACTACAGAGGTTCACATATATTCTTCTAAGCAAGTATTAAAAGCAAGACACCATGAGATACATCTTGAATGCCAAATGAATGGTTATTGTTATTGAATGCTATTTGCATTTGATTGAATTTGCATCAGCTTAGTCCAGGGCTGGCCAACAAAAAATATACCCTATTTTTATTTTCTATACATATTTTTATGCTGTAGACACCTTATTATATATTTTGTCCCATTTTTCAAATATATATATTACACTTTTGGTTTGGGCACACTTGGATTCATTTAGGAGTTCCATTTAGGAGTAAGCCAAACATTTAAAAACATTCAACACAAACATGAGCTATGAGAGGAGGAAGTAGACAATGAGAAAAGCTCCTTGGTTTATTTGAACAAATAATATACTCTATCATCTTATAAAGCTACCCGCTTAATATCATGCCTGTTAGCATCAGTATGTTGGGTCCCTGTTGATTTCCCCTTGTTGTTAGTCATAGTGGGATGGTTAGCATAACAAAGATGGTTGTGATGGAGTTTGATGATTTCCCAATGTTGTATTTTTCATGCAGAATAACCTGACGGAGCTGAAGTCTTTTGGTTCTCCTGTCGCTGCCGTTACAAACGTGACCGCTGCCGTCATGGTCCTCATGGCCCCTGGCGGCCGGGTTCCGAAGGACCGCAGTTGGAAAGCAGCCAAGGTGATGATGGCCAAGGTGGATGCCTTCCTGGACTCGCTGATCAACTTCAACAAAGAGAACATCCACGAGAACTGCCTGAAAGCCATCCAGCCCTACCTGCAGGACCCAGAGTTTAAGCCAGAGCTGGTGGCAGCAAAGTCCTATGCAGCAGCTGGCCTGTGCTCCTGGGTGATTAACATAGTGAAGTTCTACGAAGTTTACTGTGAGGTGGAGCCCAAGAGACAAGCCCTGAACAAAGCCAACGCGGAGCTCGCCTCAGCCGAGGAGAAGCTCTCCATCATCAAGGCAAAAATCAATGTAAGCTGGCTGAGGACTTTTTTTTTTGCCTCTTCCTCTAAGACTGTTTTTAGAGGTGTTCACAGTCGTTATTGTGTTAACTTAGCAGCGCTTTGCAGCATATTGTGGAAAGGCACAAATTACGGCATTATAACACAGCTGAAGTAAGGCGATAAATCTCTCTTCACCTCCTAATTGCATTTGTGCCTTGCTTACTGCTAGAACAGGGAGGATTCGTTGTTCAGAAGGCTTTTCTTGAACTTTTCTGTAACTTTTTCAGGACTTCTCAGGTACAATTTCTTTTCCCAGGGTTGAGATGAACTTGTTTGTTCCCTTGTAGAACTTTAAAAGTTGAGATGCTTCGTTCCTGTCTGGTTCTCCCTCTTCTAACAACTCCCTATTCCTCCCCTACCCCTGACAGCACCTTAATGAGAACTTGGCGAAGCTGACGGCAAAGTTTGAGAGAGCCACAGCAGACAAGCTGAAGTGCCAACAAGAGGCCGAGACCACAGCACGCACAATCTCCCTCGCCAACCGCCTGGTGAGACTCCCCGCCTCCAACACGCACACATATACGCACGCTCGGAGCCTTTGGCAGCAACGACATGCTCCCCTCCGGAAGCCGATGGATCCCCGCTAAGATGACGAGGGTGTGAATAAATCCAAGCTGAATCTGTTGGCATCCCAGGTCTTAATTACCTGACATAAAAAAAGCAGACGCATACACAAAACAATAATGCAGATGCTTCACTCCGAATTACTCCCGCTTAGTGGCAGGGTTGCCTTCACTGCTATAAATACTGCATAAAAGTTTGGATGTTTGAGTGTTTCCAGTTTAATAAAACCAGTTTTATTGCTGACACATGTATTTGATAATGCTAGTATTCTCATAATGCTAACTCTGCAGTTTGTTTTCAGTCAGACAGTACTGTATTACTCAGGTAATTAAGATAATGAGGTTATTAAAAATTAAGATCCAGTATGCCTTAACAGATTGTGATCAACTTTAAAGGCTAATACCTTGATGACAAATTGCCATAGTTGCACTATATGGCCAAAAGTATGTGGATACACTACCTGATTATTGAGTTCAAGTGTTTCAGCCACACCCATTGCTAACAGGTGAATAAAATCAAGCACATAGCCATGCAGTACTCCCTAGACAAACGCTGGCAGTAGTTCATTGCATTTAAACATGGCGCTATAATGTTACACATGGTACATACACTGTTGATCAGTGTGTCAGCCACTTAATAATTCAGCCATCATTCAGAAACGAATAGCGGCAATAAAAACCGAGACAGTTAAAATCACCAAACTCGTTCACTTAAATACAAAACCCATTCCCTTCCTTTTTAAACTGTTATTGGGCTCAATTATAAAGTTGCACCTTGACCAAAAGCATTTTTCCAAAATTCCAAATTCCAAAAGCATTCGCTGTATAGTGGTCACAGTGGAAAACATTAAATAGGCCCAATGAATGGGAAAATTATGCTAAAGCTAATTCTTGCTTGCTATATCAGTTGCTAGCTTGGTAAGAAGCTAAATGTGAAGTGGTTGCCTTTTTCTTGCCTCAAAAAATCTAGTTTGTAAAATGTTTGTCTCTAAAATAGATCTGTTGACTTTGTCACTTCACTTCCATCATTTTACTAAAAGCTTTGCTTCTTACTATACTGCTTGCTAATTGCTAGCTGGCGAGTGAGCATGCTAAACTAATACTACTAATATACAATTTGCAATGACTGGGTACAATACCTTGAAGACGTCAGAGCACTCCCATATATATAAATGATATCCTATTGGAGGATAAACTTGTTAATCCAAATATGTTCTCTTGCTTATGTTGCTTATGCTGTCAAGCCACCAAACGTCCTACAGGGGTAGGTCTGATCTCAATTTTTTTCTCAGAGATACAGTCTTAGTCCAGTTGCTATTCTGGACTGAAATTGGAAAGGTGAGTTAAAAGCATAGATAATATGAGAGAAAAATGTTTTACATCTTATATCTATTTCCCAAAAACCTTCCAGAGGAGACCTTGAAGGTTCACTACTGTAGAAATGAAGGAATTAGTTTTTGTAAGAAATGCTACCCACCCTTTGGAAAGTAGTGAACACAGTTGCTTACATATTTGAATTCTTTCCCAGGTTGGAGGTTTGGCATCGGAGAACGTGCGCTGGGCCGAGGCAGTGGCTAACTTCAAACACCAGGAGAGAACTTTGTGTGGGGATGTTCTCCTCATCACTGCCTTCGTCTCTTATCTTGGCTACTTCACCAAGCGTTACCGTCACGAGCTAATGGACAGCACCTGGAAGCCGTATCTCAGCCAGCTCACGGTCTGTTTAACAGCTCAGTTTTATGCAGCTATTGAGTCTGAGACTCTTTACTCTGGGCAGGCGTCTGTCGGTGCTCTGGCCGCGCTAACATGCTGTAAGACATTACTGTAAGCAGGATTACCGTGCTATGAACACTGGCACAGGAGTGTTTTGTTTGCTAATTCTGATATGTCCAACTTGATTGCCTGAAAACAAAACAAAACCAAGCCTTGCAATCATCTTCAGTGTGTAATCTCTCTAGGTTCTGAATGAGATCTGGACGGCTGTTTGCTCACCTTGTTTGCTTTTCCTGCGTTGTTTACTTCTGTCCTGAGAAACTGCGGGCCCAGTGCGGCGACTCACTTCTCGTTATTTTTTTGCTGTCCAGGTGCCTATCCCAGTCACTCCAGGACTGGACCCTCTAACAATGCTGATGGACGACGCCGACCTTGCCGCCTGGCAAAATGAGGGACTTCCAGCAGACCGGATGTCCACTGAGAATGCCACAATCCTCACCAGCTGTGAGCGATGGCCTCTCATGGTGGATCCCCAGCTCCAGGGAATCAAATGGATTAAAAATAAATATGGAGATGACCTTCAGGTCATCAGGATTGGCCAGAGAGGGTGAATGTTATTGGGCCACAAGATGTCTTTTTAGTTTTTGGTGCCTCTATGGTTTGTTTATTTCTCATGGTCTGGTTCCCCTCTGTCCTCTGCTTTTGGTATGTAGCTATCTGGACTCCATTGAGAGGGCCTTATCTGCAGGCGAGGTTGTACTTATTGAGAATCTGGAGGAGACTGTGGATCCGGTGCTTGGACCCCTACTGGGTCGGGAAACAATCAAGAAGGGACGGTAAGTCAAATGCGAAACTGTGGTTGAGTAAAAGTATCCGATAAATACACCACTTATATTTACATTCAGTGTTCGTTGCGAGTGCTAAATGCATTTACCATGCATTTCTCAAGTGCATACATTCTTATTCACCATGTTTATGATGCATCAGTCCTGCAGCTGCCACCCTTTCTCCTGGAGGACACAAGGAATTCTGTGTATATACAGCACTGTGGAGAAGTCAGAGCTCATTCCCTCCTTTTATTTCATTTCCAGTAAAAACAGCCACTGAGTTATTGATTTTTCAGCATCAGAAAAAAGTAGAAAACAGGGATTTACTGGAAATTTACACAAGAGCCCTCAACACAAAGTGTAGTATCAGGTCTATCAGTTTCCTCGCTCTTTATTTTGTGCACCCTACGGCAAGGTTGTTTTCCAAAACTGGAGCTTAATGAACTATGATAAATAACTCCTATCAGCCTAACAAAACCCACCAGAACACCAAAACCTTCACCATCATAGAAAGAAAAGAATAAAAATGAATGAATGAATAGAAATTAGCACTAGAACACCCACGTCTGGAGGTTTTACAAACTGATGGCTATGTATATTTAGTTGGGATTACTCAGAATGTGAGTGTAGTTCTAACTTCTAAGAATAAACACAAAAATACGGCTTCAGATTTCCTGGAAAAAAGAATAAGAATAGAATAGATGGAAAAAGAATAGAGATTGTAATTCAGGCAGGTCGGACACACTAAACGTGATATCATATTTAGATTTTGAGGCTTTTGTATATTTTCTAACCTGCAGTAATACAATGCTGATTTCAAAAAAGGCTGTAGTAATTAAATGACTATTACCGCATGGTTTGACCATCTCAACCGATAGCAAACTCAAAACACAAACATGCTCTTCACCTACTTCAGCAAAAGTAGGGTTGAAGTACTGATCTTTACCCATGTCATGTTTATGATTCACTGTTGTATTTTAAGACACATTAGAAACTCACTCTGCAGCAGTGTAGCATGTGTAACTCTGTTAGCGTGTGTTTTCTGCTGCTTTGCTACAGCTACATAAAGATCGGTGACAAAGAGTGTGAATACAACCCCAGTTTCCGCCTCATCCTGCACACCAAGCTGGCTAACCCGCACTACCAGCCGGAGCTGCAGGCCCAGTGTACGCTGATAAACTTCACTGTAACTCGCGATGGCCTGGAAGACCAGCTGCTGGCTGCTGTGGTCAGCATGGAGAGACCGGACCTGGAGGAGCTGAAGGTGAGTGCAGACGAACTTCATTAACATCTATCGGCTCTCGTCTCCGGCACCTTGCTATTACACTGATAGGACAATATGCTTTCTCGTATCCAAGTCCGTTCTGGGGAACATCACAGGGGCTTTCATTAAAAGCGGAGAGCCGGTTCTTTGATATGGGCTTATCCTCTGCCTGCTTTGTCTGAGGGAAAGTTGAGTGGGATGGGAGCTAATTGGTGGCTTTTCGGAGAGGCGTTTTGAACTTAATTGGATTCATTGGTTTCTGATGTTTAGTTGGGGTGAACTCAGGGATAATTAGTCGTGTTACGGCAATAGCCAGCATATAGTCAATCACCTGAACCGAGCTTTGTGATAACGAAAAAACTCATTTCAGTCCTGCAGCACACCTGAAACCTCTGCAAAACAGTTATGCTGTATCATAAGCTCCATTCTAATGAGGTTACTGGGTGGTTCAGTGCTGGTACTTCTAGAGTATGGTCCTTTTCATCCTGGCTGCGCTGTTTGGGTAATGACTGTTGAGGGCTCTACCGTAGGCTATGGCAAACACTTTATGTAAATGGAAGTAATCATATGAAACCGACTCAATCAAAACCACAGCAGCAAATGAGGCCGGCGTTCTAGATTAGGTTGCTGTTGCTGCCATACAATTAGAGCCAAAGCTCTCAAGGCTTCCTCTCTATTCTCATTAGCTCCGCCCGTAAAATCAAAAATCTGCTTTCACGCAAGCTCAGATTGCTGACGGCAGGCTTTTTAAAGATCCAAACTTCAGATAATTTGAGAACTCTGTCAGTAGTTCAATGAGAGAGGGGAGTGGTATTGTATTTCTCCCATGCTTGTTTCTTCCCCCCCACACCCCCCCCAAAAAAACCCTCCTCCAACCCCTTCCGAAGGGCAAGAGTAAGCTGAACCGGAAGGTCCGTCATTCAGCTGTGGACAAACGTGTGTTTTTTTAATAACTGAGAAAAAGCTGTGATTATTTTTGAACTGCGTGTCCCTTCGGTGAAATTTGCTGTAAAATTGAAATGTGACTTAATGAAGCTCGGTTAATTAGCGCAGAGAAGAAAGAGGATACCAAACTCTCTTATCACCTTAATTAATAGTGAAAGTTGAAGGGAAAAAAGCATGCCATGCTCCTGCTGCAGGAGTCGTGTGGGAGTGAACAGACCACGCTGATTGTCAGACGCGCCCTACCTTGCTCCTTGCTGTGAAAAGCCAACTGCAGTTTAGAAAATGGTCTTACATAACACCCCAGAGACTGTGCAATTTTTTTGTTTGTTTTTTTGCTCATGGCTGTTTCATTATACAGTTTCCCCTACATGTTATATACCGAAAGAAACTCCAGAGAAATTGTAGCATGTGAGTTAATAAATAGGCCTAGATCTGCTTTCATACGAAAGATGGGAAAGGCCTATGGATTCTAAATGTCGTTCTCGACTTTGCAGGCATCTGTCTCGCATTCTAACGAGGAAGAGAAAGCTCCATGCCTTAAATTACCTTAACCCGACTGCGCTCTCGCGTATGCATCATTATTTTCCTGAAATTATAGACGAGTTGTCTCGTTTTAATTCCAATTAAACATGGCGCTGACTAGTTAATTGTTTGTTTTCGGGGGTCTGGGGAAATCGCAGGCACAATATGCCGAGAAAGGCTTAGTGGTTAATTACGAACTCATTAAAGCTACCGCTTCAGATGCGGCCTCCATCCTCCTCTCTGGCTAAAGGTCGCGTGTAAGGTCAAGGTCACTGAAGTCAGAGCGCATATGATTATCGGTATGAGCAAAGCCTCATAAAAAGATGGAATAAAAAGTCCCACGGTGCTCACATAGCTTAGAGTTTTACATTTATGGGCTCAGCTGCTGTGTGGGTCCACACTATGGTTACTGGAAAATAAGACATGATATAATTAACTGAATAGGATACTGTGGGTTAATGACTGGTATTTGTAACTCAGCATTATGTTTCTCAGCCTCACTGTTTGGAAATAATTGGCATTTTTGTTTTTCATCGCTTTCATGTTTTCTTCATCAGTGTTTGCCCACTACAGCACCCATCATGCAGTACTCACAGACGTCATATGACCATTGAAAATCTAAGTGGAGGCAAACAACCTTGACTCCCAGTTTAGTCATAGGATATAGACTAATACGCACAGACAAACTAGCCCTAATGTAGCTCAGCTCATTTCTTTATTCAGTGCAAAAGGAGTCAGACTGATGTCATGATGTCCAACTAGCTAGCTAGCTTGCTAAATCTACTCACTTCTCTCATTTCAGTACATTCTGTGTATTTTAATTATGACGTGAAGACAGTTACTTTAGATATACAGTCGCAGTAAGAGTGTTTGGCTAGCAGCAGCTTTAGCTAGCTATCCGCCTTGCTTTTGTAATGGCCAGCAACAGCCCACCACCAAATATCCCTCTAGCCAGCTAGAAGGGAACGTTCCCAGAACTTCGGCTAACGTTACTTACAAGTTCTAATAAAGTTTTAAAGAACAGGTTTTAATCTAACGTTAAAAGAATGTTTCAAAGATGTTTATAGCATCAGATAATGTTCCTATAGGGTTGAATGTTAACTAAGACAACGTTTTAACTGCAGCACTCAGAGGATGCCCTTATGAAACGATAATATATGGCAATGTATTGGAAAATATAGTGCAATATATTAAATAATACAATGTCATATATGGGAAACAAGTGCATATATTTTGCATATATTTATATAGTGATAAATATATTACAAGGAATTGGATAAGGAATTTATAAGGAATTGCCGCTTTTCATATATTGTATGTATGGTAGTATAATATATATTTACTTATATATTGTAATATATTTCATTTTATATGTAATAGACATCATATGTATTTCTCCATATGTGTTTGCATATATGATATATATAGTTTTATATATGTGAGAATATATACATACTGTATATTGCCACATGTATGTATGAAAATATTCTCACATATATAAAACTATATATATATATATATATATATATATATATATATATATATATATATATATATATATATATATATATATATGCAAACACATATGGAGAAATACATATGATGTCTATTACATATAAAATGAAATATATTACAATATATAAGTAAATATATATTATACTACCATACGTACAATATATGAAAAGCGGCAATTCCTTATGTATTATACAATATATTGTAATATATTTATCACTATATAAATATATGCAAAATATATGCACTTGTTTCCCATATATGACATTGTATTATTAAATATATACTATATTTTCCAATACATTGCCATATATTATCGTTTCAGAAGGGTGGTTTGAGGAAGTCGCCATGGCCACTGATTATGTTACATGACAACGGAAGAGGAACATTCTCAGCACAACGTTGTTTTATGGATCTTACTGAGAAGTGCAGAAAAAGCTTTTAGAGACTTTTCTCCTCCTTTTAGGACAAATTATTTCTAGCAGGGTCCAGGATACATGATCAGAAAAGTTGTTCTTTTTTGAATCCTGTAAAGCAGAACTTCACCCCTGCAGAGCCGCGGTAGGAGGCGAGTGGACATGTTTACAACAAATGTAGTCCCGGTACAGTTTTTCATTTTGGCCGGAGTGTTTCTTTAAAATATGCAGCCCTTCTGGCCACGTCGTGCCCGAGACATTTTTCAGAGCTGCTTGTGTGAGTATGTGTGTTTGCATGTTGTGTTTGCTTCACTATCAAAATATGCTGCATAGATCTACCAGCATTGACAGTCCTGTCAGGCGGGGGCTTATAAAGGCTGAATGCAGTTTGATGTCTTACGCCAGGAGGAAGTGAGTTAATCCACCCCAAGCTTTCCCTCATGTTGCTGTTTGCAGATGCAGCGTGTATCGATCAGTGGCGTCTTTGAGCTGACCTCTGCCGCTCGTATGCCCAGCCCTCCTGACTCGCCCTCCACGGCCTCGCTTATTAGCCGCTCTCACCACAGCTCTGCGATTTTCTCTCTCTCTTTCTGTGTTTTTCTTCTTTAGTCGAACCTCACGAAGCAGCAGAACGGCTTCAAGATCACTTTGAAAACTTTGGAAGATAACCTGCTCTCCCGCCTCTCCTCTGCTTCCGGAAACTTCCTAGGAGACACAGAGCTGGTGGAGAACCTGGAGATAACCAAGCGCACAGCTGCAGAGATTGAAGAGAAGGTAGTGTATGGGAGCAATGCAAAAATCAGTTTGGGAGGGGGACAACCAGGGTTTGGTGATTTAACTGCTCAACCACACCTGCTGAACCTGGTGGCTAACAGCTGAGCTGAACTAGGTGTGTCTGAGCTGGAAAATTACTAAACTGTACTGGACTAATGCACTTTGAGACCACCCGCTCTGTGAGTGGGCTATTAAAATGCTGGAGATATTGATAATTTGACCACACAGATTTTTTAAAATGGGGACCTATTTTGATTTTTCCAGTCTTCCTTTTCCTTTAGTGTGTTATGGAGCTTTTGTTGCGTGTAAACAAAATCATAAACCCCAAAGTACATGCCAGTGGAAGAAACTCACCCACAGAAACCACTTTTCTCCGTTGTCTAAAATGATATTGTAAGGTGATGTCAACACATCACACAGTCCTTATTGCCCATCTACTGTACCTGCGAGCTTTGCACCCCTCACACAGAGCACAGCAACGGCTGGAAGTTGTGTAGAGGCTGAACCACTCGGGCAGCTGACTAGTCAGAACAGGATGGGTAAACTAACCAATGACAGCACGCTGGACTAATTGAGATATGGTGCTTTAAGACACAGGTGGCATTCCAGACACTGTAAATACAGATGCACAGTAGGAGAAAAATGCTTCACGGAAAACCTGAAGCTTGTAAATCTAATCTAGTTAGATTAGACCCCAAAAATAAAATGATGAACTTTTAAAATGAGAATAATAGGCTCCCCTTAATGTTCAGTGAAGTATGCCCTCAGTTATTGGCTAGCTATTTTCCTCAATACCTCTTTATGGCCGATATATTAAGGGCTGGAGTGGGACATGGTTTTTTAGGCGGCAGATCAGCCCACACCAGACTCTTACTGCTCTACTCTTCTGCTTTTCTAAAATCTGCACAGCTAGTGACTTGCCAGTGATAGGAGTCAAAGCTTTCATCCTAAATGAGACACAATCATGACAGTCAGGGTGCTGC
Organism: Prochilodus magdalenae; assembly: GCA_024036415.1. Classification (NCBI taxonomy): domain Eukaryota; kingdom Metazoa; phylum Chordata; class Actinopteri; order Characiformes; family Prochilodontidae; genus Prochilodus; species Prochilodus magdalenae. The sequence goes on along the minus strand of JAMWET010004060.1, from coordinate 126,696 downwards.
AAGCGAATGCTAGCTAAGCAAGTTAAGGTCCTGTCGGCGTTTCTCACTGCCCTCCTGCTCAGCTATGTCCTCCTTAATTAGCTTTCTTATTCCCATCTTCTCTGTGCCACCTAGGTTTTGCAATACGCGTTGCTGCTGTTCATCTTAGCACGATTCACATGTGAAAATGAATAATAGTCATGAACTCCTTGTGTGAGCCAGTATAGTCCCCTCACATAGTCACATACTCTAATCTCTCAAGGTTCAGGTTAGCTTCTTATTCGAATTTGCATATCATCTTCATAGTGCCGCAGTTTGAATATCAGTGTATGTCGTTTAAGGATGGGAATGGAAATGAGAATATGAAACATCTGAACTCCATCCACTGTTAAAATAAGCAAACCAGGGATGCAGGCCTCGAGATGGGGGCCACCGGTTACCTTTTAATTACCACATATAAACTTTTTGGTGTAACTTTTATAGATTGTCTGAATGCTCTGATGCTTAGATGTGTGAATTTAAACATCACCTCACAGTTACTGGCCCAAAATACTGTTGGCCCACCAGGACACTTCCCATCTCTTATGATTGCCCATTCTGCATTGCATTTAATCCACTCATGTGTAAACAGCTCCTCCAGTCCATTGTATTTTAGACCATGCATAGTGCCACAATCACTAATGTGTTCCCTCACTAATTATAATGATTGCTAAATCACTAAAGGGGCCATAACTGATTGAATGTGAGGTCTGAGATTTCAACCTTTCTGTGGATTTGCTTGGTTTACTGCAGATCCAGGGGGAGAGAGTTAAATCTATATCATGGTATTTTCAATGCAGCCTTCTGGTGATAAATAATGTATATAATGCACTGTATCTGAAATAGATATAAAAAACAAACCATGCTAATGTTATTCCTTTTAGCTGAGTAGCTAAGCCAGGCATGTTTCCGCCATGCCTCTAATGAAAATGCAGCAGTCTCATGATTTTACTACATCAGTTTTAGCTAACAGACATAGATGACACATGCAGCCTGGTCCAGCCTAGGTGGAGACTTGATCCCAGTTCACTCATGTTGCTGATCAGTTTTTTTACTTGTTGTTAAAGCTTAGTTAAAATGTTAAAATTGTCACTCCCAATAGTTGTGAATAAGTTGATCTTTCTGCTGCACTGGACTGGTTTACAGTTTTACAGGTTTACAGACTAAAATGAGTTTTAATTCATTTGTTTTAATCCATACACTGTTGGAGGGGCCTATTTGGTGGTCTACAGCAGAAGAAAAAATGAAAACCACAGTGTTTTACCATTTATCATTATCAGCATTACACATAAGCTTTACCAGACACTTGTAGGCTCCAAGATCATTGTAGATTATGGATAAAATGATCTGAGGTGTAGACATAGGGAACACTGGTCCTCATTCGCACCATTGTAAAGGAAATATGCTGAGATGTGAAGTGACAAGTCAGTGGAATTCCACTCATACTCACAAGACAAGTGCATGAAATGTGCAAATAATGTGCAAAACTGGCTTTAAAATCAGCAGAATATTCAAAATTAATGCTTAATTTTGTATCTTAAAAAATGAATATGACTGTATGGTAAGTATTTGGTTCATCCCCGTCTAGGACACTCATTGCAGGGACACTCATTGCAGGTCTACCATGACAGAAAACGTCCTGTTGCAGCTGACATGCTGTCATTATGGAATGAGCTTATAAAGCGTTGTACACGCTGCAGTTCGAGGCACATGTCAGCAGACCTCGGTTCGAGCTGTTAACCGGCATGTGTTACCGGCTGTGTTTTTTACCCCTCTGTGTGGTTGTGTGTACCTGTGTGCTGATTTAGGTAAAGGAGGCGAAGGTGACGGAGGCCAAAATCAATGAGGCGAGGGAGCACTACCGCCCGGCGGCCGCCCGTGCCTCTCTCCTCTACTTCATCATGAACGACCTCAATAAAATCCACCCCATGTACCAGTTCTCTCTCAAGGTAGCCCTCGCTATTGACCCTAAGCTTTAATACCTTCTATCTGTCTCTGGCCCTCTTTGTTTATTTCCTTCATACGATCTGATCCAGGTCGCTCTCCTGACACAGTTTATTGGGTTTTTCTGTACACCACCTCCTTTTGTCTTCCGAATCATTTGGCATGTGCTCACTCTCTCCCTCAGTCACCTGTTGGAAAATCTGACATTTAATACAATGCACTGTCATGCTTCCTAAGCGCGCAAACTCCCAATAATGGAAAATCGTCCGTCTGGCTTATGATATGGACAGGATGTCAGCTTTCTGAAAGAGAATTGTGAGCATTAGTGGAAGATAGATTAAAAATGCATAATTAAGTTGCCGCTGGTCCGTGTTGAAAGGCTTTCTCATATATCCACCCAGTCGCCATGCTGTGACAAGACGCAGCTATCAGGAAATAATTGCTTCTTTCTTTTATACAAATTTATGCAGGAGAAACGAGCGTGATCTTTTGCGGGAAGCGCCTTCTAAAATGCCTCATTTGAGGCTGATGGGAAAAAAAAACGAGCGGCTCTATGATTAATTGCTCGGCAGTGGAAATATTTGGAGTGGGTTTCTAATCCATCTGTTTGTCTGCTTGTTTGTGTGTTTTTGCCTTTCTGCATGTCAGGCCTTCAGCGTTGTATTTCAGAAAGCCGTGCTGAAGGCGGCTCCCGACGAGGCCTTGAAACAGAGAGTGCTAAATCTGATCGACAGCATCACGTCCTCCGTCTTCCAGTACACCACCCGCGGCCTCTTTGAGTGCGACAAACTCACATACACGGCCCAGCTCGCGTTCCAGGTAAGCCGCTTCCGCTCATTACAGCTGCCAGATCAGGGAGAGCGGAGTCATGAAGGGCGTTTGGTTTTGCGATCAGGTTTTGATGAGGTTTAATAAATCATCCCCTATGCTGGTGTACACGTTTCCCTCAGCATATAGGCATAAGAGGGAGGGCTATAAGTATATACGGGGGAGGATGTTCACAAGGGATAGTTGCGTACATGTCTATCATATCAGTTGGGAGTAGATATGAAATTTACACCACTGTGTAAACATACACTTATCTTTAAAAGAATAGTTAGTCAAATAGTTGCACCCAGAAGGAATCAGCCAACAGGAAGGAAACTTAGTGGGTAGGCTTGACCACAGCCATGATTGCAGATATTCAGCAAGCAGCCATGCCCTCCAAGAGACATCCTGTTAGTGCCAACACCGTTGGCAGACGGGTGCAGGACTTTATGCTAGCAGACCATTTCAACAACAACAAAGCTTGCAATGGTGTCGTGCCAGACTGTCATGGAGTGCCTCAGAATCACAGTGGGCCATCTTCATTGGCGAGTCCTGGTTTTGTCTTGGTGGAGGCGACCAACAAATCTGTGTGGAGACACCGTGGTCGGTGCATAGAAGGCCCAGTGTCACTCCACCTCCACCCCCACCATAAAACCTGCAGGAACTGCGTGAGAATAATTAAGATGCATGAGAGGAAAACGTCTGTCTTGTTGCGCTAGCGAACATGGCGTTCCGATGCCACACTGAGAGACACTACTTCTGTATGTGTAGCTCAGTAAATATTACCCATGTCAGTCTAAATTCATCATCATTTATTATTCCTGGTAACCTTTATCATCCTTCCCAACAGCACTGCAATCCGACGCTTCCTCGTGTAATTCACATAATCTGTATAGTTCATGTCATTTCGTATCTCTTGCTTTGCTTTGCAGGCCCACTTTCCTTCATAGAACCTCTTTATGTCAGATATACTGGTATATGTATTGCTCGGCTGTTGCATCTCTCTAGCAAGGCCATTCCATAACCTTTCATTGTGTTTCTTTTCCGCCATTCAGGTCTGCATTTACTGTTCCGCTTTGAATCAGTGTCTTGCTATATAACCCATCTATGTATCAGCTTCAGCTCATAGACTGATAAACAGATGCTCTCTTTAAGACTTCTGGGATACAGAGCAGAATGTATGGCTCCTCTAATAACAGCACATTGTCGAAGTGCCAAGACAGGAAACATTACTATACCTTCACACTACCACCAATATGTTTCATCTGTATGCATCATGTCAGATTTCGGTTATGTTTGAGGTACAAAGTCCAAAAGTATTTCGAAGTATATATGTGGTACAGTCTCTAAGGTGCCATGAAATTCTGTGATGAAATATGTTTATGCAGAAAAGTTAATACCTCCAGAAATGTCTACTGGGCAAGCAGTGGGCAAGTTAAATTTTGGCAAATGGCAGGATGGAGTACAAAGGTAGTTATAAATAGAATGACTCAGTAAAACCCGGGTAAGTGCTATTTTTAATATCCCAGACTCCCAGTTTCATTAGTATAGGCAATAGACCAGCACATGCTATTTAAGACTTCTTGTATTTTATTTGTGTATAGTGTTATATCTTTTTTATTTTTAATGTTTGTGATACTTTTTGGAACCCAAAATAACTGTGGGGATTGTACCCCATAAATAATCAAATCAAATCAAATCACTTTTATTGTCACATCACATTTTCACAGGTGTGAAGGTGAGTGAAAAACTTAGGTGCCTAGTCCCTTACAGTACTTTAATACAAACATATAAATTAGACAATAAATATATACAGTACTAAACACTAAAATCTCTGTTACACTAATTTACAGTTATGAATAAAAGTTATGAATAAAAACTATAATATATGCAGATGTACACATTACCATATAGCACTATGGTAAGGCTGAGGTAGATGAGAGATGCAGGGTATATACAGGGCATAGAATATTATATTATATATGTATATACATACACTACAGATATACAGTGTGGATGGAAGATAACAGTAGATCAGTCTATGTGTGCAAGTGTTACCCAGCACTTCATTTGTACCACATCTAAATAAAACCAAGACCCTAAAATACAGTAAAACAAATCATCACCCAAAAACCTGCACTGTACCTCATCTGCATAGTGCCTCCGTTTGTTTCTCCTATCAGAAAGTCTGCTAAGAGTCTGTGGTTAGCACTTGCGACACTGTGTAATGTTCTTCCTTCTGTGTCATTTTAAGAGAGAAACAACAAGTCATCAACAGGCAGTGTCAGACTGTACATTACTGAGACATCATGCTTAGAGTGCTCAGGAAGAAATCAGAATGTGGAACAAAATGTGATGCTGAATTTTATCCACACCAGCACCAAAATATCCGATGCCTGTTTGTGTCAGAGTATCCTACAGAGGATCCTGCATCCTAGAGCGAAAGGAAATGACAGCAACTGGAAACGGAAAAGGAAACAAAACGGGGTTATTAGGCATGGGGTTATATTAGGGTAATTAGGCAGACCAAGTCGAAGAGTTATAAAACAATGTGCATAAATACGTGTCATGCCTCGTGAGAACATTACGATATATATATATATATATATATATATTACTACCCACTCGCTTATTTAGCTTGTGAAAAATGACTGGCGGTACTGAAATTGAACAGTTTGAATGATTTTCACTGACGACGTGCTCATATAAGCACATATACAATTAGTTATAATTTCATGCATAACACTTTACAGAACAGCTGTATGCCACTGTTTCACACCGCATTGTAATACCTGTGCATAAGAACACTGTTACCATGGATGTTGTAATCTGTTAGCTATAGCTTAAAGCTATTCACATGTCTGTATTACCAGTTAGACAGTCTCAGCGTGAACAGGTCACACTGCTGGACAGCTGGAGAGAGGACCTTTTGTGGAATCGTCAAATTGGAGGAATATAAATGGATTAATTAAATACTTTTTATTAACATCTGCATCCCCTTCTCTCTCTCTCACACACTTTTACTTACTCTAATCTATCTATCTACCCTCTATCTATCTATCTATCTATCTATCTATCTATCTATCTATCTATCTATCTATCTATCTATCTATCTATCTATCTATCTATCTGTCTGTCTGTCTGTCTGTCTGTCTGTCTGTCTGTCTACATGTCTATCTATCTAAATGTCTGTCTGTCTGTCTATCTATCTTACTCTCTTTTGCTCTCTCTCTCTCTCTCTCTCTCTTTTTCTCTCTCTCTCTCTCTCTCTCTCTCTCTCTCTCTCTCTCTCTCTCTCTCTCTCTCTCTCTCTCTCTCTCTCTCTCTCTCTCTCTCTCTCTCTCTCTCTCTCTCTCTCTCTCTCTCTCTCTCTCTCTCTCTTCCCACCACCACCACCCCCCTCTCTTGTCCATTTAGATTTTACTAATGAATAAAGAGATCAACTCCAGTGAGCTGGACTTTCTGCTGAGGTATCCTGTCCAGCCTGGCGTTACATCACCTGTGGACTTCCTCTCTCATCACTCATGGGGAGGAATCAAGGTGAGGTCATTAGATGCACGTTGCATATTTAATGTGCTCATGTGTCGTCCACATCTTCTTTGACTAATATGTGTCTATGAATGATGCTGTAATGGATTATTTGCACCCTAGCAGAAGTGTTTACATCACGCTTACATCACCCAGATTGTAGTTTGCCCTAGAAGAAAGCCTTAATTGCACATGTAAAAACCAGCAGTCCCTTTGCACATAGCATTTTCCATCTTAGAGTCTGTCTAGCCTTAGTGCAGGCGTCCCTGAGGACAACACTTAGCAGAAGTTTACTCACTTGTCGGATCTGTTCAGCAATGAGCTGAACCTTAATGGCAAGTGTATCCCCAAAGCTTTCAAAGCATGTTAATATTTAAAACCGAATCCTTAAAATCAAGTTAATTCATTTTTGAACTTATTCCAGGATTTTCCATTTTTTCAGTTGGTTACCGCCTCCGCTAACTGCTCTGTACAACACAGAGGCAGATGAGTTCGTTATGCTTTTTGATTCAGGTCTGAACAAACCTGCTCGTGACGCTTCATGGGGAGGGCTTAGGGCTGCTGTGGCAAAACTTTCCTCAGAACTTTCGACTAGTGACTCCTCAGTTCGATTCTCAGTGCACAGTTCATGGCTGGGTTAATGATGCGGTGACAGTAAGCGACTAAATACACTCACTGGAATCAGATTAAGCCCCATGATTTAGCTTACTGACTTAAAATACATTTTCGGGTGAGACTTTACACTAAGCGCAATAATGCATCAGTTAACATGAAGTAACCTATAACCTGTGGTTACAATGCTTAACTAATCCTAAAGTAAACAAATAACAACTATACAGTAACAGGTATAACATAATTACTTAACATTAGTTTACCTGTGTTAATGTATTACATGTAAGTCAGTGTTTGATGATTTCCCCCGAAGTCCACTTTTGACATCTATGTGATTATGTATGTACCAAAACCAGTCATAATTAATTTTCACATGACCGATTGCCTACCACTGTTTTTTTTGTTTTTGTTTATTAAGCAGGCTGTTTTATGTTACTGTGTCTTGAACAGTATATATATATGTATATAGAGGATGTATGTGTATAGAGGAGAGGAGAGGCCATAAACCTGTGTTATATGAATATACTGTGTGTCAGGTCTATACAAAGGTCACTAAGGAACCATTATGTTGTATGTCATGTATGTATATATATATGCAGGTCATGTGATGTATGAGGCATAAAATACAAATCAACATACATACATTTTCATACAGCGGACGATATAATAATAATAATGTTCCTTAGTGACCTTTGTATAACCTGCTGTAGTGAGACGCCTAAACTAATCCTCTGGTCTATATGTCTGTGATGAAAGTGTTGAAAGTTATTTCTGTGCACTAGAAATAAAGATTTAGTAATTTACTCGATCATTTCCTCATGAGTGACTAAAATGCTTTAATGTAGTTTCCGCTTTCTGTGCACTTATGAGCGTAATTGTGTTTTATATTATTCATGTGGAAACGATGGACAGATTAAATTATATACACAGAAAAAAAAACATGCATCACTTTCTGATATCAATTTATTATAATATAACTATTTATTATTATTTTTAATGTGTTATATAAGCACTATTAGTAATGTAGTGTTCGCTGTGTATCTTATTGTACAGTTGTCTGTGTTTAATAAATATTACATAGCCATTATATACTTTTCATATGAATTTAATTTGCACTTAAGAACTGTGCTCTTGTGTTTTAAGGTACATATTAAGGACATTAATTAAGATTTTATTTGAAATGATCATAGGCTTCAGTAAATTGTTCGTTGGTGCTCACTTCTTACTGGCCCCTTTGTTGAGTCACTGTAATTATTTAATGCCTAATTGACACATGAGCATTTAGTAAGGATTATAAACTACCTAATGAATTCTAATAATCTAATCTAATGACGTTAGTCCTTATGTCTCCCATTAGTTAATCATGAATTGCTCCATTGCCTAACTGTTGAGGAATGCTTATTAATGTCTTATAAGTACAGTTTCTAGATGCACCCTTTTTGTAGGGTGTTGCCGAGAAAATCAACCAAACCCACCATAAGAGCAAACACAGCTACTGTAAACTCTGGGTAGAGCTCAGGTTGGTTTTGGAAAGAGAGACAGAGTGACAGTGTGCAGCTTTGAACTGCAGTATAAAGACATCCTGTTTCCATAAGCAAGGCTTTTTGAGGATTATGAGTCATCGGCGTCCTGCCGGTTTCAGCACCTTCAGGTTGGTGCCGGCCGCTCCGAATGCGCACGGGCCGGCATATGTCACAGCGTCGCTCTCGGATAAATATAACTATGCAATAGGAAAGCCTTGGTTTCGCTGCCTCAGCACTTTGCGCCTCTCCGTTATGAAGGAACTCTCTAATGTTTGCTCAGCAATTTAAGCGGCATAAAGACAATTTGCTTTGCAGTTAGATTAGATTAACACCCTGACACTCACACCAATGGAGCTTGTGGACCTTTTCTCTCTACGGGGTCTTCTCTTTGTCTCTGGGTGTCATTTGACGAACACCAGCGTGGCTCAGTCAGCAATTACCCCACACGCATATATAAGACTTAGTAAATGGGCCCCTGATGTATTATTCATCCTATAAAGCCTGTGCAGGATTACAGAAGTGCCTTTGTACATCCAACCTGCAAGAAAAGTCAAAGGTTTGGAGACATCTGGCTTTCCAGAGTGTTATAGCAGAAATGAGCTTGTTTTCTCCGTCACTGGCGAATAACTCCATTAAGATTAATCTGCTTTAGTTTTGAAGAGCACAGGATTGCATACAGGGCTGCTATGGTTTGTAATGGTTCGATATAATGCCAAAATATATATCTGATATCTTAAAATGAGTACTAATATCAAAATGATACTCTGATCCCTTTTATTAAGTGTAACAAACTGGATATGGACGAAAGACAATTCATTTTATTAACAATTCTAACTCCTCATTTCGGGAGAGCAGTACATCTCAAGTGGGGATATACAGTGTCAATTAACATCACTAGTTTGATAATAACCTAACTGAAAAAGGGCTAAGAGATGTATTATGAGTATATGTGTCTAGTTTTATAAATGTATAAGTAATCTAGGGCTAAGAGATCTATTATGAGTATAGTCTGTCAGTGTATGTTTTATAAACGTATATAGTTTATAGTTTTATGAGTGTATAGGTCTGAATGTATGGATCTATGACCGTATTGGTCTATGAATGTACAGTTCTATGAGCATATAGGTCTGTGAATGTATGGTTCTATGAGCGTATAGATGTGGTGTGGTTCGTATGAGCATATAGGTCTATGAATGTATGGTTCTATGTGCATATAGGTCTGTGAATGTGTATGGCATATAGGGTTCTATGTGTGTTCTATAGTTTATAGGTTCTATGTGTATGGTTCTATGAGTGGTATGAGGTCTCTATGAATGTATGGATCTATGACCGTATTGGTCTATGAATGTACAGTTCTATGAGCATATAGGTCTGTGAATGTATGGTTCTATGAGTGTATAGGTCTATGAATGTATGGTTCTATGAGCGTATAGGTCTATGAATATGTGGTTCTATGAGTGTATAGGTCTATGAATGTATGGTTCTATGAGCATATAGGTCTATGAATGTGTGGTTCTATGAGCATATAGGTCTGTGAATGTATGGTTCTATGAGCATATAGGTCTATGAATGTATGGTTCTATGAGTGTATAGGTCTATGAATGTATGGTTCTATGAGCGTATAGGTCTATGAATGTGTGGTTCTATGAGCACATAGGTCTGTGAATGTATGGTTCTGTGAGTGTATAGGTCTGTGAATGTATGGTTCTATGAGCGTATAGGTCTATGAATGTATGGTTCTGTGAGCATATAGGTCTATGAATGTATGGTTCTATGAGCATATAGGTCTATGAATGTATGGTTCTATGAGCGTATAGGTCTATGAATGTATGGTTCTATGAGCGTATAGGTCTGTGAATGTATGGTTCTATGAGTGTACAGTGATAAGGTTTTCCCAAACTTTTGATGGGCCATGTGTATACATATACAGTATGTCTCTGAATGGTTGTGTAAAGATGCCCTATTCAACACTAATTCCGTTTTATTTTAGGCACTTTGTACCATGGACGAGTTCCGCAACCTGGACCGGGATATTGAGGGCTCAGCAAAGCGCTGGAAGAAGTTTGTGGAGTCTGAGTGTCCAGAGAAAGAGAAGTTCCCTCAGGAGTGGAAGAACAAGACGTCCCTGCAGAGGCTATGCATGATGCGTGCTCTGCGGCCAGACAGAATGACCTACGCCGTCAGGTCAGACATTGCGCTAATTACACGACAGTGAAGTGATTCTTTTAACAGTGGAATTACGCCAGTGTTCCAAAACCACTACTCACAGAGCCATCCGGTGCTTTGATTAGACAATACATTGGCTTTACCATACACTTATTTAGCCATGCAGTGCACAATACACACCTGACATGATTAGTTTCTCTAGAATGGAAAACATTAGAGTTCCCACATTTACAAATATTATCTTCATAACGAATCATTTTCATAGCCTTTTAAACCGTTTCGTCTGTAGCAATTTGATGTTAAACCTCAAAACTAAATATGTAATGAATATTGCGTCCTGCAAACATCATGACACTTGCTATCTAGTACTTACGCAAAACCAATATTAGATCCACCTTGATTCAAAATGAAAATATCTGAAAAATATTATATATAAATATTATATATTCATATATCAAGCCGTATATAAAACTATGTCTTCTTTCATTTTTTATTAATCAGTTTTTATCAGTCTTGTTTAAGGCGCTAAATGATAGCGCATAGTAGCAATGCAAAAAACTAGCAAGATGAACTGCCTGCATGTCGCCCTCAGAACAGTGGTTTATGGTTGGCTCTATTTTCGTGTCATTCTGATGGTCCTCTCCTGTCAAACCAACAGCGATATGTGGGCAGTAGCCAGAGGTTGAGACTCTGTTCCTAACTGTCTATATTAGAGCTCTATTTGAGGCGATAATGTCGGTTGTAATCTCCCGCCGTTGTCCAAATGCTTCTCCTACTGCTCTGGATTGCACGCTCTCCACAGGGTTTAGTTTCATCACTGAATGGCAGCGAGCAGCCTGGCAAATTAAAGTCTCGCTGGATGGTAAGACCAGCAAAGCATGGTTCCACACAGTGTAGTTAAAAGACTGTTTCTCCAGCTCTTCTGCACCAATCAACACTGACACATACTGGTCCAAGGGTTGCCAGATTGTGCAGAATCCCTCGCAATAAACATTTTCTGTTACCTGCTATGAAACAGATTCATTATCAGGGAGGGTTTTGTAGCATTTAGAGTTTTTTCAAATCACTTATCATTCTTTTTTATGTGTTCTTATAGATTATTCCAACCTTTGAGATAATATTCTACAGAACGTCCAAAAATATATACATATTCAGTGCCTGCAGCCCTTTATAATAGTTCAACATAAATTTCTGCATTTATGGAATCATGATTGTTAGCATCACAAGAGCTATGCTAATCCAAATAGAACTGTTCTGTGAGACCTCTCTATATACAGTATATTGTTTTGGCTACATTAGACAGCATCACACAAAGGCTGTTAGAGCTTTTCAGTTACAACTCCAGTGCTCTCCACAAGTTTTGGCTTCTCTTATGAAGCCCAGTTCTCCCACTGTGATCCTTGGAGGTCACTGGAGACCTCAAACTATCCTACTCCCTTTGCATGAACTAAGTTTAGGCATATGCACCAGCATAGCCTTGACATGTGAGATTTTGAACTCATAATTAGTGTCCTGATAGTGTAAACGTGCGTTTCTTTTCTTGTAGCCATTTGCTGATTTGTGTTGCTCATTACTTCTGTTGTAGCACATCACTGCAGGAGTATCTGGTCCTCCTCATAGGGATGGGCGCCTAAGGGAAAGTGGATGTGTCACCACTACATATTTGCATCTCAGTAAAACAGCAAGTCATGGTTGACAATTAAAGCGTATAAATAAATTCTGAAACATAAAAAAATTACAATATGAAAAGCGAATTGTGGCATACATGGATATGATAAAAATGTTAATAATAAAATTTAGGTTTGTATTTCTGCTACCATTTCTATCGTATTGCTGCTCCAAATAAAGCAACATTTTACTGATTATTTAAAATGAAGATTTAAATGGGTTTTTTTATGGCCCATTTTGCTCATGTTTACCACTGGTGCCAATATTTGTGTATCCGTGTTCAAGTATGTATACCGTTTTAAGAAGGACGTTTCTCCGGACAGGGACTTTGTGGAGGAAAAGCTGGGCAGTAAGTATGTGATGGGGCGCTCAGTGGACTTTGCCATCTCCTTTGAGGAATCTGGAGCTGCCACTCCCATGTTCTTTATTCTGTCTCCTGGAGTTGACCCCCTGAAGGACGTGGAGAAGCATGGTACAGTACAGTAGCCGAGAAGTTTTCTTTTTCTCCATTGCAAACCAAACTTTTTTGTAATTCTCTGGTGTTGCAAATCCATGGGTGGCTGCTTGTCTGCAGCACTGCGGACGGCTCTCTGCAGACTAAATGTGTTTTGGAGAACGGCTGGTTAGGAAACAGTCCAGCTTTTGCTTCACAGATAGACTTTTTAAATCACTGCGTCGACGCTGGCTGTCCATGCATCATGTGATTTTGAAAGAGTGGGTCTCATAAGGTTTCTGGCGGAGTGTGGAGATCGATTAGGCATGCCTGTGTGTGCGAGAGTGACTAATCAAATCATAGCCAAAGCACACAGTAATCAAATGGCAAAGGCTGGCCTGAAAAGAAATGCTCACTGAGAAGGAGACTGCACAGCAAAAGGATCTAGCTAACCAGCCAACGTAATTATACTGCGGATTCATTTGGGTATGTGTGAGCCAGTGGTCCACAAGTATGGATGCAGGCAGTCTGATAACCATAGCGTACACTTACTATGAGGCATCATCTTGTTAAAAACGAGTGCCATAAATAAGTTTCAATAACAATGAGCAAAATGTTATTATTCTGAATTAAAACAGTTTCTGGATTTCATAATTTAATTGAACTCAAATATTACGTGTACAGCTTTAGCGTAGATAAGAGGCAATCATTGATTTAGCCTACTTTGTTTGTACCTCAGCCTTAGCAGATTGCTGTGGCTCAGTGGTTAACACCGCTAACCGCCAGAGAGCTACCACCCCATGCAAGAGACAGGGATTCAAAACCCTGCCTAGGTAGCAAATGCTGAGCTACACCAATAAGAGTCCTTGGGCAAGACTCCTAACACTGCACTGGCTTTTTTTTTTTTGCAAAATAGTCGCTCTGGATAAGAGCATGGCTTTGGTTAGCCAGGTAGCAATATTTTGGTTAGCCAGGCAAATATTTCTTCATGTTCAGATTCAGAGATTTGCAGACGATGGTAGCATTTTAGAGCCTATAAAACTATAATTAGATGCCACTTTTATGCCAATAATGTGCTCAAAAAGTGGATCAGAATTTTTAGGCTTTCTTTCACCTAACCACAAATACAAATGCCCCTGGAAATTTGGGATCAGGATCCAGGATCTATGTATCGAAGTGGATTTGATGTAAAGAAGAACCTCATGCCTCATTTTTAGACGATCTGTAGCACTTGGGCTGTTGGGCCCTGGAAAGCTTGTTAGGATACATTCTCTGATGGACTCCATGAAGGACTGGAAGTTGATCACAAGCTTTTGACATGTCTCCCAGTCATTTGTAAACCTACAGGGTGAGCTGAAGAGGAGAGATTCTGTATTGGTCTCAAATTCTACGTTCCCTGTTCTCCAACCAGTCAAATATTATGGAAGAACATGAACTGCTGATGCATTTTATGCACAAAGTACTAAATGCAGGGCAAGGCCGTTTATGTTGTAGTATATAGCACATTTCATACACAAGAGTAATTCAAACAACTTTACAAACATTAAAACAAAATAAAAAATGTACTTAAAAGTCCTTAAGTGTACTTAAAATATGAACAAGCTTCTAATAATAATGAATAATAATAAATGCTGCTAAAACATGCAGAGTTAAAACTAAAGTGCAGTAAAGTGCTGAATATAGGCACATAAACATCCAGAAACTGGAAATGACTACATTTGGAGGGTGGCTATAATCCTCTGGGAGATGGTTCAAGCTCAGGGATGTTTAGTTTGTACTCTTGGTTCAGCTGCCTGTATTCATGGATCTGCTTGGATTATATGCGTTGAAGAAATCAGGGATGCATTCAGAGCCTAAACCTTTTACTTGTAGCAGCAATACTGGACGGCATTATTAGGGGTGTGAATAATTATTGCACATGTGGTTTTGTTAAGAATATAGACTCTTTGGTAAAGGGGTTTAGTTTTCTGAGGCTAAATTTGCTCCGTAACTAAGATGTTTCCACCCCAGACGTCTAATTATGAAGCTGACTATATCTTACATGGGCCACTGAGCACGTGTCAGTATGGACCTCTCTACTAATTGAAATGATGTCTTGCAGGCCGGAAGCTGGGCTACACCTTCGACAACCGAAACTTCCATAACGTGTCTCTGGGCCAGGGGCAGGAGGTGGTGGCTGAGCAGACTCTGGACTTAGCTGCTCGTGAAGGCCACTGGGTCATATTGCAGGTAAGCTAAACCCATGCTGTAGCTCCTGTCCGCACTGCTTACTTCACACCTAAATCATCTAGGACCACTCCACTCACTTACTCCCCTCGCTTTATCAGGTCTCCGTTTGACCAAGGGTTTAGGTAATAACAGTTAACCTACATTTAGCTGATGAATGCAACCTCTACGTGCAGCACTTGTGTGGGAATTCAATTCAGCTAGCGTGTGTCCCAGTGGTCCGGGCTTCCTCTCTGGTGATTAATGGCCTGGTGGGCCCCCTTTTGAGGGGGGTGATGTGTCCTTATCCCAGCCAGGGTGGTGGCCCACCCCAGGGAGAGAGATGCACTCCACTAATGAGTCCATTAGATTCCTTCCACTCCATCCAAATGTCAGTGCGAAAACACACTCGGCCCCAGCCTCAGCTGCTTATTAAGAGCATTATGGACCTGCTATGGAAAATGCAAGTGGCCCAAACGCCCATGGTTTTGCTTATGTAGTCAGTGAATCAATATGTTTACAGAACAGAGCGTTGGTATTTTACTGGGGTTTGACAAATTTTGCGGTTACACCTCAAAATAGAAAATGTACCCGTACACATGGATCACACAGCCCTATCTCGGCACGCCAGGAGTGCATTTTACTTTCTAAAGAGGCACCCGTACAGAATCCTAATGTCTTTTATTGGCAGCTAGAAATGGCAGCAGCGGGCAGAACTGGAGCGGTCTTCCTCTAAATCCTCGAGCCACTCTCTAGCATACCTACCCTGTGCCTTAGGGGCGCGGAGACAAGCAGTTCTTTAATTACCTTTGCATACGAGTCCGGATCGATGCTTTCAGAGCGAGAGAGAGGCCGCCCTCCTGTGCCTCACCCCCCCCCACCCGACCTCCTCTGTCTTTCTCTCTGTCCATTTGTCTGTCCATCCGTCCCAGCCGCTAGCCGGCCCTTGCCCCTGTCTCTCTCTCTCAGCACCACTTACAAATTCAGGCTTTTGCCGGGAAGCTCTCTGGGTCAATGGAAAGTTCCCCTCCAGTGAAGGTTAATTATATTGCAGCACACAGGGCTCCGGCAGACAAGAAATGCAGAAATCCACTTGCTGTGGAGAGGCAATCAATTGCTAAGATTGCAAGAGAAAATCCACAGTCCTGGGAATCAAGTGGCCTAAACTGGTCACCCACGACCAAACCCCCCCACCCCCGGCTCTTGTCTCGAAATGTACTCTTAAAGGCCTCCAAAGAGCAGTGAATAGGAGAGCATCAAGAGGAACAAGGTGAGATAGCTCAGGACGGGAGCTATTATTGGAGAAGTGCCTACCACGGCAGCATTCAACTTTTAATGACTTTTTCAGGGGAAAAGAAATATGCTGCGTGCTTCACTTCACTCTGCCAGGCTATCAACTGCTGCCTGTCGCCTGCTGATCATGGTCGCATCTTGGTGCTATGATGCCAGGAGCAAAGCCCCACATAAGCATAGCCAGATTTGGCTTAATGCTGTTCTAAAAGTGCCAGTAAGGAGTTGTGGTGGGATAGCGCTAAAGAACCACTCTTGGTTCTCTGAATGGGTTTTCTTAATCCTATCCAACCTGACCCATTACCAGCAATTAGTACCGCACTTTTGCACTGACAGGGTACTGGTTCCAGAATCAGCCTAAACCATTGTGCTCTAAAAAGCTGGATCATGGCCCGCAAAATTAGTCGAGTAGCAGACCCATAGACTCGCTGGTCTGGAACTGTGGAACCCGTGATCCAACGGGCAAATGGGCGTGGTTCGGTGTGGTCAATGCTAATGTTATTGACCCCGCCGTTTTCTAAATGAACAGTAGAACATGTGAAAACGATGAAAGCAGCAGCTAAATGACCAGTCATGTTTTTTATGCTTTGGCTGCCAACATCTGCTTCCGGACTGAGGATCTACTCATGGCCTTGAAACCTGTGGAAAAGGGCACTTATTGGTAACTGGTTCAATAGATCCTTCAGCTTTAGGTCTGGCACAACTATTGCCACTTTCTTGGTGGAGAAGAGGTCTCTGAGAATTTAGCCCCTCCTTTAATCGTAAACTGAGCAGTACATGTACTTTTAGACGTGCACACCAGGGGGCTGTTTTTCTCTGGAACCATAATCTTCAAGCCAAAAACCTTTTAGGAGTCTTTATTTTGGAGGGGGTACTGGAAGCTGTCATTCCGTCTTAAAGTCGTAGATGCTCGAGCCCTGTCATGCCAGGGCTTTTTTTGTGTGTCTGATTATTTAATTATGTCTTTACCAGGTTATGCCTAATGAATCAGATACAGTAATTGTATAATCACTTCATGCAGCTCCGAAGCTGTTGATTGCAAACTCCGGTGCATCTCCTCTCCCGCAAGCGCACACGCCTCAGCTGCAGCGTCCCTGCTGCGCGAGCGCTTGATAAGCCAACGTGTTTTAGCCAGGGGAAGGCAGAAAAAAGGACACGCCGGTGAAACTCTCGTTAGCAACAGCAATTGTGCGATGTTAACAACATTCAAAACACCTCTTCTCAGACAGGGCTGGGTAACTGTTTCTCTCCTTTCCACTGAGAACAGGGCCTTTTCTTTCACGAGGAATTCATTTGCACTCAGCCATGGCGCTCTGACGCTCTCTGCCCTCGAGGAAGAATGCTTAAGTTTGCGCTGACGAGATGGAAGTTAAGACGCCGCTCTGTTTTCTTTTGTGCTCCTGACTCAGGTGGACGCTTTGTGGGCAATAATGCGGATCCCCTTCCTTCATCCCTTGAAATTCAAAGGGAACTGTGTTTAAGTGCTTTGTTATTCCTTTGAGAATATTATCTTTGCTTTCCAATATGGGAACCTCAAATAACCCGTGTTTTGGCCTTTGTAATTTAGCCTTGTTATATGCAGCGACTGCAGGACAGCTGTGCGGGCTTTCATTACTATTGTGAGATGAGTATGCAAATCGCTGCTCGGCCTGCTACCTTTTACCTTGAGCCAATATTTCATGAAGAATGGACCAGCGGAAATTCTTAATTATATTTTTACGTTCTTCCGTGAAGTAACTTTTTTGGAGATACATTAGGGAGATAAGAAAGATGTTATAAAACTTATCATAGAAAACATGTGACTTCCCAACATGTATCTCATAATGAACATGATGGTTGACCTTAAGTTGTGATTGGTTTATAATGAATGGACAAATAGAAGTGCTCCAAATTAAATTAGAATAAAGCCTATTTACAATTTTGGAAATACATTAACATAAATGGAAGTACTTGTTTTTCTTTGGTGATAATATGGAAGGCCTCTGCTACAATGCTGTGTAAAAGTTAGACACCACACTTTACTCATTTCATTATTACTCTAAAAGCCCATTAACAGGAAGGGGGGGAAGTCAAAAGGAAATGAATTGAAAAACATGAGTTGCTAAATCTGAGGATCGAAAATGAATCAAATATACAGAGAAAATGAGACTTTAACCATCAGACTCTAACCACCAGATAAACAGCACCTGAAGCTTTTATCTTTGAGAGAAAAGAGAACTTCCATTGTGAGTCGATGACTCACCGCTATGAGTCTGAAAGGATGTATAACTGTCAGACCCTGTTACTGAGAAAAGCAAACGGACGAAAAGAAAACGAATTAAAAAGCTACATGAGTTTTAAAACAGTAGACTGACCCCCCTTTATACCAAAGCCCTGGGTTTGGTGGATTGTGAGAAGCAGAAAATGCTAACAACTTGTAAGACTGAACTTTTATATTGTCACTGTCCAAAGAAGAACCAGTATCTCCAAAATGGCAACATTACAGGAGAGGCCAAAAACCACATTAAATTTGAATGCAGGTCAATGGAACCAGACGTCTTTCCAAACATTTTTGGGCCATTTCTGTTGGTCTATTGATCATGCAATACTCACACAGTGTAAATGGGAGTTGATGTGTTCGAATGATGTGTAAAAGTCAAAATGAACAAAGTGGAGATACATGTTTTTAATTTGACAGCGACGATATGAAGCTAGTACACCAACAGAATCAAAGTAACAATGACGGCAGAATCAATGCATTAAATAGAAACTACCAATATTATACGGAGCTGTGATTTTGTGCAGAATAGTTATTTGTCTTTTTCCTAAAAGTAAATTACTTAATGGCTGCTTTCACTAGAAATGAAATAAATGGTATCCAATTAGATGTTCTGGCCAAACCTAATGCTTTTACGGTCTCTCTGGTGGGTTTGTTTTGATTTTTCCCGCTTTGCTTTACTGGCAGTGAAGCTTTTTGGACTCTTTGGATATTAAGAGTTATTTGAATATGAAGAAGATAAGAATCTATAAATTAGAAATTTATCTGCTTAATGTATGTGTCCGATTTCAAGAACAGTTTCCAATCCCATCCAGCCTAATCCAACCTGATGTGGCATTTCAGTGCGTATCTCTCACACTGTTAAATACCTAGCTGGGCTTCGTAACTTTATCTGGCTCATTGTGCTTAAACGTTTGGAATTACAGTCAGTGGAGTCGTTCAGGACATTTTCTTTAATGATCTTTACTTTCTAATATGGCATGGTACCTGTGTTTTGGCCATTGTAATTCGTCCTGCAGAGAAAGGAGCGCAGGCTTTTATCAGCGCTGTGAGATCAGTATGCAGTTTGCAGCTCGGCCTGTCTCCGCTAAGACCTCTCTCCTGGTTTCTAAGCTGAGCTGTCACAAAGAGAGGGTACTTTGCCCAGTACTTTAGGTTCTGTCGTTACGTGAGCTGCTGCCCTGGATGGTTAATTTGGAATATTCTCAGTGGGCCATGTCCTCTACCCGACAGGAGAGAGTGTAAACAAAGCATCTGCTTGTCAGATCAAAGTGTGCCAGATCAAACATGATACACATTCCATCGGAAAGTCATTAGAAGTCAATTATCAACTCCAGTATTGCTCACCCTCAGACTGTAGTGTATAAGAATTTTCCTGATAGTCAAATAGAAGTAACGGACACCTCCATTTTTGACCTGAAACTGCTGACTCATTACTCAGTTAATAAACCCAATGCTTATTCATCAGTAACTAAAGTAAATTATTCACAAGTGTATGAATAATGAAACTGCTATGAGACTAATATGTAAGTGATGTGAAGCGTTATTGAACCATGGAACCACCCCACTGTTCTTAGCAGTTTAAACCTGTGGATGTTCAGATCCTAAGGTTAATTTTTCAGTCATTACCCTGATTGAGTTATTAATAAGTTATAAGAAAGAGTAATAGAACTTTGGACCCTCGGGCTGGTCTGTGATTGTTAAGGGGTTATGGGATTTAGCCTTCTGGTCAAATTCAACACGACATCTTTGAATAAATATTCAATTACTCTATGGCTTGGCATCCCTAATGCTAAGCATATACGTTCGTCTCAGCTAATGTTACTACACTGTCAAAATTTTTATAAAGGTAAGAAAACTCAAAATTATAAGCAACTTACTGCATTCAATTTATATGTTTTGAGGCCAACTCAATTTTGTAAGTAAAAAAAAAACACCATTAGTTATGCCAATCAACTAGCTTTTGTTTAGATAAATGATCTTTCTTATGTATGTTTTTATACATATAGCATTTTGTATAATTATATACAAATTATTTGAATAAAAGCTAGTTATTTGGCACCACTGAAGGCATTTTTTAACTTAAAAGTTTAAGTTGGCCTCAAAACTCAAATTTTCATTTTTACAGTGGCGTAGTAACATTAAAGCCTGCTATTTAACACGCAGAATGTTGGTGAAGACCTAGTTATCAAACATGATATCGAACATGATCACTAAGTAATGTGGAAAGCCTTTATTTGTATCTGTTAGTAAAGTGTAAAACAAGCTGGGGTCGGTCATTTAGCGGTGTGTGGTGGCTTTTAGATGCTTGCAGTATCTCTACACTGCCCTTTAGTGGAGTATAGAGTTCAGACATATGTTGGTTTTTAACCCTCTGAGGTCGACAATATTGACAGACTGGAAATTAGACCCATAATGGCAAATCCAGTGCTAAATGTCTTCTGGGGATTCTTTTTTGTTGAAAAGAGTTGTTGTAGAGGTTAGCATGACTGGGCGTGTGTTCTATAAGAACCGAAGCAGCTTCCTTTTTTGCTATTTTGTTTTCTCAATAGCATCTCCTTGACAGCTACACATCCTTTCAGATCCATAGTGTTGAGTTGCCTTTTCACAGAGGACAAGTGGAGCTTGCTTTTCTTCTTTTAAGCGCTGTTTATCTAAAGGTGATAGTTTTGTTGGTCTTCCAGGTCAAGCACAGTTGTGCAATCCCATTCTTCTTTAGGAAGGGTGGTCTCTGGCTTTTGCACAGAACTCTAAATAGTCTGATGACAGAATGACCTGTTTGTTATCTCCATCCTTTTTATGGTCTGTGCTTCTGTCTCCCTGTCTAAACCAGAACATCCACCTGGTGGCCAAGTGGTTGGGCACTCTGGAGAAGAAGCTGGAACAGCATGGTGATGGAAGCCACCAGGCCTTTAGAGTGTTTGTCAGTGCTGAGCCTTCCTCGAGCCCTGAGAGTCATATCATCCCACAGGGCATCCTGGAAAACTCCATCAAAATCACCAACGAGCCGCCGCTGGGCATGCACGCGAACCTGCACAAAGCACTGGACAACTTCAACCAGGTGCATTTGGACAGCCTACGGGCATGACCGACATGACTTACCTTCGAAAGTAACATATGAAATAATAATGCTACTATTTCAAACCAGAGCTTTCGGACCCAGCCAAACAAAATCCGATCAGAAAGGACTTTCCAGGGCTTGTTTTGCACGTATCTCACGCAGTATTAAATACCTGCCTGCCTTAGAACAGGTTTTGTCGCGCCATCTGCCGTTGTTGTGCTTATCGTATGAGAACGTACAGTGACTCGAGTCATTTAGGATGTTGCAAAGGCTAATGATAATTAAAAATCTGCACCGCCTTATCAATGACACCCAATCTATGCCATTACCCTAGTGCTCGCTCTGGGCTAATTTTGTGCTCACAGAGCTGATGGTTATCTCTCTGATAAGTGCTATAGCAACACACTGGTTGTAGCTTTCGAGGAGGTTTCCTCGGGTAAATGGCTTGTGTTCCAGTCATGTACGCGCCTCGAAAGCAAATCAATGGTATAGAGGAAGAGGAGGGGAAAAAAAAGAAATGACCTAAACAGCCCACCAGCCCTGGTAAGCCGCAATAATCCAGAAAATGACAGCTGCTTTCATATTGACCTTTTCAGCTGTGGTAGCAACCAACCAAAGTCAATTTCTTCCCTTGTGTGGTAATCAAATTAGCGGCTAGCTACAAACAGATGATGTCTATCTCTCTTAATGATTTATCGGAACGTGACATGCTGTGCTACATAGCTGTATTTGGATACTTTGCCATTTTTAATGCTTCATATATGCACACATATAAAGAATAACCTTCCTTCACGATCAACACCCCCACTAGACACACGGGTTTAATCACAGGGGTGGCAGGTTTGTTCGAATACGTACGTTTGATTAGCGTTTCTGAAATACCTTGTGCTCGTGCTGTCGCTGGGGTTTCTTTGGTGAGGGTTTCAGCAACATTGTAGTGGAGGAATGCGCTGCTTTTAGCTGTATTCAGCCCAGCACTGCTGTGTGTGGAATCTTAATGCGCCCTGTGTCTGGATCAGAGGCTCCACACCTCCGCCTTTATCCAGCTCCTCAAGCCAGCTCCCGCGGCTCTGACAGGCTAACCCAGCGAAAGGCTTCGCTAGCATAAAGCTGGCAGAATGTATCCATCCCTCACTGTTTAAGCCAGCGTTGTTGTCATGCCTGTTTAAGTGATTCTCCCTTGAGAGCGGGTTGCCATTTATTTCATTTTCTTCCCCTCCCCCCCCTCTCCTTCCTCATTTAAGTCATCTGAAATAATGAGCCTGGGGATAGAGGATTGTCGAAAGCCCTGACAAGCGCTGACAATTAAACAGGATTCTCAGCCCTGGAATTTATTGGAATCTAGTCATCCTTTTGTCTATCGTAATGCTTATAGACCCCTCCGGGAGCCCAGTGGTGAAGGAGAGTGGGTGACAATGGAAAACGAATGAGGGGAGGTGTCACTTTTAACTCTTGTTCTTTTGTGGTTTGGGTCCTTAGAAGTCACAAGTTATTGGTGCTGCTTTGTTAGGCTCTTCCTGTGTGATTACAGATTTAATTACATGGTAGTTACACAGTGAAGCACGTTTACAGTCGGCCCCATACATATTTGGACATCATCAAAGTTGTCATTGTTATTTTAGCTGTCTGTGCATGAAAATTAATTGTGTAATTCCTACACTGTTAATGTGACCTCAAATCAAAACAACTGCATCTTTCTTGCCATCCAAATTTCCAATTTTTTATGGACCGGATTTGATTCTCTGAACTTTGGCTTTAATGTCACAAAACATCAGAAATGTGGCATAAACGAAATCAGAATTTTTTTCCTTTCCTTAAAAACAACCAGACTGTACAGACAAAAGGAACTTTCCCCATGCTATGCTAACACACATACCCAATTGATTGAAAGTTTAAAACCCACCCTTTTGACAGAATACCTCCGTTTGTGTCTGTAAGCTATATACGCAAAACCACTCAGCAAGATTTGCTGGCAATCGTTGTAACTACCTGTCCCCAGGTTTTTGATGCCACTCTCCACTCTCTGACAGGACACACTGGAAATGTGCGCTCGTGAGAACGAGTTCAAAAGCATCTTGTTTGCTCTGTGCTACTTCCACGCCGTGGTGGCCGAGAGACGCAAGTTCGGCCCTCAAGGCTGGAACCGGAGCTACCCCTTCAACACTGGTGACCTCACCATCTCCGTCAATGTCCTCTACAACTACCTGGAGGCTAACAGTAAGGTGAGTCTGCTGTTGTCAATCACAGACACGAGGGGGGGAAGCGAAATAAGAACGAGAGAATAAAGGGGGTGGGCGAAAGAGAAAGGGAAAGTAAAAAAAACAAAGCTTGTTGACATATGCACTGCCTGCAGAAAAGCGAGCCAGGCTTTCGCTGAAGCTGCTGAAATTACCCATCTCCACCTACGCACCATCCTGCTCCAAACCAAATACCTCTGCCCTTTACTACACAAAGCCTTTCCGTATTACAGAGGTTGCTCATTTGGAAACCACGCTACAAATGAGTCTTCTTATATTTCCATGTTGCTCGCTCCCTGCATCATGGAAGTCTAACTCATACACATTAGCTCTGTCAGGAATAACGAGGGCCAGTCATGTTTGGCTTTTTTGTCCGTGTCTGATGACATTGTCTAATTTTCGAGGTTTGACCAGATTGGCTTTTTACAGTACGAGTCGATTCAGCAAAGCAGGGATACAACATATCAGTGATGTCCTTGGATGTATTTCAGAGAGAGAAAGAGAGAGAACTCGTCTCCCATAAATCACCATATGACGAGCATCACTTGTACACTCTCATTCGCCAGCTCAGCCTCTTCAAACTCACCACCAGAAGCTGTTTATCCAACTGGAAATACAGAGCTCGCCCAGACTATATATTTTTTTGATATGACAGAAGCATATGATGTGAAGTGTCATATTTTGGTGAGGACAGCTGCTAGAGACAGAATATTAAACACAAGATTCTGAAATAACCATGAAACCATATTAGATTTAAGCAAAGCTACTGTACCTGAGATGGTGGCAAGAGAAATGACAGTGCTAAAGGTTGAAACATGTGATGATCAAATAATGTTCAAATGGCTTTGCTGAATTGAGACAAACATGTCGCATGAACACTTTATCTAGTAGCTAAGCCTTAAGCTCACTGTACAAAATAAGGGGTTCCTAATAGTGTGTAATATCTCCATAAACATAAATACCAGCTGTGGTTCAAAGAATAGACTGGACAAGTTTCTGGATGTAGGCCACGTCAATGTTCAGCAAGTTGGTCCAGATTTGGTGGATGCCATCCCAGCCACAATTCTAAAGAGAATTCCCTGTAGACTGGGATTTTTTCCATATACCTGCAGATTCAGCTACTTCCTTCACACTATAATCTTTGGCCACGCCCACATGCAGTCCCTCCTTTTAGCCAATCATTAACATCTGCTATAATATCCATTTACCACACACTGACCGAGACATTCACTGCACTGTACCACCTCTTCTCAACCTATGCATCCTGTCATACACTCCGCAGCCCCATTATCCTCATGCCACGCCATCTGCAGGAGCTTGAAGTTACTACCACCCTAAACAGTCAGGATGACTCAGGACGGTTTTTGTTCTGTGAGCTTATTTGTCAGTAATGCTGATTAGTTACTTACAGTTATGGCGAGTCTACCTTGTCTCAGTCATGGTTTTCCCCTCAGCATTTTAGTGTTGTCATTAGCGATCAGAAAAGAATTCTTCTGTCCAGATTTGATTTAAAAGTCAACAAAGTAAAACAGAAGTTGAAACTTTAAATTCTTCATGAAATGTGCTGGCTGGAAATGTTTTGCTCTTATTGCTTCTAATAGTGTGTTTTTGTCAGAGATGGGGTTACTTATAGCGTGTACCTCTTTCAGCAATGTTTGGAAAAGACTGACTTTTATTCCTGTACTTTCTTCAGCAACGGAATATTGACTGAGTCATAAGTAAATATGTTTATGCATTTCACAGAAATTCACAGCTTTTTTATACCCCCCTAAAAGTAGCAGCACTAAACCTGAAGTGGATGAGGAGACATGACCATGAATAGATATAGTCTGCACTGAAGCAGTGCAGATGTAAGAATCAGATTTGATGGGTTGCAAAACAAAACCATTCAGTATCTCTTGAACTGTACTGCAAAGATTTGTGTTTGTTGAGTGTGTACTTAAAGGGCTAGAGTCAGGACTATTTGACAGCATGACTGGTCCTCTTTAATAGGAGTGAAACAAAGCTAACATTGTGATATGGTAGTGCAAGAAACCGTGACAGTGTGCATTGTGAAGACTTGACAATACATCATGAAAAATGAATGTTTTTTTAGATAGGAAGTTGTAAGCAACTGAGTGTTCAATTGAATTGCATCCAAATTTGCAAACTTTTGAATGGAGTGGAAATCAGCTCAATGGAAAACCAAATTTTCCCTTTTTTGTAGTAAAAGAGTGATTTTTGTGATGTCATACAATGATCAACATTTAAAACCATTGTTTTTATGAAGAGATCTATAACGGCTCCAACATTCAGTGTTGACATTTGGTGACTCTGAGCACTGTTCAATTTCTCAGCATGTCACAGTGCAGCGCTCAGCATTTTGTCATTACTACAGAGAAGTAAAGCCATTCTGAGCCCAAAGAAAGCCATAATAGATCATACATTGCTTGAAATTTACACAGAGAACTGCAGCCAGGCTTTAGAATAAACAGACAAATGCTGATGTTCTATCACCTTACTAACACCCTTCCCTTGTCTTTTTCACTGTATGTCATTTTAACTGTAAAACAGCAAGTGGATATAGATGCAAGTAATGCTGTCACTGTAGTTTCAGTTACACTCCACAGTTTTAAATCAAATTTCTTTAAATAACATTAAGACATTTTTGTGATATATGTATATATATATATATATGTGTGTGTGTGTGTGTATGAGACAAACAATATTTATCTTTATATATTTCATATAATCTTCAAGAATTTCTAAAAATTTGATACACTTAAGAGGTGTCCAGTAAAATTAGCTAAGCCATTTGTTCCAAAATGACCTGAAAGGGCTGATCTTGTCTCTTGTTGTGTCCTAATTGCTAAATTATATTCATAATGATATGAAAATTAAATACGGTGTATTATATGTTTTTATTGTAGTGACCAGGGTGATAAGTCAGCCATAGTCATTATAGGCAATGGTCAACTCATGCATTATAATCCAAAACAAGAGACACAACATGATCCAAAAACCAAATAACAAGCAAAAGTCATCAAGGTTTTATGACTGTAATATGTTCACAGTTTATATGAACTCATTTCTAACTAATTCATAACTTGCTGCATATGACAATTTGACCTTTTGCCCACTTAGCCATAAACATCTGTAAAACTTTCTCTCTGTTCATATCTGAATTAGGTTTATTTGTAGGGCCTGTGTTTTCTAGTATTGGTATTATCATCTCGTATTATCACTATGGAGTAATTAATAAGCAATCATCAAAAGTCCTTAAATTTTTTGTTCAAGACACATCCCAATCCCTTCTAAAGTATTTGGTACCAATAAGCATTAAAAATCCAAACAATCAAAAGTGACCTCTATGACCATTTTAGTAGTTAGGAATTCTGGCCTTTCTACTGCTGAACCACCTGTATGTCTTTCAATTATAATATACAAACAAGCAGGAACACAGTAGAGTGTTGAATTAAGCCCTGTGGATACATATTTAATGTGCTTTGCGCTTTTGCGCCTGTCAGATTGCCGTTCAGAGTGAGTGTTCCCCACCTACTTCATCTTTAGTGGGTCACAGGGCTCATAATACGCACCTCTCACCTGGGAACGGCTTCATCTGTCGGCTTTGCGCCGGCCCGCCACATATTAGCTTAATCACATTACACTCGGTCACGGCCCTCAGAGGAGCTTCACAGAGCTGGAGCGCTGCTGGCCAAGGCCACTGGCAGCCATCTTTATTTTTAATCATATTTAAAATGGGTTACAATACAGAACCAGGCAAACGTGGTTGAATGTGTCTTCAGAATTATAAAGGCATTTTGATGGACATTTCTGCTGAAACACTCAAAATGAGTTTCTAGGTAACACTTTAATTAAAGGCGACTTGCAGCAGCACTTCATGCTTGTCTATTGTATATAAACAGCTTGAGGCATGAAGAGTAAGTAATTTGCATTGTTTGATGAATATTTGTTACATTTATACTCTTAATTTACAAAAATCTTAATTATGTTTATTTGCAGTTATGGTAATGTTCTGTAGTGCTTATTATAGTACTGTATATAGGGCTGTGGTATGGTGGCACAGTGGGCATAGTGCTGTCACCTCAGAAAGGGTTTGATTCTGAGCTGAGACATCCAAGAAATGTTCCATGCCTGTGTGGGTTTCCTCCAGTTGCTTCGGTTTCTTCTCAAAGACACGCAGTCAGGTAAATAGGAGAAACCAAATTTCTCCTGAAGGTCGGTGTGTGTGAGTGAATGTGCCCTGTGATGGACTGACAGTCTGTCCATGGTGTTTCCTCCCTTACACACAAAGAACTCTGGGATAGGCTCCCAGAAGGATTAGTACATGAGAGAGAGAGTGAGTGAGAGTATATAGGACTGATGTAAGGTGTCCCTAAAGGGAACTCACCCAATGTTCTCCATAATTGAATAAATAATGTGTAAATTTTAGTGGGTTGAGATGAAGAAGCTTACCGAGTTGGAATAGTTCACAGTGCATCGCTCCGTCACAAATAGTAATTGCATGGCATGGTTATGAATACACAGTCTGAAGCTGTTTATAGATAGTTTTGGGATTAGGATAAACCTTTTTTCATTTTTTATTTAATTAATTTTTAACATGCTCTGGTTTAGTGGTCATTTTGGATAGTAAATAAAAAGCTATATTGTGTTGTAAATGTTGTGACCCCTGGTTCCCATCACCTCCACTGTAATTTAAGTTTCATAAGTTTCTTTAGAATGGATTTTTACTTCAAACTAGTAAATCTGGATGATTTTATTTACATCACACTGAACCAATAATTGGATAATATATAGTTCCATAATTGGAACTTACTATGGAAATTACCTTAAACTAGGCCTCTGCCTTTTACTGTACATTCTGTTTGTAAGGATGCATTAAAACAAATTACAACAAAGCTAGAACCCAACCTTCTGTTCCTCACTAAGAACCTGCTGTACATGTGGAGATGATGATTTAATAAGAAACCGGAGTGCTCTCTGATTTATTTCCAGAGCTGTATATATGTAAATTAGTAGTAATAAATAATATAAATAGTCGAGAAGTCGATGCCTATTTTTTTTCCAAAGCAGGAACTGTTTTTATTAGCCAGTGAGCGCTCTGCATGTCATCACTGGTTATGTTGAAATGTACAAAATAGTCTGCAGAATATCAGATTTTGGGGCAACTCCAGATCTAGATGAGTCAGTCAGTAATCAGATTTGTTACTAAACACATGACATATGCTGCTCTACTGTAGGTTTGCAGCTTGTCTCAGTTTTCTATCTGACAGTCATTTATTGGCAGATATTTCTAAAATTGCTCAATGCTGTAATTATGGCCATTTAAAATTGGAGGATGTACAGCTTGATTGACAGCCGTGCTCTATACATTTGTGTTTCTGCCCATGTACAGATGTAGAACAGTGTGTATCAGATGAACCCCATACATGCAGAGTAGCCCAAACAGAGAGAAGACGTCCAGCTGCGGCTTGTAAATGAATATTATATTTAAGCATAAGGACAAGCCCCCATTTCCAACACTAAAATCATTATATTCATTTAGAACCAGTTATGTGTGTTATATGTGTTTATAGTGTTCTCCATCACTGCATACAAGATGCACGAGGCTTCCTTCATTACTGGATGCTGCAGATGATGCTGTTGACAGTGCTGAATGGGATTTGTATGCAGGCTGCGTTTGGAGAGTAGGCTTATTATGACCAATGCAAGACTTCACAGGCAGGGGTAGAAAGCACCGGCAGGCAGGTACACAGTAGGTAATCCATTTAACAGAATCCAGAAGACAAAGCTAGTAAACACAGGTAAATACCTCACAAAGGAGCTGCACCTCAGTGCTCGGGCAGAAACAAAGAGGTTTTGGCTGCCACACAGTTAAAACCAAGGGCTATATGGATGTGAGTTTATATGTATGACCATATAGAATGAGCTGGGTGGAGCCAGGACGCGACGGGAGCTTAAAGGAATTTGGAAACGGGTCCACAGTGTAACAGTGTGGTGTGTGAGCTAAATGAAAGGGGGCGGGGTAGATTGGTAAGTGGTTATTACTGTTATGTGTAATCAGTATAACAATAAAGAAGGAACTATATGGGACTTAGAAATGCTAGTTTATAACAGGCTGATAAAATGTCATACATTGTTTATTGTGTTGGAGAATGTTTTTACATATTGCATAATGATATTGCATATGCTAATTTTGCATCAGCCTGAATGCATTTAATTAACTTTTTTTTAACTATCAAAAACTCATTGTAGATATCTAAAACAGCTCACATAACTTTTGTACTAAATCACTTTTATTTTGTTAAATATGCAACACAATTCCTATCTTAATTTTAATATTGAATTAAATTTGAATAGTTCATTAAATTATCTTTTAATTTTAAAATTCTTAATTAACAGTTTCTATAGGTCATCTCGTCTTGAAGTATTCAAGCATTTTAAATAAAGTTAGCCATAACATTAAAACAGCTTCTTGTCCATGCAAGTTACAGACGGCAGTCCACCTGACTCATTGTATACTTCGTTATTCACCTTATACCCTATTCTTTAATAGTCAGGACCCCTACAGGACCACCACAGAGCAGGTATTATATGGATGGTGGATCTTTCTCAGCACTGCAGTGACACTGACATAGTGGTGGTGATGTGTTTGTGTGTGTTGTGCTGGTGTATGTGTGTGGATCAGACACAGCAGTGCTGCTGGAGTGTCCACCCACTCTCCACTCTATTAGACACTCCTCCTACCTTGCTGGTCCACCTTGTAGATGTGCAGTCAGAGACGATAGCTTATCTGCTGTTGCACAGGGCAGTGCTGTTCATCTTCTAGTGCTTCATCAGTGGTTACTGGACGCTGCCCACAGGACGCTGTAGGCTGGATAGTTTTGGTTGGTGGACTGTCCTCAGGTGTTGAAACACTCCAGCAGCACTGCTGTGTCTGATCCACTCACACCAGCACCACACACACTAACACAACCACCATATCAGTGTCACTGCAGTGTTGAGAATGATCCACCCACATAACCCACATAATCACTGCTCTGTGACCACTTGTGAAAAGGTGATGGGGGCTAATAAGGTAGGCAAAGACTCAGATGAACTACACGCTCCACCTATGTGGTAGGTGGAGTTGATCAATTGGATAAAGAGCATAACTACATTGAGGTGGTTTTAATGTTACGGTGAATCTGTGTATGTCAGCTCACGGAATGTGTACTGGACAGTCATTTTTTCCCTCACCTGTCTGAAAAACACTTTTATCTAGCAAGCCTGTGGAGTTTGCAGTAATACTGATCCCAGTGTTTAGAAGTTAGCTCACAGGCATGCTGCAGTAGTCCCAGGAGTGGAATTTGGGATAGAGGATCATTAGTGACTTGAGAGTGCCGGGTTTGTTGTTGCAGGTGCCGTATGACGACCTGCGCTATCTTTTTGGGGAGATAATGTACGGTGGCCATATCACAGACGACTGGGACCGCAGGCTGTGCCGCACCTATCTGGAGGAGTTCATCAAGCCGGAGATGATGGAGGGAGAGCTGTACCTGGCCCCGGGCTTCCCCCTGCCTGGCAACATGGATTATAACGGCTATCACCAGGTACCAAACTCGCATCGCGATGCCCTCCTGCTGAAAAGTGTACGGAAACAGAATGAAAGCAAGGAATCTCTGAAGGCTTCCACACCCAAAGTTATTTTTGCAGGTAGAAATGACTGTGAAAAAAAAGCCAGCGAGTAAGACCTGTTATTCTAACAGCATGGTGGGCTTCACGGGGCACAGACAGGAAAGGAGAAATGCAAAAATGCTCTTGAAACAGGACTAGCAGTGACTTTGCAGAGAATTCACTTCCGAAGACTAGAATTCTAGTCAAGTGAAAAGCGCAAATAAGTCAGTATGTCAAATATGCATTTCAAATGGTCAAATTACCGTAAGTTCCAGCTGCCAGAGGCACAGGATCGGAGCACGTTTATCTGGAACAGTGGAATTCTGCTCAATAGTTAAAGCAGGAACTGTAAGCAGTTATTGTTTTTGTTTTTAAGCCTGCCTACTTAAGCCGTTGCCAGTTTCAGGCACAAACTGAACAATTTCCGCCCATGTGTTATGTTTGAACCCAGCCCTCAATACTAAACATGAAGGTTATAGTATAGAGCTGTACCCATCCCAACCATCCATGACAACCCTGT
Source organism: Prochilodus magdalenae (assembly GCA_024036415.1). Classification (NCBI taxonomy): domain Eukaryota; kingdom Metazoa; phylum Chordata; class Actinopteri; order Characiformes; family Prochilodontidae; genus Prochilodus; species Prochilodus magdalenae. Next base: position 94,771 of record JAMWET010004060.1, on the reverse strand, counting down.
GCTCACCCCAACCAGCCCTGACCTCTTTGACCCTCCCTGACAACCCATTCCCCCAACATGACTCCTTATCATTCATGAGTTTCCATATTATCACTAGGTTCCATAAAGTCACTTATGGCTCCTGGTGACTATATGGATAATGTTTTTCCAGAAGCGACCATTTTCTGTTGTGGCTTGTTAGGCTTCTGAATAGCTGGTTCAAGATTACTCCAGTGATTTCCATCCATCTTTTTACTCCTCCTTCTCTTCATTACTACTTTTAACACTTACAAGCATTATGCTATTTTACAGTGAATCGTTTCTTCTCAGAATATATCCAGAATAAGATCTTATTATTAAGTTATTAGCTGTGCTTTTATGAATAGTGAGTCTTGGTTTGGTTGAGGATCCATTTGTTGTCTTTGCTATCCAAGAAACTTCCAAAAGTCTTCAAGTTCAAAGGGTTCAAAGTGTCCAGTTTTCACATTCATAAAGAACCACAAAGGCAAGTCAAGATCTTTGTGTGTAGAGGCATACTGTTCCATTTAGAGATTTTTTCAAGCTTCCTCATCCTTTTTCTTTCCAGTGACAATCTATCTTGTATTTCTTGAGAGCTGGATCCTCTTCCATGGTCCAAGTATGTAGCAGCTGTCCACCCTTTCCACATCCTTTCCTTCCATGATAAGATTAGCGGTCGTTTCTGTCATCATTACCTTAGTGTTCTTCATACTGAGCTGAAGTCCCGTCGTTTCACTCTGTTCTTTCAGATTATGAGTGCTTTAATATCCACATATTATTGATGTTTCTCCCACAAATCCTGAATTCCCCTCTAGTCCTGCTTCTTTCATTACGTCTTGCATACAGGTTGAACCGTATGGTGACCACTCTGTTTGTTCCACATAAGAATATGATGCTGTACAATTCAGATTTTTTTCCTGAGGACGTCTAATACATTTTTACTTCTTTCCTGAACTCCTTGGCTTTTCTAATAACTACAATTCAAAGAAAAACACCACAATGGATCTGTGTCCTTGAGCTTTACTCTCCACCTCTCACACTGACTTAGCATTAATTACGTTCTGCCTCATTAAATGGCACGATGAAGAGCCAGTGACATCATTTAAGCTTTTATGTTTAAAACCTTTGTTCTACACCGACAATTTATTGGTTTCTCCATCCTTGACAGGGCCCGTCAAGCATGACATGTTCAAGCTATCACACAGTTTGGAGAAATATATGGAGAATTATTAACGGTTTCTGAATATTCACAGAAAAGACTTTTACTGAGACCGAATTTAAAACTGAATGTCTACCTTTTATTACAGGTCACTTTGACCTGAATATTACATTTACATTTACGGCATTTAGCTGACGCTCTTAACCAGAGCGACTTACAAGGTTAATCATATTACAGGTAGGCCAATGTAGTGTTAGGAGTCTTGCCCAAGGCCTCTTATTGGTGTAGCACAGTATAGTCACCCAGACCGGGATTTGAACCCCAGTCTCCCACATGTGGTGGTGGCTCCCTGGTGGGCCGCGGTGTTAATATCTCACCACGTCACATCATTCCCCTTGACCACAAGTTTAGTATGAGGATCCTTCTCAGATTTACAAGGCACAAATAGTCATTAAAGAGGACAAGTGCCCCCCCCCAAAGCCATGTGTAACTGAAACTATGAAGCTCAAAAAAATCTGATTCCTTTACATAAAAGTATGTCAATATAGCATATGCACTTGGCACCGTTTCCATGGTAAGACACTTTATGAAAGTCAAGACATCTGGTTCCAAGACTGTATTTCTCCTTACATCTTCCTGTACCTCATCTGTCAGCCTCTGTCATTGTCATCAATGGGAACTTACCTTCTCTGAGAGACTTGCCAAACTTCACATCATTTCATCTTTCTCATTGGCTATATATGCTAGAGGTCTATAAGTCTCAAGGAGAAAAGCATCATACAATAAACAGGCTCGATGGCCCTCATTCATCAAAGTTAAAAAGAGTTCAGATTTAACCGCCTTTAGGAACAAACAAACTACTCTGTGTCTGATTCATGGAACTTTTTAGGTTAGCATCCTAGCTATAATTAGCACTGAGCTCTGACCACTGACCTGGCTAGCACACAGCAACTCTTCAGCACAGTGTTACTAATTTTCACCAGTTAGTTCATTGTATAAAGGTGGAAACCCATTTTAACCATTTCTTCTCCACTATGGTTGTCAGTGCGGGACGTGGGATTATTTTCCCCCAAAAAGGGGGCGTTGGTGACGTACTCTGGATAATGTATACCTGATCTGATGTGTACTTGCAGTATTTGTTGACGGTGTACATGTAAAGTACTGTATGTACATCCACATCTGTACCGGATTTCCAGTTGCAAAAATGATTAGCATTATTGTTACTTACTACTTTTATCATCATTATTGGTATTATAGACGATAGTTCTGGTTCTGGGCAGGTTTGGGGATGAATGCAGGAATGTATTACTGTGTAGTAAATGTGAGTTTGATCACATCTTGGATTAGACCGTATGCATCTTTGATGAATGAGGAGCCACTGTGTTGCAAGGCTGTTTTCCTGCCCATCATTTCAGAAAATGTCAGAAGCCAGTTGTCATGTATTTCATCAAACGTGCCTGCTATAATATTGCGTACAGCCTCACGCTAGTCTGATGTGTTTGGGTATGAGTGCAGCCCCTCATCCCTTCTGCTGCTGCTGCTGCTGCTATGAAAATACTTGCATCTTAATAGAGCAAATGGCTATCACCTGAGGGGCAGGAGCATCGCAGCATCTTCTAAGCCTGCCAGCTGCGTTACTAGACGCGTAAGAATTGTGAACTGGGGCTGTTTTTCAATCTGTGCATTTATGTGCTCAGAGTGCCCTCATCTAACTTCTACTCTAAAGCACAAAGAGCTTTTGGATCGCAGAAGTACTGAGAGTGAAAAACGGCTTTGTTCTCTCTGGAAATATCACTGTTTTCTTTAGCAGCAAACAACTTCCCTCCCCTCTCCTCCTCTCCCCTCCCCCTTTACTGCTACAATATGCACATAATTCTTGATTGGTTTAAACATAATCAAGGTCATGCTTGTTTTATGTGATTGATAATTTGTTACGGCTCCAAGACCATAATTTATGGCTGCCTTTTTTTTCCGCCTGTGTGCTGACAAACAGCCAAGATTTGAATCAGTGCTATTTAATTAGCTTTGCTTCTGTCAGAGCTCAGGCTGTCCACAGCGCCGGCTCCTTGGGGAACGAGAAGCACAACATTATTTTCAGCCCAAGTGCTGCTCATTTGGCTTGTGTGCACTGACACAAACGGCAGTACAATACATGCTGGATGACAGTGTTACACTTTTGGCGAGGGAGTTAGAGGGGTGAAAATGCTTGTGCTTCTCCAGAGGGTGAAAAAAAAAACTCTCTCTCTCTCGTTCTGTCTCCCTCCTTCCCTTCCTTTCTCTACCCATGTTTCTTTCTCTTTTTGTCTTTCTCTTTTACTTTCTCTCTCCAAGCCATCTGCAGGGCTTTAAAGCAGACAGGCTGAGCGAGGCGGGCCTGTAAACATGCCCATTCACATAGCGCTCTGTAGGCCTGATTCAGTTAAACCTGGGGCTATGTCCATTCCCTCTAGCCAGTGTTTGTGTACTGCCTCTCTGTGTTGTTCTGCGCTGTCCTATAACAGTGCTTTCATAACAGTGAGGTTTATATGCATGTCCTTGTGTTGTCATGCAGTAAGCTGTCATATAAAGTCATACACTCTTACTAGAGCAGTAGAAACTACTGCTAGCTAATTGTGCCTTTATCTGCTCGGAGAGGTTTAAGGACACAACTTTTCAGTGACTTTCAGAAATGTTTTTTGAGGCTATTATTATTTATTAATACTGTTAAAAAAATGGCATCAATAGTTATTAATGGCTGGTGGGCTTTACAATCTAAGTCTGGGCTAAGTCTGGATGAGTGATGACACAATGTCTGTTCTATGTAAACCTTAAGACTGGAAATAGTATGATTACCATTCTCAAATTCGACGAGTCGAATCATCTCTCGAAGACCCATCATTCAACCAAGATTCTTTAAGTCATGCAGTCGAGAAGTGTCTTTTTTGGCCAGTCAGCATGCGTTGTAATAATAACGGAATAAGACTGAAACAGGTGCACAGAAGACGATTCTAGGAGGAATTATAAATAAGAAGAATCACACACATTTTTATTTCCTATTATTATTATAGCAGGGCAGGTTGGCACGCTTTCCTAAAAATATCCATGGTACAACATACACTTCTCTGATGATGGAAGCTGAAACCTGAGATGGAGTGTTCTAGGCTGTACGCTAGGCTAGCTTTGAACAGGGCATTTTTAACTTTTGAGTGACAAGGGTAAATGGAAACACTTGAAAGCGGTTAGTCGCATAGCGGAGCAGCTATTCTGCAATCATCAGGGCAGATTTACATTAAAGCAGGCAATAAGGTTATCACAAGGCCTTGAGCTGACTCTTATATATGCATTTATACTTCCTGTAATTCTTTATTACTTCCTAAAGACTTCTTACAGTAACCTAATAAGCCCGTCCTGCCAAAGACAAATTGTTTTTATTTCAGGGCGAACAGTGCTTATTATGCTGTTTATTTAAATGTTCAGGCCAGCAGTTTTTATTTTTATCTAAAAATAGTTCCAATTTATTAGTTTTTATATAGTAGTAAAATAACAATGTTATTTGATAATCGTTCCAAAAAATTTGGAATTATTACATTTATTTATGTAAATTTTTTTCTTTTTCAAATTGATTAAAAAACCTTTAGGCCAAAAGCTTTCTATATCACCTGAACATTTAGCACATTCTGATTTACTCTGATGCATGTTGTCTCTGATGTTTTCTCTCAGTATATTGATGACACTCTACCTGCCGAATCGCCCTACCTGTACGGCCTGCACCCCAACGCTGAGATTGGCTTCCTCACCCAGACTTCAGAGAAGCTCTTCCGCACTGTGCTGGAAATGCAGCCCAGAGATGGAGGCTCTGGAGAGGGCAGCGGAACTTCACGAGATGAAAAGGTACTGGACCACTTTGGCCTCTCGGAAATGAAATAGGTAGCTCTTGTAATAAGCCTTGGAGACAGTTTTGTAAGGGCCACGTTGTGCAAATATCAATTTCGTTTTCCTTGTTTTTCTTTGGCTTTCCTACAAAAATATATATTTTTACCCGGAATGTACACAAAGCAAACAGGTACTCCTCATACTGCGAATGCTCTGCTGTTTAAAAGTCAGAGACCACCCATTAATATATTTAATTTCCAGTCAGACCAATCATTAACTGCCAGTTACTCTTCTGAAGATTAGATTATCCGCTTGTGTACAGAAGGGGCATATGAGTGTAAAACAGAGCCAAAACTGGTTTCGAGAACTAATTGCTATACCATAGAATGTTATACATATAATTAATAATTGTAAACCATGGAAGACCTGGTAGAACACCAAAACTGTCACCATCATGTAAACATCAGGTAAGCTCCACTCTTGCTTCAGATTTAAAGACATCGTTTTTTTGAAGACACCTCAACACTATGGATCTGGAAGGATGTTTAGGGGTCAAGAATCTCCTTACTAAGAAAAGACACCAGAAACGATAAATAAGCAGCTGGTGTGCAATAGGCTGATCAATGAACTGACCACCCCATTGTCGAGACTTGAGCATCACTGAATGTGTTTTAGTTAGAGAAGGCATACCCCTTCTAAAGCCTAAATGGTGGAAGCTGCAGTAAAGATAAAGAGTGACCACAATCAATATAAAAATATGAAATATGTGTAAATATTGTTCTTTTTTCATGTATAACATCTATACACTGGCCATTAGAACACTGGGAATGAAATGAAGGGTGGTCTCTTACTTTTGCACAGTACTGTTTAATTAATGAATAACATTCTTTCTAGAATAAAAGCTGCCTTTTGTAGAAGTGAGCATATGTTCTCCTGGGAACGTCAGATTTTACATGGCTTCTTGCACACAGTACAGTGTAACGGAACATAGACCTTAAGGACATACTCACACCTTCGCTGCAGTCCAGGAAACATTTCTGTTGTCATTTCCCCCTGTCTCCTTCTTGATTCCGTCCTACGCCCATTAACAAGCATTATTAATAATACATCATCATCGCTGTATGTCAGGGCTTCTATTTAGCCTCATTAACTCTAATCAACAGACAGGCTAGATGCGAGCCCATCCTCTGTATTACCCTCTACTATGGGTGCTCTTAAAAGAGTCAGCCTAATCACACAGTCATATTGTAAGCCTGAGACTGGAAGGCCCACTTGTGTCTGAAGAGGTTAAATGGAGCTAATTCCACAGTAGCGGGTTGGGTTCGGTGGCTCTGACATTTTAGAGATTAGATATGGGAGCTGTGGAAGTGTGCCTGGAAGCATTATGACAGCTGACCTTTTTCAGTTAAGAGATTGGGATTTGTAAGCAATGACCACTTTGCATTAAACTGGTCATGTAAGTGACAGAGACAAATAGACCTTTTTTTTGTGGGATATTGATTACGCATGTCGCCCTTGTAGTGCTTTATCTCTGTGGATTTCATGTCGGTGCAAAGTTCAGCTATCTTTAAGGGGACACTTAAAAAGAAGTGTTTATCTAAAGTGTCAGTGCGGAGAGAAATCATTCCTCCTTTAGGTCAAATCTTGTAGATCAGCCAAGGCATGGTTGGTGTCTTGTTGTGCACGGGCACTACAAGGCTAACGAGCTAACAACTAATGACATTTTATATGCCACTAATTAGCATTATACAACTACAACTGCCTGTATCTACACTCATCGTCTAAAGAATAGCTGCGCCTAGAAGGAATCAACCAACAAGGAGTGAAACTTGGTGGGGAAGTTTACCATCATGAGGCATTCCAGTGATTCCGGTTTTGGTCGCACATGTGACGTAAGCAGGGGAGCGGCTTTATTGCTGTACCTGACTGACCCAACAGCCACAATTGCATACTTGTTCAGCAACCACTGACATCCTCCGTGAGTCATCCTTTCAGTGCCGGGACCATAGGCAGATGGATGCACGATGCAGGACTACATGCACGCAGACCGTTACAACGATTGACCTCGTTGTAACCTCCGAATGGCAGCGACTCATCCTCAGTCCCACTTTTGTTAGGTGGAGGTGAGCAACGAATCCCTGTGTGGAGGCACAAAGTGAACAACTTGTTGTCACAAATAACACTTCCAGAGGGCTTGATGTCACTCCACCTCCACCCCCACCACAAAATCTGCAGGAATTATGTGGGATTATTTAGGATGGATGAGATGGATTATAACAGGATTCCATCAGGAACCTCTACAACTCCCTCCATGCCGAAATGTCTGGCATGGTGCAAACATGGCAGCCAGATGCCCTAGTGAGACACTACTTCTGTAGGTGTTGCTGAAACATTATTGCCCATATCAGTCTTAATTATTATCATTTATTGTTCCTGGAAACTTTTATCTTTCTTCTCGATAGCACTGCAATCCCACACGTCCTTCTGTGTCCAGCTATAGTCTTTTGATGATGACTATAATTATAATTATTGATGGTGTAAAAGTGTTATGTATAAAGATTGGACAATATGCAGAAAGTATGCATTCCAAACACCTCTCAAAATAGTAACTTTACAGTGTAGGTTAATGTATAGAGATTTACATATTGTTACGTCTTACATATTGTTACTGTCTGTCAATCTGTCTGCCTGTCCCTGTCCATGTGCTCTTTGTTGTCTTGGTCCATGTGCTTCTCTGTCCTCCTCCGCCCTCTAGTCAGGTCCCTTGTTTGTAGCCCTGCCCCTCCCCAGGTGTTTCTAGTTAGTCTGTGTTCATTTATACTCCGTGGTCCCCTGTGTGTTTGCTTGGTGTTCATGTTGCGTGTTAGAGTGCTTGTCTGCTAGTTTAGTGTTCTGGTTAGTATTCCCCTCTTATTGCTGTGTTCCTTGGTTTGGTTTTGCGCTTTTGTGTTGTATTATAAACTTGCGTTTACATCCAGCCTCCTCGTCCGCCACCCTTTGTGACACATATAGGATTATTTCTAATGGTCTATTCATCATCCATTTTTTACTCAATGCAAAGGCTATTGTGCTCAAGTGGTACCATCACCCAGTTGGTGATGAGCATTCCATGCAGCTGTTTTCCCAGCATATCCAGTCTCTTTCTCTCATTTAGTACATATTTATTCATACAACACATGGTCACGACTGTGCTGGGGGTGTATTTGCTACAGAAAGCGCATACAGAATGCTGCCACTTTCTGGCATCTCATATTTATCCTTTAGCGTGTAATCTGATGTGCAGCAGAACTGAATTTGCACAGTATGTCACAGTTTGGCCAAGATTTCCTTTTCAGCTTTTTGTGCAGTGTGACATTCACTAAACGCACAAGACCTTTGCGTAAAGGTAAATCGGGCTTTAGTCAGCCTTTTTTTATCTGCACAGTATGAAGTGGAACGGTGCAGGCGTGTTTTTGACCTGATGTCAAATGTTACTTTTGTTTTGCTTTGTAGTTTTAATTAAATCATTATTATTGAAATAAAATGAGCAAAATTGCTTGTTACCCCATGAAGTACTTTTTTGAACTGCTGTTATTTCATATCCTGAACTAACTCATTCTAAGGCATCCACCAAATCTGGACCAACTTCACAATTCTGTGTTGCAAGAGTGGCTTTAAATTGATGTCACTTAAATCCACAAACTTATCCAGTCGATGCAAAATCAAATCACTTCTGTTATTGGTGCTTGCGGAGCGTGTGTGTTACACACTGTTAGGTACTCTTCAGTTGGAAGTTGTTTTATAGGTGTGTGATCTTTGATCACACTGTAAAATGTGAAAACGTCTTCTGATTGGATGCCCGTGCACCAGCAGGCTAGGAACCACCCCATCTAGGGCCGAAAGGTTAATTGTTTTGATGTTGCAGAGTGCAGTTTTAACCAAATGCCTATTTGATGTGCACATGACAACAGCCACAGCATCTAAACGCCAGTCTGGTACGTGATGTTCAGAGTATTGTGTGTGCTGGTCTTGGAACTTAAAGGGCACCTCCTGTGGTTTTCTGGTGATTTGTTTTTTCTTTAGTCTGCCTTCCCGTTTCTTTCTGTAGCCTTTTGTACATGTAAACAATCTGCAAAGTTTTAAAGTTGAAAATACACACCATAGGGAGAACCCCCCCTCCCACAGAAACCACTTTTCTCAGCTGCCTGAAACGCCTCGTTGGAAGTCCAGCCCTTTTCTCTGTTACAAAGTCATGTCATCTCGTATCATCATCCATCCTTATTGGCCACCTATTGGCAAGCTTGCCGTGGGCTCACACAGCACTACCGTGTTCAACTGCTCGGATCAGAACAAAGCGGGTGCGCTGGCCAAACTGGGTGCTATGGGCTCATCTTGTGGCAGGGCTTAAAGACATAAGAGCTCTAACGGAGCGTTTTAGGAAAGGCTGAATACTGGTGTGCAGTATGAGGAAAATATTTGAACATGAAAATAATAGGGAAAAAATCCCAACTGAAACTGTAGTCACAAGATTGGTCTGAAAAATCACAAGTAGGTCCTCTGCGCAAAATGCACCACCCTAACCCTCACCTGTGTCCGATCTCATCTCGTGTTTTTAAGGTGAAAGCGATCCTGGACGAGATCCTGGAAAGGCTTCCAGAAGAGTTTAACATGGTGGAGCTGATGGGGAAGGTGGAGGAGAGAAGTCCATACGTGGTGGTGGCCCTGCAGGAGTGTGAGCGCATGAACATCCTCACCCAGGAGATCAAACGCTCGCTTAAAGAGCTCAATCTGGGCCTGAAGGTACTGCAAGCCATCTTCCGCACGCGTACACTCGCGTGCACATTCAATTTGAACACCCATGTGCACACACACAATCACACGCATATTGATTTTCATAGAGCTTGTGTTATTAGCACTCATGTCGTTATAGCATTGCTCCTTTGACCCTGTAGATACTGTGACACTTCAGATGTGCTCTGAGTGCCCCATTACAGGTCACTCAGGATAAATGAAACTTAATCGCCAGGGTGCTGCCAATCGATTCCTCTGCTTGTTCTAAAGCTATTTTAAGTGCATCATATCACTGAATGGAGGTAGATTATTAAGAAGTAATGGGGGCCATTTAAACCTCTGCTAAATGTGATGTGATTTAGTCAGGAGTGCTACTTTAGGCACTGAGATGAATTTTAAGAATGGATAAAATGGTTAAAATGTTCTTGGCTATTATCATGAAAAGGATGAGTTGCCTCTTTCCTCAGTAAATGGACATGTAACAGTTTAAGTATGAGTCATATTTCATCTGATAATGGCACCGTCCATGAAAATCTGTACCTGTCCAAAAAAAGTTGCTGATCCAGTTTAATAATGGCATCCTTATTCTGTCTGCCGTGATTCTCCATTCCTCTTTTAAAGTCTTGTATTAATCCATAACTCATATACAGGGGTTGGACAATAAAACTGAAACACCTGTCATTTTAGTGTGGGAGGTCTCATGGCTAAATTGGACCAGCCTGGTGGCCAATCTTCATTAATTGCACATTGCACCAGTAAGAGCAGAGTGTGAAGGTTCAATTAGCAGGTAAGAGCACAGTTCTGCTCAAAATACTGCAATGCACACAGCATTATGTGTGACATACCAGAGTTCAAAAGAGGACACATTGTTGATCTGTGACCAAGACAGCAAGTCTTTGTGATGTATCAAGAGCCACGGTATCCAGGGTAATGTCAGCATACCACCAAGAAGGACGAACCTCCACCAGCATCACGTAGTGACCTGGCCACTATCCTGCAAGAAGAATGGCTTAAAATCCCTCTGCCCACTGTGCAGGACTTGTATATGTCATTCCCAAGATAAACTGACGCTGTATTGGCCCCAAAAGGAGGCCCTACACCATACTAATAAATGACTGTGGTCTAAAACCAGGTGTTTCAGTTTCATTGTCAAACCCGTGTATCTGTACTCACTTCCATTGGATAGATTCAGTCAGTGTAGATGACAAACCTTCTGAACACTTATAGATGTTGGTCACTACATGATACAACAAGCTCCTGTGTAAAACGAGACGTCAGTACTAAGGTAGAAGTTCTGAACTTGGGTCACTGGCTAATGCTATGTTGTTGAAGGGTGTCAAAGAGCATTTCAATTAAGCTCATTCAAGTTTGAACTTCTTCATGTCCAACAACTGAATTCAGAGAGTTCCATCCACTTCTCGATCTGTTTGGTTTAACAAGGATTCCCAACCTTTCATGGAGCTCAGGGAGCAGTATGAAATGAATTCAGTAAAACTACCATTAAACAACTATTAATTACATTGATAATAATTATAAAGTAGTGGATATAGGCTAGGCTCCAGCACCCCCTGCCCCTCCCCCATGTCCCAGGTGGATAAGCGCTTTAGATGATGAATGACTGAATGAATGGATGGATATAAGCAATTAGGACACTAATTCCCTCTGCTTACTCTCACATTGTCATTTCCCAGTGTTAAATGATCTTCAGATACTGGTCCACAGTCTACTAGTGGGAAACCTCTCGTTTGAAGTGATTCAATTACGTGTAGTTATGCATCTAATATTACCTGGAAAATGTGATTACATGTTATTTTCATATCCTTATTCACAGTGAAATATTATTTAGATTTTGTAAACAAATGCTATGTGACAAAAAGACTAGAATTCATATGACATATTAAATGATATACAGTTTTAGGCAATGGTGTATGCTTATGTAAGCTCAGAGAGCACATGACCTGAAGAAAATGTCAAATTCTGAAGTTCTTGATTAATGAGCTAACATATGATGTAGTATTATTTCAGATTTTGTTTTGAGCATTAACCTTTGTTATGTAACTGTATTATTATTATGCACCCAGATATGACAACTCGTCAAATCATCACACAGCACAATAAGTCCTATATCTACCTAGTTGACGATACTCAGCGCTCTATTAGGCCCAGTAGGCCCATTGCACCATGACTGATTTTCATCAATATTTGGATTACAAAAGTTTTTATTTAATTAACTTTATTAAATATTTGTTAATTAATAAGATATTTAGTTCATTAGTAACATTAGAGGCATTAAAACCAAAGTGACTCTTACTCCACAACCGCAACCCAACCTTCTGCTGTCCAACCATGAATCCTTAATCTCTTCTCAGGGAGAGCTCACGATGACCAATGACATGGAGAGCCTGCAGAATGCCATCTACCTGGATCAGGTGCCTGACTCATGGACAAAGCGGGCATACCCATCTATGTGTGGTCTGGCACTGTGGTTCACTGACCTGCTGAACCGAATCCGTGAGCTGGAGAGCTGGAGCTCAGACTTCATCCTTCCCCCAGCCGTATGGTTGGCTGGTTTCTTCAACCCTCAGTCCTTCCTCACGGCCATCATGCAGTCCATGGCTCGCCGCAACGAGTGGCCACTGGACAAGATGAGCCTGCAGTGCGACGTCACCAAGAAGAACCGGGAGGACTTCAGCTCGCCACCAAGGGAGGGAGCTTACGTGCATGGCCTGTTTATGGAGGGAGCTCGATGGGACACACAGGTAAGAGGCACGGGTGGGGGATGCAGGGGCTACTGGTGCTGGCTCTTTAGTTGCTATAACCCATGTAAAAATATCTATCATTATCATCACAGTGTGCCAGAACATGCTTATATGGGGATATCGTGGGTTCTTCTAGGACATTGACCAACTGCAAGTTTCATCAGAAAGAGAGCATAATGAGTTTTCATCAGCATAGTCAATGTTTTGGACGGAAGGTGGTCTACAAATGTGCCGCTGCTGGCTCTCTTTTGGCAGTTTCAACATTGCAGATGCTTAATCAGCTTAAATACTGTGACGTGAAAAATGCATGAAGAATTGTGATATTGTATTTTCACCATATATATTTTTATACCTCTAGATGAACAATGATATTGGAGTCATTGTGACCTTAGCATACCACTTCCTAAAGGGAATCATCAACAGAATATGAAGAAATAGCAGTTTTCACAATATGTCAAAGACGTCTACTAAATTCAGCATGCTAACAGGCTAGCTCCAGCCTGTCCTGTCTAATACCACCGTGTAGCTCAAGAGGTGACAAAAAAACGTAAATCTCTTCAAGTTGAGTTGTGTCAGTCCAACATGAGAGGATGAGGAAGTAGCACTGCTGCCCCAAAGGTGTAGTCTAACCTCCTGTCAGTCATGTTGCAAGCCATGATCCCAGTTTGATCGTTTAAGGGCAGATAGCCAATGAAAGGATGAGTAAATAAACAGTGGCTGACGTTCTCAGCAAGCAACCATTATGCCTGTCTCCCACTCCTCTTAGCAAAAAACACATATCTGATATAAATAGAAGCACCATAAGAGTTATCATTGGTGCTGCTCGCCACTTCTGGAGACTCTCATTGTGTAAAGAAGTGAAGGTTGATGCTGGAATGTTTGTTGTGGACTGGTAAGAATTGCAGGGGAAGGAGGAACTGTGTTTGTTCTAGTGATATATTGCCCCCTATGGTTTGGAGAAACAGTTTGACAGGTTGCGTCGTCTTACTAATTGATCTTTATAAAGAATAGCCGCATGGATGGTTAGGTGTAAACAATATTTGAACCGGTATCTGATGATACATCTGATTTACTCCTAAAGAGCAGAACTGCATCTTTACATTCTATAAATGTTCATGTATCTGCTTTGGCACTGGCATACATGTGCACAGACAGTAGTGATGATATAGACATCAGCTTACAACTCTTATTTCGGTGCACCTTGGCTATTCACAAAAATGCTCTACACACTACTACCTTCATAAAATAAAATATATTCATGGCCAAAACTTTGTCCATAATAGTAATAACCTAATCTCCATTATAGCAAGGTAGTGGATGAAACCATATCTTGATATACTGGCATAAAGAAGAGTTCAGCTGGAGTTTTCAAATAGTGTTAGAAATTTGGGTAATACAGTTTGAATATGATGCTAATTGATGTTGACTTTTTGTCCTAATTAAAAATAATAATAATTTTGGGTTGGATCACCAGTAATGCCACAGCCATCCATGTTCATCAGTAGAAGAGAGCAAGACAGCATAATTGGCCTCACTTCATCTGGGTGGGCAGGATGGCCCCCCTCTCCCACCATCACTCGGCACATTGCTAGGCTACATGCATCTGTTAGCAGAATTGGCAGTTAGCATTCTTCTCCAAACGCGCTGAGCTGCCCAATGATGTCACATTATACACACTACCCATGTAGCAGCCATCACCCTCCTATTTGTGCATGAATAAATTGGGGGGGGGGTGAGGTTGTGAGGGACGCTCATGCGTAAAGGGCTATGGGGAGTATTCATCTGTATTCTGATTAGCACATTCCTCAAAAATACATTTAAATAAAAAGGAATGTTTAAGGTAGCATGGAATGCTAGTATGGATTGCAGCAGTATGATGATGATCTGGGAACACCATTTGGAGAAATCCCTTTATGTTGGACTTGCAGCTCCTTATTCATGTGTTGTGGCCATGTAGCCAGCCATGGATACCACAGCAAGCCATTTATGCTTGAATGCATTAGAACCTACTTGGAAAAGCCATTCCCCCTGTAAGGTTAGTATATGGGAGAGGGTTGTGGTTCTTGATCAGTCCAAAAGGGCAACACACAAACAATGTAAAATGTGCACACGCAGACACGCCTCCTTTTAAGAGTCACACAACGCAGAACGTAACTTGAGTTTCTCGACCCACTAGTTCAGAACCAAGTTTCGATCCAGCTGAGGCCCTTAATGACACCAGCTGGATATTAAACAGCATTGTAAGGTTAATAACCCAATTGATTTGGATGCATTAGTTAAATTGCTTTTTTCCTACCAGAAAAAAATAAATTAATAAATAATTGGACGCCACCTTTACAGCTCAGCGCCTTCCATATTAAAGCTGTCTGCATGGTCACAGGGTGTTTACACAGGGCTGTAGATTAACGCAGTAGAATGCTGGGCGATTCGGCACGTCGTACAGCTTGCACTTCATTTTTACGGGAACATGTAAATGCGTGCAGCTTCCTGGAGTCTCTAAAGGCAGGTTTTAATTACAGAACGTGAAGACTGAGCATAGACTCGTTTTAATTGCGACCCCAGCTCTGCTGTTTTTCCTCCTATACCTTAAATGGACTTAGACTGAGAGTCAGGTTTGCCTGCATGCCCCGTGGGAAAAACCCGCTCTGCAGCTTATCCGACTGTGAAAGCATAAATAAGCCTGGATGCCTCCGGAACAGCATGGCTGGGAAAGGAAAGATTTATGATAATGCTATCGTTTATGTGAAGAATTCTCTCCGCATATTGAAGGTGACATTAAACACAGCATTTCTGTAAATTTTGAACTCTGAAGCTTTTTGGTTTCTTACGTTTTGTTAAAAGTTGTAATGGGATGTGGAGTAAAAGCCCCGCTTTCAGTGCAGAGGTGATTGCAGATATCGCATCAGGCTCACCAGCAGGCAATTGAGCATGCTCACAATTGGGAGGCAATGCTGGCATTTCTCCAATCAGTCTCCCGGCCGGTCATGTGGCAAATCTGGCCCGTCATGGCCAGTACCTCTAAAAGATACAGTGATACACGACGTACCACATAAAAAAGTGAAACTTTGAATTTACAGTACTACAAAAGATTTGCTGGATCATCCACCTGAGTTGGGGAAAATCAAATAAATAAATATACATAGAGGACGGGTGTCCTAACTTCTTTGCAGGCCCTGGTGGACCACAAGAACGGTCACCATCAGATAAACAGTATTTAAAGTTTTATCTTTGAGAGAAAAAGGGAGAAAAATCAAGCTCCGCTCCTGCTTCAGATCTGAAAATGTCCACAGCTGTTTCTGTCCATGGTCAAAACCTGGTCTAAAGTCAGATTGTAAAAGCCACTGAGAGTAGGCTCTCTCCCCAGACTTGCAGTCAGACCAAAAACCAGACACAGTTCTTGATCCGTCTTGATTTTGGTTGTTCACTGCTGAAGGAAAAATGTAGCTGTTTGTTAAAGATTGTGTCTGTTGTTTGATCTGGCAGCAAAACCTGAGCATCAGAGAACAGAAGGTCTTGTCCACAGCAATCCTTTCCTGCCATCACTAAACCTGAAAAGGGAGGTACTGAGTACAACGATGTAGTCGCAGTACAAAATAAATAAAATCATGCAACCCTACAGGCTGCACTGGGAGCCGAGAGCTTGCATGCGCACAGCGGACAACATGGAAGCAAACCC
The DNA here is from genome assembly GCA_024036415.1 of Prochilodus magdalenae. Taxonomy (NCBI): domain Eukaryota; kingdom Metazoa; phylum Chordata; class Actinopteri; order Characiformes; family Prochilodontidae; genus Prochilodus; species Prochilodus magdalenae. The sequence goes on along the minus strand of JAMWET010004060.1, from coordinate 78,558 downwards.
CAGACCACCTATATCAGGAGGTCCAGAGGTTCGCTCCCAGACTCGAAAACAGCCTTTAGACTTTACTCAATTTACTGAACTCTGAGGAAATGGTCCTGAGTCCAGAAACAAAGCTCTAGTACATTAATACATTGTTCAAAACCATTTATCTCAGTGATAACTGTGTGTAAAACTCCATATATCATTAGAACAGATACCAATACATGCAACGAGACTTTTGAATTTTGAAAAAGTGTATTGTGGGCTAGTTTGAAGAGCTAGAAGAGTTTCAGTTCTAGTAATAGTTAAATTTCGGGACTTGTTGTTTCGGCACTTTGTGACAGTCAGAATGGAAAGCACACTTCACAGGATCACCTTGTATAGTCAGTCAGGTGCAGTGATGGGTTCCTCCTTGCTTATGGCATGAGTGCATTGTTTGCATTTAATCTAATAATGCTTTTCTGAACACATAGATGTTTACTGTGCTAGGCTAAGTTTCCCAAAAGCACCCTAGCACAACAGTTTCATAAATGGTTGAGCAAGTATCAAAGGAATGTTCTCAAATGTTTCTGCTTGTTTGCTGGTGATGAAATCTAAATAACATGATGCCTGATTTGGAAATTAAATAAATGAAGGGTGTCTTCTGACTTTTGTGCTATATTTTATTAAAATCACTTTAACATTTCAAACATCACATTTTTATACTACCCACACACACACACACACACACACACACACACACACACACATATGTATATAGTGTGTACAAATTTCAGCCAGGTAAATTCAAACACATGCTGTTTTTTTTCCGTGTGGGGCTTCAGACATGTGGCTTAATGGCTTAGTTACGTTACTTGAAGGGAGCTTTCAAAATCTACTCCTTAGAAGCTTCGATCATTTGCATTCCTTCAAAGATAAAGTTTCGGCTGGGTGGCGATGTCATTAGGGTGGCAACTGAAGGGGAACTCATGAACAGCGTCCTCTATGGACCACCGCAATGTCAACACTGTTTGCATGTGTCCCTTTTAATACTGCGAGGCGTCCAGCTCCTGCCTGTCAACCGTGGGCTGCAAGAGGATTAATTAGCGAAAAATAATAAACCGTCGCTCCGCAGAATGTCTGAGGAATGTGGAAGGCAAGCCGATTTCAATTTCAAATGCATTAACTTTCACTTGTTCAAGGAGACCACGGGATTAATGCAGAAATCTTTCGGAAAGAAAGGAAAAAGCTCCTTGCCAAGATTAATTGAAGCTACTTTTAAGGGACTTAACAGAAATTAATTTGCGCTCCAGTGTGTTTGTGGAGTTATGTGACTTTGCAGTTGTTTTATTTTTTATACATAATGTGCCCCATTAATACCACGTCATAAAACCCCGCACAAATCCATACAGAGCAGCACGAAGCAGTGCATGATATCTCAACAGCACTAAGCGTGTGCTCTGTGTGTCCTCTGTAGGCTGGAGTAATGGTGGACGCCCGTCTAAAGGAGCTGACCCCTGCCGTCCCAGTCATCTTCATCAAGGCCGTCCCTGTAGACAAGCAAGAGACAAGGAACGTCTACCAGTGTCCCGTCTACAAGACCAGACAGAGAGGACCTACGTACGTGTGGACGTTCAACCTGAAAACCAAAGAGAATCCATCCAAGTGGACTCTGGCGGGTGTGGCACTGCTTCTACAGATATAGAGAACACCAGCTTACAGAGGAGTAGGCGTATACATATTAGCGCTGCACAGTGTACCGCTGGGATATTGGCGAAAAGGCTTTGGAACGTGGATATACTGTTTGTCCTGCAGACTGCAAACTAAACCACAAAGCCCATTCACTTCAGAACTGTAGTTGAGTGATTGTGCAGCACTAATATGTACCTAGCTGTCGGTTGTCTTCCCAGCGAGAGCAGCCATAAAGGCATTTGCATATGCACCGCATTTTGCACCTTCAGTCAGAAATCTGGCTTTTCTTTTTTTTAAGTTTATTCTCTTTCAATCAAAGTGTATATTTTTATAATTCTGTATTATGGGATGTTCAATAATGGGTGCGCAGTTATAAGTCCTAAGGTGAATGAATCGGTGCCAAATTCTATGATACTAGATCATTGCACAATATTGCATTGCAGGGGTTCCTGAATGCCACATACTACCTTCTTTTTAATAAATATAAAGATTTGCTATTCTTTATCCTGCCTTCACACCTGGCCTTCATTCTCGTTCTAATATCCAACCCTTCACAATTCATTTTTATTTATTTATTTATTTATTTTTATTTGATTTGATTTTTACTGGCTCTGAGTCTTTATCCTCCAAGTCTTTCCCCTCAGACTTAGCATCAGATATCCTGCTGAGCTAAAGACAAAGCAACCTGGCCTAAACTTTCCCTCTGCAAAAGCTTTCCAGCACACTCAGACACCACCATGTCCAGAGGAAAAAAAAGAGAAAGAGAGAGGGAGAGAAAAGGAGATGCTCCTTAGAAGAAATTGCAATCCTTCAGCTGTATTCTTCAATGAATCCTCTAGCTGCAGCAATAGGCCCCAAGGGACCCCTATATCTGTTATTGAGAAAACTTAACAACGCGCACGGAGACGCTGAGGCATGAAACAGAACTGTGGGGAAGGAGAATATGAGGAAAGCAATAAATATACCGGGGAATCCAATTATAATGAGCTAGCAAAAGTTTTAGATAACATATAGAGCTTCTCCTGCCGCATGTTCACAATCAACGAGTTCCGGAGACACAGGAGGAGTGCAGGTCACAGTTCATCCACTCTCTGTGACTATGACTACTGGCTTTGGGTGTCGGTGTATATGTGTCACTAGGGAAGCTCACTTCATACAAGAAACGGCTTTCCTCAGAGGGAGACCAGTATAACTCCGGATGCTGCAATCATGGTGGAGGCTGTATCAAGCAAGACCTAAGTGTCCTAAAGTGCTAATCTATAACTGCAGCATTTCAGTATGAAGTCATATTCATCTGACACCATTCAGTTAAAGCACAGCAGTGAAAACATTGACTTTATAACAATTAAACAGCGTAATTCTGTTTACCTACCAAACCCTGCCACATTGATTTTTTGGTTTTCTATTTAATGGGTAATTGGATCTGATCAGGCTTACTGAGAATCTAGCAAGACCCAGAGATGCTGTAGTCAAGTGGGGTCTGAAAGCAGCCCTTCATGAAACAACATCCTTTCGGAAGCTGGCATCTCGCCATAATTAAATGAAGGGTGGATTGGTTAAGGCAGTTAAGCCGGTCCGTCACGATGCCGCTGATTACACAGCATTGGGAACAGTGTCAGGCCAAGGTCAGAAAGTGCTCCACAGCTTTGATCGCAATACAACATCTCACTACATCTGCTGGCTTATAAATATTTACTTATCCAGACTGATAGCAGCTGTTTGCAAGCACTTTGATGCCATATGTTGAAGATTAAACTATTATCTGATGAGCCATAAACATTCAGTGCCTTAGTACGTCTATAGATCTGCAAATATATGGATTTATTTGACCATCATTGTTTTTTTTAATGTAATAAACAGGTCATTTATGCAAACATAGTGCACCCTATGAGATTAGTTATCTCCAGCATTTATTTTTATATTCAAACCAACAGACAAGTTCTGTCAGAATTGTGGATTTAAACCATTTGGCTGATAAAGCCAAGTGGAAAGGGAGACATTCATCATGCTCAAAATGTGAAAAGTCATTGCTGTGCAGTCTGGAAGAAAAAAATGGCAAGAAAAACACTTTGGACAGGTTTTTGTCATTGCTTGCCATCTAAGCAAATGGAAAGTCAGAGATGCAAACTTAAACCTGCTGATCCAGAGCACACAGCTAACAGAAAGAAAGAAGAAACGAACAAGAGCAAAAGCCAAATCCCTAAGCTGAGAGCTGGCTTTGAGGGAGGAGTGGAGAGATAGCTTCCAGAGATTTCGGCACACTGCAGAAAACGCAGCATCACTCCAGTAGCCGTGAAGCGTCCATGCGCTACTCCTCGCTGGCTGTAGTGCCGTTACTTTCTGCACCACCGACGCCGCTCAAGTTTTCAGAGGCCGAGCGCGAGGCTGGCGAATTCATTTTGCATATTGCATGGGCCATGTTGGTGCTGTGGGGAACATGCTGTGGGGGAAAGTGTCAGTCCTGGGGAGAAATCTATCAGCGGCTCGTGCTCAGAATGAGAACCGAGGCGCCTTAATCATTTTCTACGGGAAATGCTGGTTGCTAGGTTACAGGTCAGTCCTGAGAAATCACTAATGCAAAAGCCAGTGATGGTGCAGCCTATGTAATATTAAATCAGTCGTCGCGTAATTCCCACACCACTGTAGCATTTCTCCAGCTTCACCTCAAGAAACCTATCGCTCTACTTATTACTCACTTATTACAGAGACGTTTCCGGCATGAAATGCCCTTCGCAGTATCCAGCTTCACAGTGTTCCACAGCAAATAATTCAGGAATGTTGAGAGAATATGAGGGGTCATTTGTCAAATCTCAGCACATTTCCAGCCTGAATTTTTTTTTTTCTGCTCCTTTTTATCTGAGCATGTAATTTGGCGTACTGTAGTGGCTACAGGCAATGACAGTAGTTCCCTGCAGTAGAAGCACAAATGACTGTAGTCACTTGGCACGGTTGTACCTGTGCAATATCTCTTTCACATTATATTAGCTTACTATATGAAATTCAATGAAATCAGCAACATACTTTTAACAAATTACTTTCTGTTTCACCGCCAAATCATTTCTACAGTATATACATTGCTGCAGTAAATGCATTAGCTATATAGACACAAGCCAGGGATGACAAGGGAACCAAGTTCAGCATTGGACTTTTGTTTGAACCAGGCCTCTACAATCATTACCTTTCTTTCAAGATACAAATGTTCATGTAGGCTACATGCTTTTATCATAAAGGGTTGCCACTATTCACACTTTGGAGCCTTTACTCAAAGACCAATCAAGCACCACACACAGAATGAACTACCAAGCAACCATGTCTGTTCTTTTTGCATGATGACATTTAGCTTCTTACTAAGAACACTTTGGTTGGTTCTCACTAGTGCTGCCTAGTGTGAAAGAAAGTGAAAGCAGTGCAGCACAGTTTTTCCCATTGTGAGGAACCTCAGGGTTCCCCCTCACTTCCTGATTGCTCTAATAGTACTCCATACCATGACTATAGTAAAACAGTTCCCCACACTCGAGACACACTCGAGTTTAAGCTCTTCTTAGGTTTACCCTTATATAACCCCACCTATCTGCTGTCAACACTTTTTGTCAACAATTAAAGCTCCGGGGGACATTCCCACTGCCATTTAGGATCACTCCATGACAATCTGGCATGACTCCATAGAAATCTTTGACCAGTACGACCACGGCATTGACATGGTGTTAAGGGCAGTCATCATTACAATAGGTATGCATGTAGTCCTGCATCGTGCAGCTGTCTGCCAATGGAGCTGGCACTAACAGAATGACTCATGGAGAGCGCAATCGTGGACAAAGGCCTGTCCTTGCCTGCGCCACATGCACGGCCGTGCTTGAAACTTGAATCATTCGCATGTCCCACAATGTCAAACGTACTCACCAACTTTCAGTTCTGTTGGTTGATTCATTCTGGGTGTAACTATTTGTGCAGCTATTTTTTTGACGTTGACGGTGTATGTTAAAACAAGACACATCAAATGGATTGATGAAGCAATGCAAGAATGAAGGAATGGATGAAGGAGCAATGTTGGTGTATGGAGAGATTAATAAACGGGTGACAGGCAGCTGCACGCAGGTGCTCTGCTGGCTTTTTGGTATGCTGGTTAGCTTTAGCTTGCACTGTTTCTCTGAGACATGGGCCCTGTGATTGGTTAGGAAAAGCATTATGCAAGATTGATGCCGTCCAGTGCCGTCATATGAATATGGAATATGGGAATATTGTGAAATACAGCAGACCTTTATTAGACTTTATCAGGGAGGGTTTCTTTTTTATACTTTGTACATGTATTTTGTGGTTCGGAGAAACAAAATTAACTTCATTAAAAAGGAAACTAAGCTTTAGGTGGCCTGGGGCTTCAGCTCTGCTTATACCAAATACATGTGTCTCTGTATTACCTGCCTTATTTGTGGACTGGTACGACTGAAGGGAAGTGTCAGTGACTGTGAGCTCCAGTTCTCATTAGTGTTTTAAGCAACAGCTTGAATAGAAATAAACTGATACATTTGAGAACCACAATGTTAATGTGATGAATTTCTATTTATTATTGTATATTTATATATGTTTAATGTCTTTTGACCTTTTACTAATGAGAATAGTCAATCATCACCTGCTGTGGAATAGTGGATTGATTCATATGGAAGCTCATTTCTAGGACTCAAAAACACACAGGCAAAATACAGGTGTTTTGCAAGTCATATCAATCAGAACATTTCTCATAATTATGACTTAGTATAACCATAATTAGCACTTAATATCTCAGTATTGATATTATATACTGTAATTATACAGAGATAATATTTTCATATTAATTATTATTAATACTGATTTACTTTGACATCATAATAAGATTCTATCCAATAATGATGACTTTCTGTTACTGTTGGACAGTAATGAGTTCCTGTTTTGTAATTACAGCTCAGTATCTCACAATGATTTTCATATAATAATGAGACCTTAAAATTATGAATAAGGTTTCCCATAGTTTTGACTTTCAATTATAACTTGGTAGGTCAATTAAAACTTAGTATTTTGTAATTAGGAGACTTTACATTATTATTATTAGAAAGCTTTTTTGCAATTATGATGGAATACATGAACTCTTTTTATTTCTATATACAGTATGGTGGAAACTGGCATAGCTTCAGACCATTTGACAGTTACTTTGCAGACTTCTGCAGCTTTGCATACACAATGCCTGTCAGTTCACAGTCCAGTTTATGATCAACCCACACAAGCTCATCCCCACCACAAGCTTAATTTACAGTACACTGCATTCTGAATGAGTCTATTATAACCCAAAGAACTTAATTGAACTTCAATAGTGGTTAAATGTGGACAAACAGAATGTTAAATATTAAAGTAGTTAATGTAGCTAGAATGTTAAATGTTAATGTAGTTGATGTAGCTAAAATGGTTAATGTTAATGTAGTTGATGTAGCTAGAATAGTTAATATTAATGTAGTTGATGTAGCTATAATAGTTAATGTTAATGAAGCTAGAATGGTTAATGTAAATGTAGTTAATGTAGCTAGAATAGTTAATGTTAATGTAGTTGATGTAGCTAGAATAGGTAATGTTAATGTAGCTAGAATGGTTAATGTTAATGTAGTTAATGTAATTAATGTAATTAGGATGTTAAATGTTAATGTAGTTGATGTAGCTAGAACAGTTAATGTACTTAATGTAGTTGATGTAGCTAGAATAGTTAATGTTAATGAAGCTAGAATAGTTAATATTAATGTAGCTAGAATGGTTAATGTTAATGTAGTTAATGAAGCTAGAATGGTTAATGTTAATGTAGTTAATGAAGCTAGAATGGTTAATGTTAATGAAGCTAGAATGGTTAATGTTAATGTAGCTAGAATGGTTAATGTTAATGTAGTTAATGTAGCTAGAATAGGTAATGTTAATGTAACTAGAATGGTTAATGTTAATGTACTTAATGTAGTTAACGTAGCTAGAATAGTTAATGTTAATGAAGCTAGAATGATTAATATTAATGTAGTTGATGTAGCTCGAATAGGTAATGTTAATGTAGCTAGAATGGTTAATGTAGCTAGAGCGTCAAATGTTGATGTTAGTGTTTCAGATGTACATGTGCAGACAGTTAGAAGACAACCGGTAAATGTATCAACTTAAATGTTTCACTAATAAAAATAGAGATAAATGTTTTGTAATTTTTTTGTAACCAGAAGCTTGAACAGATCCTTGTACTCACGCATTGCAGCCCATTAACTAATGTTCGGAATTCTTTCCGTGCACTTGTCCTATACGTCAACTCAGCAAGGATTAAAATTTCAAATGCAGAGAGGCTGTACTCAGGCTGAACAAGACATAGCTTTCCAAGGTAGACCCGGTGAAAGCTTTTCATTATTTCATATGGAAGTTCTGTCTTAGTCAGCAGCCATTTGCGCAGTGGGAAAGCTCTAGAGATGGCCTTTGCTCCCTGTTTCAGAGGCACCTCTTAAAGCAGCCTGCTGCACAGCCTCAGTTTCATTTAAGTGTCATATTTTCATCTACATGTTGATGGGAACTGGTGTGAATGGTGGGGAGCGGAGTGTGTGGGGTGCTTGAAAATGTAACGTCCACCTCCCCAAGAAGGAATGCAAATGCCAGAGCCTTTGTTTGCCATGAGAATTGCATTTGCACCCCTGAAGTTCAATGAATTTAAATAAGGTTTTGTGATTGTATTTTTTTTAGCATGTGAGTGCCAGGTATTAATTCACAAAAAAGGGAAAAAAATGCCAGATGCTGGCATAACTCGCCTCTGCACATACAAATCCACTCCAGGAAAAGCATGGCAAAAACATGCCCCCCACCATCACCACCGTGAAAAGGAGGATGTTAAGTTCTAAATGTTTCACTGTAGACCTGTCATAATCATTACCCTATATACAACTTATTCAGGTGATCTCAGTTATTTAAAATGACTGCAATCATTTTCCATAGCTGTTCACCAGTTCACATGTCACGTTGTGCTGAATCAAACAAGACGTGTTGGGTTGAAGCAAATAAATGTAAATTAATGAAACATTTGCATCTTGGTGCTATGAGATATTTAGCAGAGTACAGGGGTGGTACAGAGCATGACCCGAGTAGGGAATGGAGCAGCATGATTTCGCCCAGAATGTGGAGCAGCTTTGTCGGGAAGTCAGAGCATCTTGGTTCTCCTTTGCTTTGAAGTAACTCCAATAATGCTACCTCCGCTACCTCAGAGTCTGAGGATCTTAACACACTATAAGTAAACTGACTAGCTGGTTATAGATCTATCTGCAGTAGCTACCTAATTGAGTGTTGTGTAGATCTCTTCATTCAACCAACGTTATGCTAGCATCCTGTGAGTGTGCATTCCCTGAATGCTCATCTGACAGGAAAGTAGATAAAACCCTCAAATCTGGATGCGTTTTGTAGTGTGATATGGACATCATCTACAACAAGACAATATGTAGTGTGCATTTCACTAAGGAGCGTTTCGGTCATTTCACTCAGAATGCCACCAGTTATGCTACAACTTTTAGCTTGGGAATTGGAGAATGAAAGCAAGTGTTGTTTTATGATATTTCCATTTCACTTTCTCGGTACTAGATGCTTAACATCCCCTATACAATACTTGAGTTTAACAATTATAGTATTTTATATAGTATTTAATCACGTATGACTGAAACTTACCTGTTAGGGTGCAATACCTCCAAGACTACGGATAACAGCTTGAACTGGAGAAGCTTCTAGATGTAGGCCACATTAATGTTCAGACACTCTTGCATCAAAGAAATGCACAGTTGGGGAGATTTGGTGGATACCTTCCACTGCTGGTAGACCCATATGACCATACGCTTCTATACACTTGGCACACTATGGTCTTTAGCATGTCTAAATGCAGTCCCTCCTTTTAGCCAATCATTAACCTCTGCTTTGGAGCCATTTTCCATACATTAACTGTACTGTACCGCCTCTTCTCAATTTATGAATCCTGTCACTCACGTCCTGCAGGTATTTATAGCCACGTCATTTATGTGCAGTGCCATCTGCAGGAGCCTGAAGTCACTACCACCTTAAACATGCAAGCTGACTCATTGTATCCGGTGAGTTTATGTTCCCAGGGGCTGTTTTCTAGCAACATAATTTAAATAAGTAATGAAATCAAGTTTGTAGTACAGGTGGATTTCTGTGATGTTAGTATATAAATAAAAAAATTAGCAAGACTATAGAATTGAATTATTTAAATGAAAATGAATTCATTAGTGATTTTTTAAAATAAAAAATATTTTAAAATATTGAATCTATATAAATATGCATTATCATTTAATTAATTGTAGAATTAATTATTTAATCATTTATTTAATTATTTATCAATTTTTTCATGAATTGACTTCATACTAGGACGTAATTCAATCAGCTTCAGCTATCAAAGTCAGTGGGCAGGTCTAATTCAGGTTGATTGCTTTGGTTTGCTACAGGGTTTATTTCTGCACTCTGTAACCAGCACAGGACAGCTTTAGACACTGAAGACGTGCTTTAGCGCTTCTCCAATGCTTAGAGCAGATTGAGCACTGACCAGGCACCTGACTGGTTACATCCACAGTGCAGTCTGAGCTCTATGCTCTTTGTGGAGCACCAGATCTTTAAACTGTGGACATGTGTGGAGTGTCTGGATAGATAACTAATCATTTGTCCAGTCTATCACCATTTATTATTAACCACTAACTAACTACGTTATTCATGGTACTACAGAATGAAACCACATCTGTTCGCTTTGTAGAATGGTTAAGTAGACTTACTACTATACTCCATACATCTCCAGTTTCTTTCTCTGGTACTCCATAGGGAACCTGGTGCTCATTATGCTCTGGACATGCGAACTGACAGGTGCCCAGTAGGTTCCCGGTTGCTGGTTCTAAGCATGGGGAAGAGCTGGAATACATCTTCAAAGTCTGAAGCTACCCTGTGATCTATGTCTTGCAGAGAGAGTGCAGTGCAACAGCAGTCCTCTTAATAAAGTCCTGTAAACTCCAGACTCACTTTTTCTGCTGGTTGTAAAAATTCTTCTAGCAAACTCCTAAGTCATGCATATTGACAAATGTCTTCATAATTGAATATTCCACTCCACCTTAAATTTAACGTGGGACAATAACTTAAATAGCCAGCAAACTTTTGTTTCAGATAACAGTAAGTGCAACCCAAAGCAATCAATCTGAATAGGTCTTGGTTAGACCCGCCCACTGACTTTGATGGAGGATGGCGATGACAGATTCAATTTATTTCACAGTGTGGTGTGAAGCAGCAACCTTGAAATTAATAAATGGTTAAATAATGACTAATAAAATGTAATTATTTTAATGAAATAATTAATTATGAATAATAAAGCATGTCTAAATAAGGAAATATTTTTCAGTCAGTTATTAAATGTTCTACTTAAAAATACAGTAAATCATTAAATTAAAAAAAGTACTACCTTCATTTTTCATTCTAACCATTTATCACTCTCTCTGTAGGGTGCACTTTCTTGTACAAATGTTCCTGACATTAAATGAATATCATAATGATTAATCATATGGGGGCGATGTGGGCAGGTTTTCTCTGATGTGCAAACGGACAGCAAGCAGAGTGTGAAAATAAAAACCTGCGGTGGAATCGAAGAGAAGCGCAAAACTCACTTTTGTGCAAATGTAAAATTGGGTTTGTCTTCTGTTACTCAAGCGGTAACATCAGTTCTCTCGTGTCATGGTATATATCTATGGCAGCTGGCAGCACTAATTCCTCAGCCATCATAAAACCTTTGTTACTATGTGTAGCATGTCTGGCTAGGAGGCTAGCTAGCTTTCAGGGCTAAGTTGGACTGTGATGTTATGGTTTAAGTGCATCATTTGAAAGAGTCCACGCTCCACACACTGGGCTTATGGGTTAGCATTATCACCTCCTTTTCTGAGGAATGGTGCCAACATTATTTCTTCGTTTACGATACTTCTCCACCTTTGAATAGCTAATTGTTATTAAGGCGCCCATGGCTGCATTGTCTCAAACTGATGATGTGTATTTTGCCTTGAGTTGCTTCTGTGATACATTTTTACTTGTGTTTTTCTATTAATGTTTATACTTGTGTGTTTGTAGTTTGAACATGATTGATCTTTCTATTTCAGCTCCTACTAAATTATCTATTTCACTTCTACTTGTGATGTAAAGTGCCATTACAGACTCACTACAGACTATTACCTTCCCCTGAGGATGCGTCTGTGGACCACTAGAATGTGTTTCATGGTCATCAGGTTGAAAAAACCCTTCTCTAGAGCACAGCGCTGTGTAAGTAATGCTAGTTGTATGTTAGATATGAAGGTGATTCTAATGTGTTTAGCATGTGTGCTGGCCGGATGTGCTTTTTACTTTTTTGTTCACTCTCATGAAGGACCATTAGTCAGTACTTCCGGCGCTGACACAAGTAGCTGCCTGTTCTAGTAGCTCCATCCGTATTGTGTGTTTTTCTTTCTTGAATTTCCCTCTGGGATCAATAAAGTATCTATCTATCTATCTATCTATCTATCTATCTATCTATCTATCTGGTCAATAAACAAGAAAATACAAATAAAATATTCATCACTATTATTTATGGCAATGATCATGGTATCACCCTTCTCAAATGGAGCTGCCCATCACACCAGCCCTATAAAATCATTACATAGGTTTTGCAGTGAGTGGAACTCATCACGTTACCATTAGGTCGTCCTATCTTATGTTGGAAGATGTTTGGAACAATCTGAATGTTGCCTTTGAGAACCCAGATCATAAACTGCTGCTTTTATGTAACCCTAAGGAAACTCTATCTCATAAAACTATCCCAGCTCATTTTGCGAGCTCAGCTGTAACAGCTGAACTGGCTCTTTTATCTTTATGCATGTTTTGCGTTTTGAGGTTACAGGAATTTGAAATCGAGTGTCTCAGTTGCTATGATATCGAATTCACATTAGTTTCCCCTTACCCCAAATGTAGCTCGAGCCAAGACATGTTTGAAGTCTGAACAAATTTTAGTTTCATCCTGAAATGAATGATTCTAGTAGGGTTGCCCAGAGATGTAAAGAGCAGTGTTTCTCACCCTGGTTCTGGAGGCACCCAGCCCTGTATATTTTAGAGCTTTCTCTGCTCCCAGCACACCTGATTCAATTTATCAGCTCATTAACAAGCCCTTTCAGTTACAGGGGGTGCGGTAAAGCAGGGAATCCACTAAAATGTGTAGGGCAGGGTGGCTCAAGGCCAGAGATGGGAAACACTGGAACAGATCAATACTCAGGTAAATGTGTTGAAACATTAGAATAATGGCTGCAGTAAAAAAAAACTCCCCCAAAGAACGCTGCTGGCAGTAGAAAATATTAAGTCAGAAACTGCTTAAGCGTCAAGTATCAGGTCAAAAACTACTAAACTACTAAAAAAGAACAAAGCAGTTTCCAGCATCTATCAGCCTGGGAACTGAAGATTGTTTGGCTCCATTCTTCTATGCTTTGATCTAAAAAAAAGCTAAAAGTCAGAGGACTGAAACAATGACACAATGAAATTAAGGCCATACATTTAGAAATTTGGTAATTAAATATGGCTGAAAATGGCTAAAATGTAACTGAATAAAAAAAGTACCCTCCAGAAAAAATATCAAGAACACATAAAATCAGTTGAAGGCAGGCAAAGATTTACTACTAGTAAACATCAGTCACACGTCACATGTCCAGAAGGCCTGGTGTCACCCCGCCTCCACTCCCACCGTACAGTCTGCAGGAACTGTGTGAGAATATTTTCTGATAGATAAAAGGTGCAGGTCTAGGGGTCCACTAACAGAGAGTGTTTGGTAAACTGGGAATGTTGGTGCTGTCTCCCGCTGCTCTTCGTGTTCACTCAGGTTTGTTGACGGTGGAGCAGAGGGGCGCTGACTTCTCAGGGAGCCCTCATGTCTGTGTGACCTTCTGGCTCTCCCTTTTTAGTTATGCTGTAATAGCCAGGCCTGCCGGAGTCACTGCTGCACTCTGTTAACACCATACAGTGTGTTCGGGTCTTCTGTCAGAGCTAACAGTCTATTCTCTTTGTCTGAGCTGAACTGCTGCCCATCCTGTGTGGCCTGATGCTGTTGCTACATCTGCTCTGTCTGGGAGCCACTGGGAGCCTTTACCACCACGGAGCTCCTGGCTGACCTGCACCGTGGAAGCTTGGCCTGCGCCTGCTGACCCGAGGAGGATGGGTTCCCCCTCTGAGTCTTGGTTCTTCTTGAGGTTTCTTCCTTCCTAACTAAGGGAGTTTTTCCTTGCCACTGTCGCCCTCGGCTTGCTTATTGGTGGCTCGAACACCAGATTCTTTGTAAAGATTCTTTGTAAAGCTGCTTTGTGACAACATCTGTTGTAAAAAGCGCTATAAAAATAAATGTTGATTGATTGAATATTCAAACTGCTTGGGATGGATTATTGCAGGACACCATTAGGAACCTTTACAACTCCATGCCGAGATCCATGCATGTTGCCTTGTAGCTCCTGTGCAGAACTTAATAAGCAAACAGACACTGAGCATGTCTGGACGGGTGGACTGTTTGGGGGGTGCTGGGATTGTGTGAATTTGTTTGTTGCTGGAGCGTGTTTCATCAAGATGATCTAAACAGCAATTCCTCATCTTTACTGTTTAGAGATTTGCAAAGGCAAAGCTGACTTTAACTTGACGACCTCTGACTACAGTTCCTCCTTCACGTTTGCAGAAATGTCAGTCTGTGTGTAGTCACACAACAAATCATTTACACGTGGGCTGCTGTATGTGAAATGGAAAGAGTTATACTGTGGATTGTGTGTGTATGTTAAAGGTGTAATCACTTTATTACATGTTGAAACGATAAAACATGTTTAAACTGTATTGCTGATGCACCCTTCTGTCTCCTCCTGTACGAGGGTCTCTCATTTATCATCTTTAGTGCAAAACACTCGGGTTTGTGGAGGGTGGCGCGGTAGACATGAAAAAGTTCTACTGGCAATTTTTTTCAATTGCTTCTTGGAAAAGCAATAACATATGAAAATTCCCATGTCTTTCCCAGGTCAAGGTATCATATAAAGACTAAGAATGAGGCAGTCCAAAATTATTTTTATATTCAGGTATCTGTTAATGGTTAAATATCCATCCATCCTTCAAAAAAAAACAAAATAACAGATAAAACTCTAGAGGGGCAAAAGCAAAACAAACGCAGTGAAATGGACTATAGATGAAACACTAGGGACAGAGCAGTAAAGGTTAAAACCTAATAACGAAGATTTTGTTATCCTATAACAGAAGTCGCCTCTTTAAAGGAGACAAACCGGGACATGCTGACTAAGATTTGCCATCTTCTCTGTTCAGTGGACGAAGGTCTTGCCAGAGAAACATAACGCTCCTGTAGAAGTAAATCCCTGTGTCTCTTGTTGGTGTTTTTTAATGAAAGTAAATGTAAGAATGTAAGAGAATGAAAAGATGCCAGCTGCCATATACAATGTACATTTACAACTAATGAATGGACCAATACTTACCATATAGGCATACGTTGTTTTTCTAGTACAGACTGTTTCCCTGCATAACTTGTTAACCTGTTTACCCTGTTCTACAATGGTCAGGACCCACTAAGGACCACCATAGAGCAGGTAGTATTTGGGTGGTGGATCACGGAGGTGGTGTAAATGTATTGGCAGATCAGTGCATATATATTTATTCTTTCTGAACTTAAATAACATGAATTAAAGCCATTAGCTAAAAACACCGGCAACACTACCTTTGCTTTTTCTGCCATTTTCTTATCACTGCGTCTGCTGTTGCATTACAGTCTTGTTCAAACTTGCCATCTGCCATTTTCCTGAAATGTCAGACTTTATATTTCCCCAATTTTCTAAATTGTAACAAATCCCCGATTGTTTGAGCAAGTGTTTCTAACAATTAACCAAGTACTCGAGTACCAGTGCACATCCCCAATCAAGGTACATCTGTTTTACATTGAATTAATAAATAACTGTGTATCATTTCATCCCTAATTTCTGAGGAGTCATATGAGAAGGCTACCAGGTGCTCAAGGAGATCCTTGTAGTCCTGACCTGCTCTCTGCAAAGTACATCAAGAGGAGTCACAACAAGTTTGTTCCAAGTGAGTATCATGTTTAAAAAAATAAGGATGGTTTATTTGAAGCTACTACAACAAGCATAATATATTCATTTGTCTTGTGAGTCACTCACTGGAGCACAGTCTACAGCCAGATATCGAGAGTGGTCATGGTTTGTCGACAACATTCACCCAGTTTTCATCCTACAAAAAATGGCACACATAAATTATTGTATTCGTTTAAAACTGTCCAATACTGGGTTAGTGGGTCGCCTATAATTCTCGAATCTCTAAAATAAAGCTACAGTAATACAAACGCCAACCAGAACAGACTTATCCATTTACTGCGGCTAAAATAGCTTATTTACAATCTTCTATGCAAAGGAACTTGCCATTAATTAAAGAACAAACTGATACGTGCTAGCCATCACTAACCAAACTAATGGGAAAACAGGAAATGAAATGAAAAGAGCAACAAAAACAAAAAAACAAATGACTGAACTGAACAGAACGCATTTAATCGATTGTGCTTTTTAACCCACAAAACCACTTCAGTGTTGAAATGGAACATTTTTCGTAGAGGCACCGATAAAAGTGCTAACATTGGTTTAATTTAAGAACTTCTAAAGCTATGACTAGGACTGGAAGTACAAACAGTATCTGTATTTATATATTTATAAAGTTTTACAATTCCTCTCCATGTCCACATCATCTCGCACGCTTCCTTTCACAGCTTCTGTTGCTCTGCGGTCAGTCCTCCATGCAAAGCCCTTGTGAACTGCAGAACTGGACGGACGGATGAACTGCTCAAGCCTCTAGTCTGTTTTTTTAAACTGGTGATCTACACAGGGTAATGTCGGGTATGCACACGGAAGGGCCTCCTTGTCCGAATATCTATTCGAGCTGGTGCTGGGGTCAGTCACTGTGGAAACCGTACATGAGGACTGGTGGTCAGACTGGCTCTCTCTTTCTCACGCTGTAGTCTCTTGGGTTTTCTGGCGCCTGGCTGGTCGCTGAGGTCCGAGTTAAACAGTTACTTCGGTCTTGCTGCCTGTGCGGTAGTGGTGATGGTGCTGCTGCTGCTGGGCGGCTGGCGGGACGTAATGGAGCTGCTCCACGGTCTGCGTGCGGCGTGAGGCGAACGCCTGCCTCTTGGAGGCCGTCTGGTTCGTGCTTATGGTGTTGTGTGCAGAGACGACGGCGGCGGCGGCAGCAGCAGCAGCGCCGCTGCTGTTCGAGGCACTGGGATGCGAGTGCATTTTGGTCATCTTGTAGCGGTCCATGACCGGTGTGGTGGGCACAAACACGTCCGTGTGGGATATGGCTCTGGACATGGACCTGTCGCCGTGGAAGCTGGAACGCTTGATGGACATCATCTTATCGGGGGACAGTAGCGGATCTTGTGAGCGCAGCCGGTCCTGTGAGTACAGGCGCTCCTGCGAGTAGAGGCGCTCCTGGAAGTAAGCATGAGCATGGTTATTCAATAGACTGGTATAAAAACCTCCACTCTCTGCCTCTGCACTGGGAGAGTACATCATTTACTATATCTACAACCCCACCTTTAGTCCTGAAGAATTGATTTACAGTTCCCTGTAGACTGGGATTTTAACCACTGCTGGTAGATCCGTATGACCATATGCTTCCATACACCAGCAGATTCAGCTACTGCCTTCACACTATGGTCTTTGGCATGCCTGAATAGAGTCCTTCCTGTTTGCCAATCATTAACATTTGCTCTGGAGCCATTTTCCACACACTGAACAAGCCATTCTCTGCACTGTACCACCTCTTCTCAAGCTGTGAATCCCGTCACTCAAACCCACAGGTACTTATATCCTTGTGCAGTGCCATCTGCAGGACCCAGAAGTTACTACAACCTTAAAAACCCCAGGTGACTGACTGAACAAATGGTTTTTAATGTGATTTATTTAGTATTATTTCATTTTAAAAGAGTCAGAATCTCCAAAAAAAGCTCAAAAGGGGCTACACAGCGCATCAAAGACCAAATTACAGCCCTTGACGAAGCACCAGAGTTTCAGCTTCTGAATGAAGTGATGAAGCTCTTTCTACACACAGTAGCCCAGTGTGACCATTAGCCAGTTCTCCTGGGAGCATTTAGTTCGTTTGTTTTGTGGATGGTTTAGCATCTTCAGCATCAGCTCGAACTCAGCTGAGCTCCCAGCTGTGAGTGAAATCCCTCATAAAGGTTTAGATGCTGTAATGAGGTGGAGAAACTTCACATTCTCCAGCTTTTCCAAAGATAAAGCCCAGCTCAATGTCACATTTACCGAGGAGTAAATGAGATTTCATTTGCACTTGAAGACTTGAGTTACGGAGATCTGAGCTGTGTGTGAAAGAGTTCATGAAGTTTCAGCTTCGTAATGAGGTAGAGAACCTCTCTACTCTCAATTCGTTTTCCCAAACATCCTTTATAATGGCGTTAGAAGTAGAGGAAATACTCGTTTTTTTTTTTCACAGCATGAACAAACATGGCTAAAAACCATGAGGACTGGTGGTCAGACTGGCTCTCTCATGCTGTAGCTTAGATAAAGACCACATGAGCAAATATACACACGTATTATAGGAATAGTTCAACTACAAATCAAAGTAGGTCAGCAAAATCATGTTTGCAATTTAGCTACAGGCTAATGATGCTAACAAACACTACAGCCCATAGCTATAGCCTATAGCTCAAAAAAATTCTATACAAATACATCACCAACTTCATTTAACCAAGTTAAACTATATGCAGGCCTCAGACTTGTCGATGTTGTTTAGAGAACAGTGTAATACTGTGAGCAATGAAAATGAACTGCTTCACTGCCACGCAGCCATTTCAGACAACGCGGGACTGGTATTTACAAAGCAGGACTGATCTCGGATCAGGTTTCTCTGTATTCATGACAGTCTTTGTCACAAACACTAATTCTAGATCAGCAATCCTACTCTTCAGGTGGTTTGTGATTACAGACCTTGTTGTCTAAAGTGGCTGCAGCTCCTTTTTATAGTTCAGAGTGAGTCACACTGTGTCCCAACCCACATTGGCAAGCCTGTGCAACATTAATGAAGACCTGGATCCAGTTTTATCGGGTCGAGAGAAGCATTGCTTCTGTTTTTCGTTGTAAAGGTTGATTTTTTAACAAACTCCCATTTTAATTACGTTTTTTTTTATTGTTTTTTTTTTATTCAGCTTCTGGTTGTAGTAAGAAAGGAGCTAGAGGAGACTTAAACCCCGCCTGTCCCACCAAACCGCCCCCCCAACCCAGGGATGAGAAGAGGAGATGGTAGGGTATTAAAAACCTACTAAGCATGGGGTTATTGGAGGAAAAACTGGAAATACAGGAAGTTGGGCACAAGTAAGAGGGAAGTTCAGGAATGGCCCTCCTGCTGAGCTTCAACGATGTCACAACTCAATTCTTATTGTGGTTTTTAAGTGCTGTTTATATAGACAGATATGGGAATAAACGTCCATCCCTACCTGGGAATGCTGCAGGCGCTCCTGGGAGTGGATGCGGTCCTGGGAGTAGTGGCGATCCTGCGAGTGTAGGCGGTCCTGCGATATGAGGCGTTCGTGGGATCGCAGACGCTCAGCCGAGAGCAACTGCTCGTCAGACAGTATGCGGCCCCCATACTGGGACATGCTATAGGGGGACACGGGGTAGTCCTGAGCGTAGCCGCGCTCAGGGGACAGCACACGGTCCTGGGACATGGCTCTTTGGACACGGCGAGGGCGCTGGCGTGGAGGCTGTTGTTGCTGCTGGGCCTGCTGACTGCTCTGTGACTCCTGATTCATCTGATTCATTTTGATCATATGAAGAGGGAGGGTGCCTCGCGCCGCCAAGTCGGGAAGGTGCCTCTTGCGGCTGTAGTAGTCATCCACATCCTTGTCCGCTGTGGAGGAGTAAAGTCTGGTTACTGGTCAAGCCATCATAGTACCTCCAAGGTGGGTAGCGATCTGGATTAGTTTCTTTGTGAGTTACTTTGTAATTTCCCCAGATTTTCCAAATTTCTGGTCTATATGTACATGTCAGCATTATGTGACTCAATAACAACAGTGTGTCCAGTAACAATACTGGCTATTACCTTACTTGGAAGTAGGGGTTGCATGATTTCAGAAAAAGTCGACAGTAATGTAATTATCGTTGAGTCAATATTGGCTAATCACTAATGACCTCATGCATAAAACCACAGGAGAAGGAAATACTTTGCAGCAAGCCATTTCAAATTTCATACCACGCAAACACGTATGTCAGTACAGTGTGCCATGCCATTTCCAACAAGCCCTGAATCACATTGCTAGCCTGCATGGAACCGGAGATATGGACCTCGGAATCTTGCTGGAGAGTAACCAACCCTAAACTTCACATGACTGAAGAGCTTTGTGCTCCCTCTCCACTAACACAAGACATTCTACTGTAGCTGTCAGGAAAACAGAGATAACACTGTTCGATATCTGATCTTTAAAGCTCTTTAGATCTGAGAAGAACTGTTAGAACTCCACAGCTCGGTACAGTGATGTGCCCTTTCCAGTGAGTCCTGGACCTGCATTGGTAACCTTAAGGAAACCAAAGAGACAGACCCCAACATCATCACGTTTCCCACCTGTTGTCTTCTCTGAGGTGTCCATGTTTTAGGTGTCACAATCATGTGATCAGCAACTAGTGAACATCTAGTTACGTTAAAGCGAGGTAACCGAGCAGTAAAGCAGACAACTGCTCCTACTGTGAGGTCAACTCAAACCGGACTACAATTTCTGATGAAGCTCTGTCGCCAGTCTTCATGAATCACCAGCCACGGCACCCTACTGAAGCCAGGCATCCATGCGAAATAATGACTGATCCAAATACATGCTGTTTTAGTGGAGCTCAGATCACAGTTTATCAAACATCAGGCTTTAGGACTCACCCAGACCCTGGGCACCACTGGGAGTTATTGATGCTCCAGTAATACTAAATCCTCTTAGCACTATTGGACTATTGGCTTTTACAAATGTCATTTTGGTCCTGCCTGGAAGCTTTGCTTCTATATGTGATGACTGGTGGTGCTCTCAAAAGAGGTGGGATCATGAAACAAACTACCTGTACCGACACTGTAATGTGCATGACTGGCATCAACTTATGTTAATAGTCTGCTGTTGAACACATTTACCTGACACTCTTATCCAGAGCGACTTACAAGGTTAATGATTACAGGTAGGCCAATGCAGTGTTGGGAGTCTTGCCCAAGGACCCAATTGTTGTAGCACAGCATAGTCACCCAGACTGGGATTCGAACCACAGTCTCCCACATGTAGACATGGCACCCTGAGTAGTGGTGTTACCCGCTGAGCTACACCAACCACCTGTGGTGTAGGAAAGCCTTCAGAAACATGCCCATGACGTTACAATGGTAATGCTGAGAATATGAAAAAAAGAGCTGAAGACTGAAAAATCTCTATAACAGAGATCATAATAAATCTTAACTAAACACCAATAATGCCTCAAGTGTCAAAAGCAGTGGTCAAATCTTAATTCTAAAGAGATAACTACATTGCATTGTCCACCATTTGCCTTTAAAATACCCTTTTTAAAATAATATTTCAATCTGCATTTTATTATAAAAATGTAAAATAATGTCAACTTCATAACACAGAGACACATTTACCTTTTATTTTTTACCTTTGGATTATACAACAACCTAACAACCTTCATCGCTGCTTTTTTTTTGGCTCAGCTTACATTTCTATATTTCATATCTTAAAAAAATACATCTCAAAGCTCAGCTCAAAGCACAAAGAGCACTAAGTGACCACTGTATCCGCAACAGAATGATTACAGAAATAATTAAATTACGGTCTCCACCGATTTGGAATGAATGCGGTCTGGAGGAGCTGATGACCTTGAGATCTCTGTTACACTTGACGGATCGCTCCACACACATACTCTCCCTGAGAGAATTGGAATGCATCGCTTTATGGAGGACCAAAACTCTATCCAAGAAAATTAAAACCTCAAATCAAAGAAATGGAAGAGAAACAACATCGTATAGGAGACCCGAGGTGCAGATTTGCAGTGAAAGACTGCATGCAGGACCCCGAAGTACCGGTAATTTTTTAAATGCAGCCACTTATAAAGGGACTACGTCAAGCTGTTATGAAACAACAGCTCACAATTTACTAGTTCATTAACAGGAGAAACTTTGTGGCGATCATAGATGTACTGTTTGTAATTGTGAAACGGTGCACTTGAGTACAGCAGTATGTACAGCTGAAAACTTAAAACTTAATAATAAAAACACATACATGACTCCTTAAATGTGTACGTAAGAGCAGAGTGGTTCCACTGATACACAGAAAGAGACACAGAGAGCACCTTGTGAGATCTGTTTGTGGGAATGCCATTGAAGTTCCAAACATAGACATGGCTAAGCTTTCGACTGTTCTACAACAAATGATAAGCTTTAGAAGCACAAGTGAAATATCAGTGTGGCAATGCCTGGGGCATTTTTGAGGGGGTCTGGAACAGGGAATATTGAGTGGTTGTGACTGTATGCATGTTTATTCCAGCTGTGGGTTTGGCAGATGAACGGGGACCTGGGTGCTCAGCTTGGGTGATAGAAGGTGTAATTTATATCACAATATTTTCCATTGGATAGTAAACATACTGCAGAATACTGAACATAAAATTAAAAACTAAGATCATTTAAATCGACTTTTCTTCCCCTTTCAAAAAGAATAAATGAGAGAAGGCTTCCTTTTAACTTTATAAAACCAAGCATGCTTAGACAGTTCACTATTCAAAAGCTTACAGCCAGCTAATGCCAACAGTGGCACTCTAATGCTTCTTCATATTTTCATGCAAGCTGGGTTTTTAGGTGGTTACACTGTGCAGTGACATGGAGTTATACACAATAGGACTCAAATCAGGGAACAAAGTCATAGCAGCATTCACTTTTCTACTGGTAGACTGAAACAACTGAGCAGGACCAACATCAGAACCATGGTTGAATCTGTCATATGCGAGAAGACAGCTTGTGACATTTATAGCCTAGAGGCACCCACAGATTACTCCATAAAAGTTGCATTCATTCGAAATCATTTAAATGATCTGGTAACACACTGTTCATTAGCCAGTCTATGTTTACTAATCTCGCTGTTAATCTCAAAAACCATTATCATTACGTCTGCCTTTATTTTGGCAGACAGCTGCATCTATATGGGCAGTATTTCCTGTGTATTGTGACTGGTGATTTTTGTTAAATGAACTGATAGGGACTGATCTGGCGTCTGTTAAAGTCCTAAAGTAAGTTGAGTTGAGATATATTGTGAAGAATTAATAGTACTAGTAATAGTAATAGTACAAGTCAGCAAACCACTAGCAAGGTAAATCAATGAATACGTGGAATGTGAGAAGAAGACTGTAATGGTAGCAGAGACTGTAATGTTTGAGTCCCCACTGGCACCAAAAGGTCTTATTCTGGCCCAGGTCAGAATGCTAAGCTAAAGTACCTGCAGCAAAAACATAAAACTACACTTTAAAGAATGTTGGGGTTTTAACCCATGAGGTGCTAACTTTTAAAAAGTAGTTTGAACTTATTATTAATAGTGATAATCGGTTGCATTGTAATTTCTTTTGGTGTGAAAGAGTGAGGAGTTCAATCCAGACCTGGGTCCTAGAATGAAGTCGGAAGCAACATGACGTAGGGATGGAACCTTACACCTGCATTTCCCTTGCTGAGTCAGCATTCCCAGGGAATTAAACCCTGTGTAAATTCATTAGTGTCGTGAGCCGCATCTTCTGTTCCGGGAAGGTAAACTTGGGCTGTTTGGACTGTCGTAAACTAAACGTTTGATATCAGCACTGCTTAGAAATGAAAACCAGCTGATAACAAGAATATATGGAAGTAAAAGAAAACGAGAAAATAAAGCTACAGTTGTCAGGGCATAAAACATAGACTCATGTTCTGGTAGCTAAAGCAGGGTAGGTGAAATAAAGTAAAACTACAAGTAGCCATCAAGCTGTGCTTTATAGTATTGCAGTGCAGTCAATATTGTTATAATGTCTGTTTTTTCTGATATGTATTCTATATAGATTCACTCTATTGTTCTGGAATCATTGCATATATCTAGCAGGTCTTTTAGCAACTTTCTGAACAATTTTGAAAAATGCAATATGTCTATGAGCTCAATATTGGTTAGAGAAAAATGTTCTTGTATGAGGTAACAGAAGAACCTTTGATGAGAAGCATATGCTCTATATACAGCTCTGCAAATAAATAAGAGACTCTAGTTTCTTCTTAAATCAGCATCTCCACATGTACAGCAGGTTCTTAGTGAGGAACAGAAGGTTGGGTTCTAGCTTTACTGGCAGATACTGTGAGCATCTGGCTCATAAGAACAAGGTCAAGCAGCAAACACACAGGACAACACAGCTACAGACTGGCAGAGAGCCAAACCCACTCTCTACTGACCGTGATGAGCACCACTTCATTCAAATGTCACTTAACCGCCGTAAGATGACCTTGAGTGACCTACAGAGAGACTGGCGAGCGGTGGCTGGGGTGAAAAGCACAGCGAGCATGGTTCTAAAAACAGGCTTCTGGAGGTCATTAGTGATTTTCTAAATAAACAGATCTAATACAATATCTGATCTGGAGTTTGGGAGACATGTTTCCAGTAGTGTAGAGAATCAAACAGAACTGCAAAATTTTGGTCAAGCCCAGAAACGGTACAACTAGAGAATCTTTACCGTTTTCAGGTGGTCTCCTCAATCTACAGCAATTCCAGAGCTGTATAAACTACTTGACAGCCGTCCTGCCACCAGCTAAAGTGACCTTGTGCAATTCACCCCCAATTTTGTGCCAGTGCTCACCATTAATGAAGGTCTATCAATATCCCTACTACACTTGATTATAGTGTAGAGTTTTCTACCCTACTCCATATGCAATTTTACAACCCTTAGCTGTATTTACTCTTCAATTAGGTAATACCGAGACTTGAGACAATATTGCACAGCAGAAATCTACCATCAGCTCGGATCAATAGAACAGTGAGTCTAGGCCTCAAGTAAGTTATCTCCAGCAATTCAAGCAAAGTGAAATAGTGGTGGCTTTTAATCACCCGCCTTGGAACTGAATGCCAATAATCTTTACTTTAAATAGGGTTTCTGAACTGGGGTTTTAACAAGGCTTGAGCTGTCTACCAGAGATAATGGGCCTGTGAAATATGTGTTCTCCCTCGCAGCGTGATATGAATGTGCATACATAATAAAGGTATATCACTCTTTCTTCACTGGCAGCTTTAAAGACTTCTTTAACATTCATGTAGACACATACAAGATGATTAAGGTGCAGTCATTAATTCACAGAGCCGTTCGTATGGGTGACTGATATATATCAAGGTATAAAATGAGAACATTTCATGATTAGTATTGGTCTAATACTGAAATTACAGCCAATAATTAAAACTCATGTCCCGAATAACAGTTTCTGGGCCCCGAAGCTTCAGCAGTAATCTACAGAGAACATATAGTGTATCTGAAGTTATACCCAATAGGATAAACTCCATATCAGGGATAAAAAAAAACATTCCAGTTTTCTTTTTTTCTACTGGTGGACTGAGACAGCTAAGAAAGACCAAAGATCTAAGGGGCATCTAAAGGCTAGGCGGCACCAACAGACTACTCCAACAAAATGTTTAAAATAATTTTAAATATCTGGGAAAACAATTTTAAAAGGTTACTTACTGTACATCCGTTCACACACTACACTAGCCAGTCTATACTAATACTAATCCAGCTGATGATATCAAAAAACCATCATCCTAATGTCTGCCTTCATTTTGGCAGCCAGCTGCATCCATATGGGTACAACAGACATAATCATGGTTTTGGAATTTTGTTTCATGTGTAGGGAGACTGTAATGGCTTATAACTCATAATTTAGTAGGGCTGTCCCGAATACCAGTTTCTGGGCTACGGAGCTTTAGCAGTAATCAACAGCGAACATATCAAAGCTTCACGTCATGCTGGGGGTCTTCGAAAGTCTTTCACATACAAGGGTCATGCTGAAAGCACATCTGCGGCTGCAACCGCTGTTAAATCTGCATCTCCAGACATCTCCAGGACAAACAGCACAGTGCATGCATTGGTATACCAGTTGTCTAACTTGAGGTTCAAATGGCATCCATTATGGCCTCGTAATTGGTTCAGCTTTTTTAAAGAGAAGATATGTTTATGTTGGGCTGTTTAAGCTTTGTTTGTACACAAACGTTTTTAGGCTAAAGAGCCTGAATATGGGTGGAGTGGCAGGTTTTCAGGAGTAGAGCAGTGAGTAGTGTTTAGAGCTAGTAGTGCTGGATAGGCTATATTTCCTCTCGACGCGTTTGATGAAGTTTTCAGTTTTCAACTTAAAAAAAAAAACGTTCTGGACAGTAAACTCAAGTAGTTTCTCCAGAGAACTTCAGTTTGCCCTTATTGACAGCCCACATTTATCTAAAAATACCAATAAATGAATTCCAGAGGAGTTTAATATCTGGGTTTAGCCATACAGTTAAGACCAGTTAAGCCCTATAGTTAAGCCCATGCTATACCATTAAGAGCAAGACTCCTAACGTTATATCCACATGCCTTTGTAAGGTGCTCTGGATGACAGTCTGTGCTAAACCAATTAAAACTCTTATGTTAAATAAGATTGCAATTATCTCCACATCTTATTTCGATGCCAAAGATGCTACATTTAGTTATTTAGTTAATTTAGTTATTGTAGTGTACAGCGAATTGAGCATATAAATGTATATATGAAGAACATCATTTTGAATATTGTGACATCTGAGGTAGCCAAATCAAATTGTTCATATAACATATACAGCAATACATCTATGAGTTGAACTAGTTATTGTTTGTTACATTCGGTAGGAAGGCTGTGGCTCAGAGGGGATTTTTTTACACCTATTCCTGGATAAACCTGGATCCTGGATCTCTAGCACTGATGCAAGAGGAGTCCACTACAAGGGTTCTTAATTACTGGTGAGGGGCATAAATGTTTAAAATGGTTAATTATGCGCATTGTAAAGGGTTTTGTGTGACTTTAATCTTCAGAATCAGACGATAGTCCAGTTCTGTTAAAACTACTACAACATGCAAGTACATAACTATATTTAATTAAGATGTTAAACAGGTAACCACATTTTCAGGACATCGGTGCAGAGAACTCCATATACTACCACTTGCTGAAAACATTACTGAGATCCATTAGAATTAAAATTCAGCTTCCCCATACCCAAATGCCCTGGTTTAGTCTGTGGTTATTGGTATATGTAGTTAAATGAAGGTTTAAAATTGTATTGTTTTCATATCAACCAGAAAAAGGTGTAAATTCTTGGTTATTTACCAATAAATTCCATATTGAAGCAGAATAATTAGTGTCATTGCGAATCCATTAACTAAGTATTTTTGGGGTTTCTTCTTGAAAGCTCGTGACAGACTTGACCGCAAAAGCAAAGACGACGTAAAATCCATCTCAGCATGAGGCCCCCAGAACAGGAACTGAAGACCATTTATACAGAGGGTTCAGAACAGAGACGGCAAATCATGTTCCAGCTCCTGCTTCTAACCTAATTCAACACAACTAGTACCAGAAACCCCTGATTAGTTGCGTCCGGCTTGTAAGATGGGAAATGGGACCAACCGCAAGGCAACAAGCAAATGATCTCAAACAGCATGCCTGGTGCAGACTACAAATTCAACCGAAAGACTGCAAGGCACTATCAGAATGCAAGGTCGGAATCAATTCCAACAACAACTCGTGGAGATAAATTCAATTTACACTGTGAATGAAATTAATTGTTTTCAGAACCTGCTTAGAAATGTATCGGCACATTTCCATAATGAGCTGAATTTCATCTCATCAACTTCATTGCTCAAACTCTAATGAATGCATTAAAAGGAAACTGATCCCAACCCTGCTGAAATGCCTGAAGCTCAGCAGCGTGCAGAATGAGAAACTGGCTCTTACTGAGTCTTTTGAGTGAGGAGTACTTGTTGAGGTCGGCCTTCATGGCAGACTCGTAGGAAGGAGGCAGGTGTGAGAGGCTCTGGAAAGAGCGGGAGAAGGACAGATCGTATGGCTCCGTCTGCGATGTGAGGATGCTGTTCATGCGTGTGTTCTCTGGAGGATAACAAGACAGCAAACCAAAAGACATATCAAGAGAAAAACGCATGGGAAGAAGTAAAAACTGTAAAGGGATATGCCAGAGTTTTTCAACCTGATCTCCATCTGCGGCGTAGGCCTGAAACCGTATAGATCCACCCACTAGCCAGGTCTCCCCTTATCACCCCAGATCTCCCCTTTCTATCAGCATTCGAGGCTAGCATGCACTTTCTCTGAGACACGTGAAGTGCCACAGCATCTTTTCATACTGCTACCAATGTAACGCTTGAAGGAGAACGCTAACTGCCAATTCGGCCAACAGCTTGCGTTGGCTAGCGTGGTGCTGAGCTGGGGGAGAGGAAAGACCATCCTGCCCATCTAGAAACAGCCACCAGAGATCAAATCTATGGCCTCCCAATGATGGGACCAATGCTTGGACAACCACAGAAGCCATGGGGCAGCTGCTGAAGACATCAACACTCATTAATGTAAAATCCGTATTGCTGTGGAACAATTTCATGAATCATTAGTAAACAGCTTTGACATTCTCTCACATTCTGCCAGAAACATACTCAACGCAAGTAAATGAAGGCAATTGACAAATGTCAACCAGCGTTCTTAAAGGGGTAACAGAGGACAACCAGGGCGTCTGTACACGGGATGTAAACATGTCGAGTTAAAGAATAGTGCTGCTGTACTTGTTCTGTTAGAATGAAGAGGTAATGATGTATCAAATATACACCATCATTCAAAAGTTTGGAACAGCTGTTACTGCAGATACTGGTTTTAATCCAATCCTAATATTCTCCAGGACTCAAATAATTTGTAGAAGGCTGTTTAGGAAATGTTCAATGATGAATGAAGCTGCAGAATATAATTATTAGGATAGACTGTAATTATAGCAGAATTACAATACATCCATAATAATTGGCAAACTGTAAAGCATCCAGTTAACTTCCAATTAAATTAACATCCAGAACGTTTCATATTCAAAAGTCTTTGTGATTTTGTGACAGGAAATGACTATAAATAATAAAATGAAAGTTTATTTTATATTAATATTTAATAATATAACTTCTCGTTGTTCCCAAAATCCCCCTACAACTGCAAATAATTAAGTTTAAGGCCTATTAGAAATGGAGTAGTTTGACTACTAATGCCCAGTAATGTATTTTGTGACTGGCTGATTCATAGCGGATGAAGAATCTGTATAATTTACCAAATGTTCACATCAGTGTTAAGAATAGAACTAAACTGATCCAAACCAACTGTCATGATTTCATTTTCATTCTCCTTCTACTCAGACCATCACTAGAAATGTTTAGAGTTGTCCTGTTTTGAACTTTGTAGATAAAGTCAAAGACCCACTTCTGTCACAGACTAAGCTCTATTTTAGTGGTTAGTCTGGTAAACAGGTTTAATTAGTAATTTACCTCGCGGTTGACTCAAATAGGACTACTATCACTGTAGGAGCTCCAGGTTTTGAGGAAGTATGAAAAGTATATCACTCTGGATTACTGTATACTGTCACTTGTAAAAGCTATGGGTTTTACATTATGGATTAATACCAGGTATAATCATGGATATCATCAGTAAGAAAAAAACGAACCCAGCTCGAACAGGTTTAGCGTATAACAACGCTTCAGGCCACGCTGTATGTCAACCAGCGTTCTTAAAGGGGTAACAGAGGACAACCAGGGCGTCTGTACACGGGATGTAAACATGTCGAGTTAAAGAATAGTGCTGCTGTACTTGTTCTGTTAGAATGAAGAGGTAATGATGTATCAAATATACACCATCATTCAAAAGTTTGGAACAGCTGTTACTGCAGATACTGGTTTTAATCCAATCCTAATATTCTCCAGGACTCAAATAATTTGTAGAAGGCTGTTTAGGAAATGTTCAATGATGAATGAAGCTGCAGAATATAATTATTAGGATAGACTGTAATTATAGCAGAATTACAATACATCCATAATAATTGGCAAACTGTAAAGCATCCAGTTAACTTCCAATTAAATTAACATCCAGAACGTTTCATATTCAAAAGTCTTTGTGATTTTGTGACAGGAAATGACTATAAATAATAAAATTAAAGTTTATTTTAGATTAATATTTAATAATATAACTTCTCGTTGTTCCCAAAATCCCCCTACAACTGCAAATAATTAAGTTTAAGGCCTATTAGAAATGGAGTAGTTTGACTACTACTGCCCAGTAATGTATTTTGTGACTGGCTGATTCATAGGGGATGAAGAATCTGTATAATTTACCAAATGTTCACATCAGTGTTAAGAATAGAACTAAACTGATCCAAACCAACTGTCATGATTTCATTTTCATTCTCCTTCTACTCAGACCATCACTAGAGATGTTTAGAGTTGTCCTGTTTTGAACTTTGTAGATAAAGTCAAAGACCCACTTCTGTCACAGACTAAGCTCTATTTTAGTGGTTAGTCTGGTAAACAGGTTTAGTAATTAGTAATTTACCTCGCGGTTGACTCAAATAGGACTACTATCACTGTAGGAGCTCCAGGTTTTGAGGAAGTATGAAAAGTATATCACTCTGGATGACTGTATACTGTCACTTGTAAAAGCTATGGGTTTTACATTATGGATTAATACCAGGTATAATCATGGATATCATCAGTAAGAAAAAAACGAACCCAGCTCGAACAGGTTTAGCGTATAACAATGCTTCAGGCCACGCTGTATACATCATTAGCATATAAGACTTATTAACATGTTGAGTGATTTCAAATGGATGCAGCTTGTGTGTGTTATGAACAGTTTAGAAAGCGCTAACTTAGGAAACTATATTTGCGTAGCTAGAGGCGTTTGTGTACTTGCATGAAGTTCATTTCTGACTTTACTCTATGACCTCGATTGTTAGAGTGTAATAGTTTTATTGGAACTATACGGCCCTGTATTTCAAACATTTGTTACTGAGATAGATGATCATTATTGCTAAACTACAGGAGATCCATAATAAGTGGGAAACCTGTAAAGCATCCAGAGTTAAATGGGAATAAAATTAAAATCCAGAATGCTTGAAATCTGTGGTATCTTTATTAATTTTTAGTGATATAACTTCTCGTTGTTGCCATAATCCCCCTACTAAAAAACTACTAAACTACTAAAAAATAGGTATATGTTTAAGCCCTACTAGAGCTGAAGTAGTTGGACTGCAGTCGGGCCAGTAATGTACTTTGTGACTGGCAGATTTGTAGGGGGTGAAGTGTCGGTATGAATTACTGAATGTTCATGTCAGTGTTAACTAAACAGTTTAAACCAGCTGTTATGATCCGAAATGGGATAAAAATGAATCTCATCAGTAATAAAACTAAGCCAGCTGGAATGGTTCTAGCTTATAAGAATGTTTAGCCTACACTGTATACGTCATTAACGCCATTCTTAACAGTGAAGTGATTTCAAGTGAATGCGGACTGTGTATGCCATGACTGTGTTGTGCCACAATTTAGAAAGCAATGAATTATGATATCATCTATAGCCATCTATACTATCTATATGACCATACTTGAGTGAAGTCCGTTTCTGGCTTTTTTCTATTATTTTGATAGTGTAAAAGTTTCATTTGAACTACATTGCCATATATTTCAAATATTTGTTCGTAGAATTTAACAACTGCCCCATAGCTTACACTATATGTGTGTTTCAACTCCAAAAAAATTCTTATGTGTTCAGACGGTTAGGTACAGTGTACCACACACTGCGGTAGCTGATAATAAGGTACAGATGCAGCAGATTAAGTTGAAAAACTCTGGACTTTCAAATCCATCTTTTGTTCTTTCAAGACGAAGCCTACTCAGTGCATGAGTGCCATCAAGTCTGCACCATCAGTGCGGGGGAGTCAGTGAATGAGCACTGTGGCCTGGTGGCTAAAATCAGCCACTGTGAGAGACTGGCTCGGTTATGTTCTGGTCAATGGCCTTCCACCCTTGTTTTGTGAGCGATTTCATGTGAGTGAGAGCTGTAGAGGAGGATAGCAGCCACTGCCGCTGCCCTCCTCCCCCTCTTTACCCTGGGGGCTGTGTGCCCGTCACGCCAGCCTGGACGCGGTCAGGACGGGCATGGATTGAGCCCTGGTTAAAAATAGGGCAGGGACGACTGCTGCAGAACGTAGATCTGAGACAAAAAAACGACACACCAGGGAGCCGGGAGGGGTGCGGTGGGAGACGAGGAGAGTGTTTACACAATACCACTCACTCCATTTTGCACTCTGTTCAGCACATGCTGTGGGTTTTGCTTCTTTTAATCCGAAGCTACTGCTGGCAAAGTGCACAGCAAGGCATTCATCTTTATTTAAGTGAGGAGGAGGAGGAAGAGGAGTGGGTTTGGGAGGTGGGGGTGAGGGGCGCCAAGTGTAATTCTGCTGTAAAGAACAACTTACCATGCCTTAGAGATCTGTGAGCTAGCGGGAAGAAAAATGCATTTCAGTAAGCCGTGCTGAAGGAAGTAGGGATGCACTGATCCAGCTTTTGGTATCTTGATACAGATTCTGATATCTGATAGGCTGACTCTGAATATCGATCCAGCAGCAAAGTGGATAAATACATGGTACTGTCCAAACCACACTTTGTTTATTTCATTTTCAGTCAAAACAGACAATAAATAGTTCATTTTTTCAGCATTTTTGAAGCATGTATTCAACAGAAATGACACAAAAGCCCCATCAGTGTGTCCAACCTTTACCTTTACTACAGCTTCCATTTTGCAGGAGAGGTAGTCTCAGACATTTTCCACACCTCCAAAGTTTGTTCCATTTTCGCTTTTCCACAATCCAAATAATTCCAAAGACATTCTGTGGTGTGGAGGTCTGGGTTTTGGAGGGGTCAGTCCATTTATCTAAGAGCTCTGGCTTATTTGCTTGAGTTGCTAATATATTTAGTGTCTTTGGTTTTCCTTTTCTCAGTGAGGAGCTTCTTGACAGTTACACATCCTTTCAGACCCATACTGTTGTCTTCTCTTAGTGGAAGGATGGGCAGAAACACTGGTGGATTGTTAAGTTCTAAAGCAGGAGTGGTCTCCTCTCTGGCAAAAAGGAAAGCTGTAAGCACTGTGTATCTAATGATGGCAGCTTTGTCTCATGTTCCGTATACTGTATTTAAAAAACTTGGATGACTGACCATAAGTGAGATGAAATTAGGTGGGGGTGGTCTGACTTTTGCACAGTACTTTGAATATATAGCAAAGCACTACAATGAAGATATTGCACGTCAGCATTTCTTTTAAGCATGTGCAAAATGTTAAATGATATCATATAGAAGCGTTAAAAAATGATATAATTCTATAATAACCATGTTTCACATGTGGATCGTTCACTTCGGACCAATTAATTTAATGAGGATAAAACTCGTCCTTGTACTCATCCACCTCACTGGATTAGTGCAATGAAAACTGCAACTAAGACAAAACCAGCTGTAGGGCTTTTGTAACGCTGCATGTTCCTCTTTTCGGGATTAAACATTGTTATTAACACGGTATTTTCATTTCCTAATTAAATCAAAATGTCTTAAAGGTTACGGCAAATATCAGACACAAATGTCAGCACAGCAAGATGAGAAGCAGCACTGCGCTGTTATGGAGAGAAAGTACCAAAGCCATAAACAGAATTAGGCTCACTGAGAAAAGAGCAATAACAGGCTTTGTCATATAACAACCAATCTGCTGAAAAATCTTTGGAGCTTGTTAGGGAGTGCTATCCATCTTCTCACTCCCCTCCGGTCGAATTGAAGCGGCTCACCAAAGGCGGCGATTTAATCGTTTCACTAACAAGAAGAGCGGTCGCTGCTCGCTAGCGAGAGCATTTCTAGCCTCCACGTTTTAAGGGGCGCCAGTTGAGAGTTTTACCCCGTCGCATGCATATTCCCTGCTCTCCCTTCAGCTTTTGATCAGCGTGTGTTCATTAGGTGAGAAAATGTCGATAGAGTACAAATACTGTGTATCAGCTTGTTTTTACGGAAGTCATCCCTGCACAACTTGACTTGTGCCTCTGCCTCAATTGATTCTTCAAAAGCACAACGCACGTAGTGTGCGCACTGCGGCAGGCGTAATGGCCATGCTAGCCCCTTTCCACTCCAGAACAAGATTACAAAGCCAAAAGTTGACTCGAAAAGAAGAGAACGAGATGGCTTAAGTGACAGATCATTTTAACCATCTCCCCTGGGTCAAGTTTGAAAAGTAATGGGCTGAAAAACATTTTCTTTATCCATTATATCCATGTCTGTTCTGTTCCTGAGATGCCTCCCGCCACACCCTCCTGGAGCCTTGCTGCAATTTAATTAAAAGGCATCAATAGGAAACTTTACTGACCAATGACACAGAATGTATAGCCTAGTATTCCAAACCACTGTACTGGAACAGCTAGGAATGACACCAGCCTCCTTGAAATTTTTGCACTTCTTCTAAAACTGTCAAATTAGCATTGTTATTGCGGTACGTTCCGCTTCTGCATCACCCTATTTGGTTTGGTTCTGCTATAGGCTTTTAGATCACATCTAGATTACAATATGCAAATTTGTCGACTAAATGTTACCGCCTACTGATGCCGATTTCCACCTTAGGCAGCAGTGAACAAATACAGTGAGCTGAAAATAAAGGAGAGTAAAAGTAGGGTAAGAAAAAAGCCAGAAGTTAAGCTGTTTAGTTCTGGTTACTCTTCTACAAAATGTTAGTCATTTAGGCTGGCCATGTGAGAAACTGCAAAAGCAAATCACCCAAACATCCTGGGGGGAAAAATCATGTTTTTTAAACCATAATTTAGAAAATGAACTCTTATCTAGAAAAAACAAACAGTTCTGCTACTATATTAATGATTTCTGCTAGACTGGCTTTGGGGTTTTCAATGTTATGTTATCACCTATCTATCAATGGTGAATGCTCATGTTCCCACGGTGGGTTTAATATTACGCTATTGAAAGAAATGATGGAACACAATATATCTGCATGCTTAGATAATCCGGTTTCATCAGCATTTTTAACTGTGCTGTTAACAGTAGAGTGGTAGTAAAGACGAGTGGTGTCTTTGTTTTTCAACAGCTCGTGTTCCATAGTGCCCATCCTCCTTTCCAGATGCTTCAAAGTGTAACATTTGTGAGCATTTGTCAATATGGAACTCGGGTGGGCTGAAGGGATGTTTTTTGAGAGCTGACCGACGTTGATAATAACCTGACTGGTAATTACTGGAATATTCATAAGCTCTTGGACAAACAGCCCTGCTATCAGTATTTATGCAACAATAAATGTTTGCATGCCTGTGACTGTCTTAACCATTTGACTGCTGAGTGTTATTCTGTGCTCTCTGGTCATGACAGAAAGGATGGGAGTTTGAAAAGTGCAGGCTCACTTCACTAAATCTAATGATAATGCAACTAAATGTAATAAATATACAGCGGTAGCTGCGGGTAAAGCGGGGTCAACACCACTGTGCCACTCCCTCCGCAAAGAACAAAATGTCCTGAATTTTGATTTAGAGAGGTACAATATCACAGAAGGATTAGATTTGGCTTGTTAGCTGTGAATCGGCAGCATGGCCAGGTGAAGCATTTGAATTCAGAGCACCTCTCTGGCCTGCAGAGCAGACCGTGTCCTCCACAGAACATTAACTCAAATCAAGGTGCACTGTGCTTTCCTGCTGCTGGCACTTTGGAAGATGGACAGTGCCACTGACCTGTTCAAAGAACCATCAGGGTTGGAGGCAGGTGGTGATAAAATAACAAGCTGCTCAGAAAAAAAAAACCCAACAACAATATAGTGACAGTCATGCTTCACTCAGCCGCGCATTTGTTTCTGTTGTATGGTATGTTGCGGTGTGATGGGGACAGCGGTTCTTACCATTTTTCGGTGTTCGAGTGGGGCTACTGAGACCCAGATGGTTGTAGTTGTGTTGATGGGTGCCTGCGGAAGAAGCAATGACAGAAACCAAGTCATGGTTAAAAAAATATGAACTCTTATCTAGAACACGAATGCTCAGATAGGAGAAATGGTGTGTAAGGGAGAGATAAGATTTATGGTAATCACAGTGAGCAGAATGGGCCAGCACATACACATTTAAGCAGGAATGGTGATGGAAATGTGTACTGCTAATCATGTAGAGCAACACCCAACAGAGATCTACAGTCTACATGATTGAGATGAGATGTGAGGCTATGTGTGGAGTTAACACCGAAACAGGGTTAACTCACTGCATATGCACTCACTAACATGGTAAGCAGAGGAAAACAGTACAACACTGGAGAGTGTATATACATTTTTCATATACTGCTGCTGTATGAACAAAACCTCACATCTCCAAAATGATAACCTTATCAAAGAAGGCACAAACCTCACTCTTACATGCCAATGTAACCAGACATCAGAAGCCAGAAGTCATTTGGGGCCATTGGTTTTGTACATTTATCATAAGCACAGTATGTACTATGATATATAATACATATGTATATCATATGTACTATAATAATTGTATCATAGACGCACAATGTCAACAACAGCTATTTTTTAATTAGGTCAAAAACTGAAAAGCCACCAAATGGAGATACAAGATTATGTTCTCACAGCAGCGACATACACAGTCATGAACCATGGTGTATTGTTCATCACCTTTACACAGTACAGACAAAAAAAACCCTCCTTGGGAGATCCGGCAGTTGCATTGTACGTCAGTAATGTTGATAAACCAAATAAACCAAACTGATTTCTGTATTTTTAGTTCAGCAAGCAAGTCACCATTTACAGAAGTGTTTTATTAAAGATGCAAGAAGTAATATTTTTAGCGTAAAGAACCAAGTTCCAAAATGAACAATGTGGAGCAATAACAGTTTTGATGGTAGATCAAAGAAACCTACTGAAGTTAGCATGCTTAGCTAGCTAGCTCCAGCCCGCCCTGTCTTGTAATACCACTTTGTACCTTAACAGGCGACACTGAGTAACTGCAGCGTCAAGTCAAGTCACCCCAACACGAAAAACTAGCACTCACTCAACAGTGTCCTCTAACCTTATGTCAATCATGTTGAAAGTTCTGCTCCCAGGTAGATCACTTAAGGACAGATAGTCAACGGAAAGAAGAGTAAACGCAATTATGACTGGCAAGCAACCATTACCAAGACTGAACCCAAATTTAGAAAATATATGGAAGCAAAACAAGAAATTACCATCGACATAGCTGAAGACACTCTTTGTGAGCAAAGAGATCAAGTTTGTAGCTGAACTCACAACATTTCTTCAATACTGGTAAGAACTGATGTGGGAGGAGGAGGTACTGTGCATTTCCTGGTGATATGTTGCCCCCTACTGTTTGGGATATGAACTTGACAGGTTGTGTCGTCTTACAAATTATTTTTTTTAAGTGTAGCAGTGCATGATTGTTTCACATCACACAATCTGACATCAGTGTCAGACTAATTAATAACCCTCTATTAAAAGACTGGTGGACTGAGAGTGACACTAGAGTGTCTTTACCTAAAATGAAGTCCTGTTCCAGAAATGATAATAGGACTTTAGAGCCATAATAATTCTTGCTACTGTTACTCGCCATACTTAAGTACATCTGAAGGTAAATACTTCAGTACTTTTACTCCAGTGGAGGTCTAAAGGGAGGAGCTTCTACTTTTACTGGAGGAATATTTTACTCTGGCTATCTCAGCTTTAACTCAGCTACATGGTTTGTGTAATCCATCCACCACTAGTCCACTGATCCGAAATGCATTCTGAAGTTCTTTATTGGTGCACCCACCAATAAAAGGCAGTATAATGGCTCTTCAGTACAGTGATAGAAAACACAGCAGCACAAAGAAAGCTCCTACACATACCAACATACCAACCACTCTGTTGGGGGGGGCTGATTTGAATGAGCTGAAGCGAACAACATGGTCAATATATTAGGTAAGGTAGATTACTGATTAGACCACGCCTGCAGCTAAATCAACTGCTGACATTTATTACTCTGTGTTTGAAGGACCTCAATAAATTCACTTTGCCATCAGTCATCATGTCTGTTCATTTAGAGCGCATACATGTGTGCTATGTGTGTACACTGCAGAAGGCAGGTGCGGTCAGCAGCAGACAGGCCAGAGCATGGGTAGGGTGAGTTTTGCGAAGGCCATCAAAGGATAGTGGCAGGCTCGAGCAGCCATAAGCCGTGATGAATGGCAGCTATTCTGAGCTGGCAATGACGGCCCTGTTAAGAACCTGTGATAAATGTCTGCATTCTGGCGTAGACCCCATGCCGTGCTCTTGGGGGGTTACTCCTGTTGTATCTGTTTACAAATGCAGTTGAGTTACAACAGAAGATTTGTTGGCCAAGACTGTAACATTGGGGTTGTATGTTTGATTGATTGTTGATCTTTTCTCTTGTTCTTTCCAATTTTTTAGGGAAAAATGGAGCAAATATTGTGCAAAAATAAATAAATAAATAAATAAATAAAAAGAATATATATATATTATTATTACTAATATATATATATTAGTCATTGTCAGCTAGAGAACAGGAATTCTGGCCACTTCCAGAATTTAATATGGGTTATATAATAATTGTATATTGCTTTTGCGCCTATGTTTATTAATGTTCCCTCACGGCATGAGAAATCCCATTGGGAATCCCTGTTGTGTCGATCAATCCTGACTGCCAGCATAGGCACTAATAGACTAAATATATAACCAAGCTGGCATTGGTATAACTCAGCACAAAATGAAGACACATTTTTTACCTTCCCAGCCAAAGAAACAAAGTCAGGCCAATGTAAAATATGTAGATAGCCAGCTACCTTAATAACTGTAGCATGAAGTCCATGTAATCTGATGAATTATAGAGTCTTATATTAGAGTCTTTTCAGTAATTCTTCTCATCCACTGGAAATATGATTTGAAGACCGCTTCCAGACTTCAGTCATAACATTAAATAAAATACATCTACTTGTATCTACACTCCACTTACTCTATAGTGCTGCAATTGCAGACTGGACTCCATCAGTTTCACTTATACTTTGTTAATCCCATTTCACCCTGTTCTTCAACAGTCAGGACCATCACAGAGCAGCTATTATGCAGATGGTGGATCATTCTCAGCTTTGACAAAGAGCACCTAAATGGTAAGTGGAACTGATCAAATGGACAATGAGTGTAGAAACATGGAAACAGCTTTAATGTTATGGCTGATTAGTGTATATGGGCAATTAGGTATCTGCTTCCTTTCAGAATTCAACATTGCGGCTCCAAAAATCCACAAAGCAGTGGTAGTTTTTCAAAAGCTTCTCCAACCTGGAAAATATATATCCTCAGATAAGGGTTGACCTACCGTTTAATGTGCTCATATTATAGGATTGTAAAGCATCACCAAGCACAAAAAAGGCACAGTATAAATTAAAGTGGCGATAATGATGATGATAAACAATGAATATAGATTTTTATTTCGGCTAGACTGTGCCTTTTAACACCTTGGATATAAAAGCAGGGATGGAGTTCTATATAGCAGGCACTACCTGTGATGATTAATGGGGTGACCATTAATAAGCTTTTTAAATACACTGGTACAGCTGACAGTTACCACCTCTAGCTATCACATATAACAGAAGTTTGCAGCAGCTACACCTCAGTAAAAATCTGCATGATACTGAGGTTATCCAAAGTTATGTGGAGCTAGCATAGAGGATCCCTGTTGAAGTGTCTACTGCATGACATGATCCAGTTTTGAAGCATTAGGTGCAAGTGTACAAGTAAACATAGCATAATGAATATGGATATTAAACAGTAGGAGAAACTACATACTACTGCTAAAGAGCCCAGTGACTTTAAACAAGGCACTATCATATGATAACACCTATACCACAAGTCAGTCTGCCACATTTCTGCCCTGCTAGATGTGCCCCAGTCGACTGTAAGTGCTGTTATTGTGAAATGGAAGTGTCAAGCAGCAACAACAGCTCATCTATGAAGCAGCAGACCAAACAAGCACCGATGCTGAAACACGCAGTGCATGCAAAACGTCTATCCTTTGTTATAGCACTCACAATAGAGTTCCAAACTGCCTCTGAAAGCAACATGAGCACGAGAACTGTACGATGAGAGCTCCATGAAGTTGGTTTACATGACTAAGCAGCTGTATGGAAACCAAATATCACTACACACATTTTCAAACAACGTCTGGAGTGGTGCATAGTGCTGGATTCTGGAGCAATGGTAGGAGCCATAGTCCCAATAGTTAGGCTTGGTATAGGAGGGTAATGTCTTAACCCAACCCCCCAGTTCCAGTGAAGGGTAACTCTATGTTTCTAAAGTTGATGAGGACCTTTCCTATCAAGGCAAGTGACATTCATAAAGACATGGTTTTATGATTTGGGTGTGGAGAGGCGTCAGTGATGTGCACATACCCTTGACCTCAACCGCACTGAACACTTTGGACGCCGGCTGTCCAACATTAATGTCGGACCTCAGAAATGTTTACTTGACTGAAAGGGCACAAAATCCCACAGACACGCTCCCCAGCATAGTGGAGGCTGTTATAGCCACAAAGGGGGGCTAACTCTATTAATGGCCTTGGTTTTAGAATGGGATTTCTAAAAAGCTCAAATATTTATGGGCAATAAGTGTATTTACAAGAGGTAGCGTTCTGCAGATGTAGTGGGAAATACACACTGATGAATGGCAATGCTTCTATGTATAACTCCATACGTCTGTATGTCTGCTCCCCTGTCTGTCTGCTGTTCTGTATATACTGTACATCTACTAAAGTACCTGCATAAAGTCCTTGTAAAACGCTCCGCAAAAATGTTATCAGCACTCAGTCTGCTGCCGTAACGTCTTCTAATTAATACCGGCAGAGTTCAAGTGATGAAAAAGTAAAGGGCCATTAAAGAAGCCGCCTCGCTATCCAAATAAAGCATGTATCAGGTAAATGGGTGTGTGCACGATGGCGCAGACAGAGGCGAATGAGAAGCCGGAGCTCGAAACTTGGTGGTGAGGCCTAATTAATAAGAAGCATGGTCCAGTTCAGTGATCTCGCTTTAATCTGGGGACCAATTAGCTGCTTTTGAGAAGCCGGCGAGCCGAAGCCTCGGCCGCAGCTGGAGGTCTGCTCTCCCAGCCTGACACGCTGTCACACTCCTAGCCTGACTCTGACCAAGAGCCCACAAAAGTCATTTAAACAACAAGGTCAAGCCATAGCAGAGCAGCAGTGACGTCTTGGAGAGGCCGTGGGGTTAATGATGAACCTAAAGTACTCCAGGAGCACCTGCCTATTAATGCATTTCCATTTCTACGTGGTGAGCTGAAGAAATGCGGAATTTAATCAGAGGAGACCTGTGGTGAGCAATTAGGCTCTGCTATGCAGAAGTTTCCCTTACTTGTTTGAGAGTAAGACAGTTTGGTTGGTTTTGCTTCATCAAAGCTGCCAACAATTCAAAATCTGCAGTCTCTAAACCGACTAATGCCATATATTCGTTTTTCAGTGACGCAAAATATGGGAGCTAATTTTCAGATATCACTGGAACATGACCTCATCAGTATGGCATCAGTACATTTAAACCAGAGATGTTGAATCTTATTGGTAAAAGTTCATGTGGGTGCAAGTTTCCATTCCAATAAAAAGGGGGGTTTCACATGATCAGTTGTTTGAAGGCTGAGCAGGTGATTAGTCAAACAGAATTAGGTGAGCTTTTGCTCATTTGGAATAAAAACCTGAAGCTACAATGGCCCTTTGTAGATAAGTCTGGACACCCGTGGCCAAAACATTTACAAGTTGAACTTGTAAGAAGAAATGGGTTCCAGTCTTCTGATAGAATATTTCATTTTTCTGCAAAAATATGGAGTCCTCTAATGTTGTTCTACCTTGGTTTTCCTATAAGCATAAGCAATGTTTGTGCAGAATGGGTGATTATGTACATTTTACATACATGTGTACA
The DNA here is from genome assembly GCA_024036415.1 of Prochilodus magdalenae. Classification (NCBI taxonomy): domain Eukaryota; kingdom Metazoa; phylum Chordata; class Actinopteri; order Characiformes; family Prochilodontidae; genus Prochilodus; species Prochilodus magdalenae. Next base: position 36,778 of record JAMWET010004060.1, on the reverse strand, counting down.
TTAAATCATTATTTGTGATTTGACATAGCTCTTAACATGGTATAGTCTCTACAAGAGCACAGTAGAAAGCTCATAAGATACATGTGCTGTCCAAAGACAAATAAGTGTCTTTAAAATGGCAACTTTACACAAGCTGGCAAAAACCTAATTTAACGTTAATGTAAATCAATGGAACCAGACTTCTGTCAAAGCAATTTTCAGCCATTTCTGTTGGTCCGTTCCTTATGAAATTTTTACACAATGTAAAGGACAGCTGCTGTGCTCAAATGATGTATAAAAAAAAAGAACAAATAATCAGAGCATTCCTTTCCTGCTGATAAAAGTGCTATATGTTTTTTATATGCATGTCTGATGCAGCCATGATCCACAAACACACCCAACGTCCAGCCCACAGATTTACTGGATTGCTTAAAATGTGAAAGTACAATCAACACTTCTCCCGTCTACTGTGCTATTGGATGGTAGACAGACAGACCAGTGAATTCTAGTTGAGTAAACGCAATCAGACACTTTCGGTGTTGGTGAGAGACGCAGGAGGGAATGAATGAACTTTAGAACCTGGCTGGGTTAAATAATGCAGTTAGCCAAAAGCTCAATGCACCTTGTCATAGCATTTCACTCACTCTAGCCAGACAAATATGACTCAGGCGTATGTAGCTTAAACATCACTACTTCCAAAGACTGAATCACTACACTTAGACTAACAGGGTCATTTTCTATTCGCAGGAGCCAATCAGAAAACATCTGACTACATGAAAAACAAATGAATCAATTAGTTTCTCTTATGAAGTGAATCAATTTTAATCTTTACATTTTTTATTAACTTTTTTTTTCAACCTATACTTTCTAAAGGTCTAAGCACTTTATCTTTCTAATGTTCTAATAATCATTTAATAATCATAAATGCAACACTATTTTTACACTACAGTGGTAAAGTGTCCTTGTTTGCTGATTATCAGCACTGGCCCTGAAGAAAACACATACATTAACCTCTACACCTCAGAAGGCAGAGAACAGAACTTGAGGTGGTGTGAAAAATCACAGGACTGTCATGATGCATCTAGTTCACAGAGATTTTAAAACCGGTATTTAAACATTCCTAGAAGCCCTGCCGGAGTTACGGAGTTAGAGCCGCTCTTGTTTTGCCATGCGGTCTACTTTGTTGTGAATCATGTACAGCCCACGTTGTTGATGGGTTTGGCCTTTCAAAACAAAAACAGTATAGAGAGCTATGATCGCTGATCCAGCGCCTACAGCAAATGAATCCTCACACTGCACACATTCCTGTTTCACACCTAATACATCCTGACAACAACACTCCTGCCAGTACGCATAATATCCAGATGGTGCACCAATGATTCAGTAGTCTGACATTTCTGTTGCATATTCACGAGAGGAAAAACTGCATCGGCATCACAAAGAGTGACGTGCTTGATATGCATGCTATATTCCTGCATAAATATTACACTGTTGGAATACTGGCTCGAACAAATCATTGCACCCCTTTAAGTCATACGTGAGAACCTATTACTGGCTAAGGCTGGAGGGCTTTTAGTCCAATATCTCTTTGCATAAACACATAAATGTAATCTAATGAAAATAAACAACCTCTCCCCAAAAAAATCCAAGAAAGGTCTGTGATTTGCATAAGCAATTACCTCAAAACACATCAATATCTTATTTTGCATGAGTCATTCCATGACATTAAACCTCGGTAGTTGAACTCCAGCCGAGATTTGAAATTCATGATACAGCTCATGTTTCTTTTCTTTGACTGGTTATCATAAAAGATATAAATAATTGCCAACTGAAATTCCTTGGGAAAAAAAAGAAATAAATAAAGTGCAAGTAAATAAACAAGGTCATAAGGGAACATTTGCATGAACAGCTGTGTAGCCTCCAGTGTTGCGTTCCCAGCCGTCACCCCCAGGCCAACCCAGGCTCGTTTGGATGCAACTGCAACACAGAATTGCCTGCTTAATAACCATAAGACCCCAGAAGTCAGTCAGGAGACAATCTTCTTCTGGATCATGTCTGGCAAAAACCAGCATTGTTTTTCGGACTGGTTCTCAGCATGTGCAAGAACCACCATGAAGTAGGAAAGCACTAGTTTGACTGAAGAAGAATATAACAATAACAATCTCAAAGCCATCTGCTCACAAATTCCCTGAATGAAACTATGAGTGACAGATCATTGTGTGTTGTGGATTTCAGTCTTCTGGCTGTTTTTTTTCCAACTAGGCTTTAGTACGCCAGCATGTGGACTGGACCAGCATGTGGCCAGGAAGTAGAATCACCCCTTTTACAAGCTTAACCTTTGTCGTTCTGTTGGTTTTCCCCCAGCCACCATGCCAAATGAACGACCCTGCCATTTAATTACTACAGCCACGCGTGATATGTGGGGCAGGGCCGGGCGAGGCACGGGGTCCGGCCCCACTGGGCGTGTTGACAGGCCGAAAGCAGTCGGCCTGCCCTTCTACTCCTGCTCTGATAGACAGAGGGGCCAGTAAGCCACTGGGGGTTGGCATTTAGCGACTGACAAAGAGCATTAACATTTAATTGGGAAATGTTAAATGCCATAATGGTCATGCATGCAGGCAGATTCTGGCCTAAAAATGAAGTGCACTTCAGTCCAGTGTGTCTGATTGTATTCTGCCATAAACAAAGTCAAAACAAACAGAAACTGGTCTGCTTCAGATCAGGGGTTTTGGACCATGTGATCCAAGAGTCAGTAATAGCAATAGTCTTCCTAGGACCCCGTCTATTAAAGTCACTCAAAGTCTGAGAGACAGGGTAACCCCAGGGCATCCGAGGTGAAAGAGCTTGATGTGTAAATAATAGTCTGGGCTCGCTTGCAAAGTGCTTTATCCCACACTGACAAATGCAAACAGATAGGCTCCTGGAGCGACTATATAACCCATCTCGAGGGGCTCGAAATGAGCAGCATTCCAAAGGCTCATTTAACAACATCATAGCTATGCAAGTAACATAATGGACATTGACCCATAACCCGGAATGCTGACCCCATACTAACGAACAGCCGAGACTTTCTTATCACACTCCAGCATGAAGGCTTCCAGCACATCGTGGGTGTGCTTGTTTGTTTTCATTTACTCGCCTTAAAAATGTTACACAAAGTCAGTAAAGTCATTTGAAAAGAAACAGCTTCCTTAAACATTCAAAATACACAACAGAAAGACGTCCTTTCAGATGTCCCACATACCAGGTTTGCTATGAAGATCCCAAGGCCAAGATGATCCCTTGATGAGGAGCACTGTCGAGTCGCTAACAAGGATAAGCACAGATTTATTTGATGTCTTCTTTCATTAATAAGAAGTAACATCATCAATAAAGCTGTCTTTATCCCTGCATAGACGCCGGCGTCCGAAGGCGTCCAAAGCTTGCGGGAGAGATTCCGAAGCAGGGAGGGAAGGGACAGTAAAGAGTCCAGAGGAACAGAGACACTACAGGGGAGGGAGTTGGTTAAGCAAAAGGGAATGCTGGGCTTTCCATGAGAAAAATAAATAAATAAATAAATAAAGACACAAATAAACAAATGAAATAACAGAAAAGATCTAGCTGACCGTTTGCACAGATTTCTACATGGTGAGGAGTGGGCGTACACAGACTTACACAGCCACCACAAACACAGACAGAGGCCAGCATCGGAGGCCAAAGAGGGGAGAACACACTCAACTACACAGAATTGCCATTCCTACCATGGTGACTCTGAGACCGCACCGGCCAGTGCCTCTCCCCTAGAAGACACAACCAAGTAGAGCGAGGCGGTGAGTGGGAGACAGGCCATCCGTACCAAACACAAACAAACAAAAACACTGTTTAGAAATCAGCTTTTCATAACATTCTGCCTCTCCGACAGAAGGAACCTCCATTTGTTATGTTCTCAGAAACTCATAAGAAGAAAGTGGGTATTTTTTCTCCCTCCTCAGGAAACAGTAGCTTTGTGCTAAATTAATTAGAACAGAATAAATTATCATGTTCATAACAAGAGGAAGCAGAAACATGTAGCAAATTCAGATTCTATTTGCTCCATGTTATCATGTTCACTTAAAGACACTTGATCATCACACAGAAAGGCTTCCTTTGTTGTGCTGGCTGTGAGTCTCTGTATGTGCATATGATACAGATCAGTCCCTTGTAATGTAGAAAAAAACCTGGGGCCTTTCTCACACAGCTGGAGGGCTGTCACCACCAATTATATGGGTTATCAAATAATGTAGTTTTTATTTTGACGACAAACCAAATGATCATTTTTTAAAGAGGCCGAATTGTAAAAACTATCTGAACTAAAAGATAGGATACTGTGCAGATTCAATCAAGAGGGGAAAAATGTGACAATGAGGAGCAGGAATATCACTTTCTGCTATAGAATGCAGCGGTGTGGCTAAAATAAGGTTTAAACTGTATATATATATATATTTTTTTATATATATATTTTTTTTTTTAATTACAAGTTTCAATAAATTACAATATTTCTGCTCCTCATTGTCACATTTTTCCCCTTCTGATTGAATCTGCACAGTATCCTATCTTTTAGTTCAGACAGTTGTTACAATACGGCCTCTTCAAAAAATGATCATTTGGTTTGTCATAAAAATAAAAACGACATTATTTGATAAACATTTTTTGATTATATATATATAGAATTGCTCATTTTTTATTGTGGACCCACAGGTAGTGATGCCGAATTCTACTTCGGCCATCTCTGTTTAAAGATAAGATAAGATAAGATAATCATTTATTATTCCCACAGTGGGGAAATTCACAAACATAAACATCAAAATAATTTGAAACTTGTCATATAAAAAGTAAAGTATGGTGTGCTGCTCTCAGGAACGACTGAAATGGAGAACACCTAATGGAGAAACTTCTCCCTGCCAAACACAATTATAATGCAATAGAGTTAGGGTTCGGGCAGTTCATGATCCAAAACATGAAGCTGAATGTGCCCTAAGCCTGGTAGTTATTTACTATGCTATTATGGTAAATACTGATCCACTGTTGTGAGACATATGTAACTAACTTTAAAGCTTAAGTTCAAATCTGTATACATGAGACATCCAGCTTTGTGAGAAGGGCCCTAGATATAGCAGTCATTACACATCTTTACTATCCAGAGAAAACCAAATGGCTCTGATTTAAAAGTTAACAGGAAAGGGTAAAAGCTTCTTCAGTTTAAATGCAAGTTAACTTGAAAAAGGCTTCACACTAAGCAGTTTTGAAGTCCCTCTGTTAGTCCATTCATTCCTAGATATTGTAGAACAGTCTGGAGACACATGTTTTACTTTGGACAGTGATGATAATGATTTCGGAGAAGCACCTGCAAGAAAATCCACAAAAACACCTTTAGCCTTTCCTTCAAATCAATACCTTTAACGAAGGTGTATTCTGAATTATTCAATGTGAATAATGTTCCCCTGCAGAGCCGTACTTTGATGCTGAATTTAGATGGATTTTTTGAAACACAGCAGCAGAAAGGTTTTTCCTCTTGGACCATTTCATTACACACTAATGCTAAATTTAAGGTCATACTTTGGTGGGGAAGCAGAAGCAGAGGGCTAACTTGCTCTTTCATATTAGTTTGCATCCTGTACAACACAGCTTTTAATACACCTTGGGGATATGCCAATTTACAAGGAGCACAAAAAGACATCCTAGCATATTCTGGACAAACGTTCTATTTCTGAGCTGTTCTTTGAAGTAGATGTGCTTTCTCTCACAAATATATTGTGGAACATTTGTCAGCTCGGACACTTGACAACCTGTAAGTGAAAGAATTGTCCTCGCCCTGCCAAATGATGAATAGGATCTCATTCATCGCTTCTAGAAAGGTTTTATTTATTTGCTTTATTTTTTTATTTATTCATTTATGCCACAAGCAATGTGTGAAAGGTCTGTATTCACTCACAGGACAGCATTTGTTCAATTTCTCTGTGTACAGAGTCTATGACTATCACTCTCCAAGTGTCAGGCAGACTGAGAGGTGTGCAATCTGCTGCTGTGCCTTGACAGGATAATAGTTAACTTCAGTTTTTCACTCGGAGAATCATCAAACCTGAAGAGGCGGTAGAATCCGATTTCACCCGCGACCCGCTAATTTACCCACATTTGTCCAGGCATGTCACATTTAGCTATGTATTTTCTAATACACCGTTTCATTATGGAAGCTCCGATTTTTTATTCCCTCTTGTCGAGTAGGAATGTGGCAAATGACTACATCTCTCTAAAGACGGCTCATGGTCCTTGGATGTCAGTCCAAGCATTGCTGAACTTGGTTCCCTCTCCTAATTAAAGAGCGTTACAGTGCAAACGGGGGGATGGAGGAATGAAGACAAGCACCTAAAGCATGAGGATTCTTCACTGAGCTGTGAGTGCGTGAGAGAGAAAGACAGACAGAGAGAGAGAGAGAGAGAGAGAGAGAGAGAGAGAGAGAGAGAGAGAGAGAGAAAGGGAGAGAGAAAGTGTTGAGATGAAAGGAGGTTGTGAAGTTGCGAACACTAACGTGCTATTACCACAGGCTAGCAGAGGTGCACCACTTTGATCCATCACTATCGATTAAACATCAACTTTGCACAGCCGCCCCCACAGACTGCAGAGAGGCGCCTTCGATTTCTGCACGGGATTCAGCGTGTGAGCAAGTCACAGTACCTTCCAATGACCAGCTACAGCCCACCTCCTAACTCTCTCATGGGTCTGTGAATGGGTAGCTCACACTAAGGTCCACTGGTTTATCAGAATGTTTTTGGGTCACTTTCCGAATCAGTGTTCTGTATCAAGGAGGAATGGTGCTCATAGCAGGGGACCCACCCTGGATCTAGGATCTGACAAGCAGCTGACAGCCGCACCTGAGAACATGGACCACAGAGCGGAGGGGTTGCCTGGACTATGGCCCAGCCTATTTAGTTTCACTTTCCAGATCTGTGCCCTGCGTATTCCTGTTATGAACATGATGCTGCTCAGGCTCTTGCAAGAAGGATGTCTGATAATTCTGGAATTGAACAGCGTGGATCTAATTGGACTCTTATTAGTAGTGGGTGCTAGGGCAAAAACATCACATCTGAGTATCATCACGGATTTCTAATGAGTTTGGTGTATAGTTGTAACAATGTCTTTTTAGCCTGGAATGTCCTTTCACTTTCAAAAAAGAATCATTTACCAGAAGCCATAATAAAATGTGAAATATTTCTATAATGTCACTGTCCAAAGAAAAATGAGTCTAAATAAAAAATCTCCAAACTTAAAAAAAAAAAAAATCTCTAAAACGTAGGACAAAATCCTAATGCCAGTTTAATGTCAAAGGAATTTGGGCCATTTTTGTTGGTTTATTCATCCTGTCATTTTCATACACTCGAAACAGCAGCTGCTGCATTCATATGAGCCATAAAAGTAAAAATCAATAAAAATGGAGGAACGTGTTTTTCATTGGACAATGACAATATATCACAATACGTTTTTTCATGATACACGACACTAGTCACAAAATTTGCCATACAGACACAATGCAATTGTAGTGGCACGTTTAAACCTGCGATTAAAACTAAGTATACTATTATCATTGCTCAATTAATCACAAACTGTACTGCAACACATACAATTAAACAGGACTAAGCACTATCTATCACAGCTCTAGCTATGGTGACGTGCAGGTCACAATGTAACTACTGCTACATTAAAAGCGGCATTCTAAATTCTAGCTGATTAATAGGAAGCCAACTTCAGCTTCAACCTGAACCGAGATATGTCTTCTGCTTCTTATTATTCTTTAGTACAGGACGTATGTGTTGTGTATTTAACAAATGCATGTTGTATGCTGAGGCCTTAAACATGCTCTCCTCAAAGACACATACAGAAACACACTGAACCACTAATGCTCATAAATGCATACTGTGTATCACAATAATGAGACATACATTTCAAATAGGATACAAGACAAACCGTAATACTGATCACTACTAGCTCTCACCATTATCTACAGAAGTAGAGTACCACCTACACGGTCACTTCAAGAGTCTACCCTCCGACAAGTACTTGTAGCACTTAGCACGCAGCATTAGCATTGGCTAACATGACTTTGCTATCTTGCTAAGTTCCTTGGATATGAAACTGTATCTGCAGTGATGCTGGAAATAAAAGAGTAACAAGATCAAACTATGGACCAGATGCACTCTTTTCCTGGACCTGACCATAATTTCGAACTATCTAATTTACGTTTCTAGAGAGATTTGCTTTCTATAATCCGACTCGTGTCACCCTTCAGCCTAAGGTCACCGGGGTACCATCTCATCTGCTAATAGGCAATGATTTTGAAACCCAACATACCTGCACCTTTACATCTGCAGTCCTGCCTCATTTTTTGAGATTACTTGACTTCTGCCTCTTTACGGTCAATCAGTTTAGTTCTGTGTCAGCTTGATTCATTCTCTGGAAGAAGGGACACGCTATCAAAGGATTTGGGGGGCAGATTAAATGCACTGTCATCTTGCTAGCAATGCAAGTTACAGTGAGTGACTGTTATGAAACACAAGAAAGAAGCACGGTAAAACAATAACCAATCTCTCCAAATCAACTCAGACAGAACAGACAAGTGTGGCAAAAAGCACCAGGGGACCACTGGGTCTGACGTCCAAGCAATGGCAGATTCCATGGCCTCCCTATCCGAAACATTTTCCCTGCTTCAAAGCTCCTCATCTACAGTAAAGTGTCAGGGCTTTTCAATCACTCTGATGGCCACTGGCTAATTGGATTTAAATACTCCATCGCCTGACCACTAAACGGTAACCCTGCCAAGGCACCACAAAGATGTCACCAGGCTGCTCACAGCTCCAGAGATCACCCCACCTGCACACCCACGACTCCTCTCCTTAATGGCAGTTGATGTTTGCCAAGATTTTCATTTAGATTGCTGTCCAGAGTAAATAGTCTTACAAGGGCTCAGCCTCTGTCGGTTGTCTTTTATACAAGCGGGCTGCACAGCAGTGGTACATTTTCGAGAAATCGATAAGCTGAGGTAAACCAGGCAAGGAATTATTGCTGGAGCTAATCTGCAGGGTTAATGCAAACACGGGAAAGCGGAGAGGACATAAGAATCCCAAAGGCACGGCAGGAATCTGTTAAAGCCGGGGTGTCGTGAAGGGGCTGGGCATTGCAGAGTTTAGCATTTTCCCAGTTTAACATTACTGATCCAACTCGCTGGCTAATCGGCAAGCGCATCAGAAGTTGATTAGGGTCCGTTAGAGTAGCGTAAGCAGTGATCTCTGCAATGCTGCAGCCTTCCAAGAACTGCAGTTTCACCCTAACGTGTTATAACAGCCACCATGCTGAGATCCAGAACAGTGTTATGCTCATTGCTTTTACTTTCATTGCTGAGGTATCTGGCTTTCCTCCTCAGGTTCATGATACATAAAACAATCTGCTGAATGCCCACACAACCTTTTTCTCCGGGGGAAAGCAAGTGATTGTGCTTTATCTCTGTTCTGAGCCCCGGAGGAAAGAAAGCATGCCTTGGAATGTGGTGAATGACAGAATGTATCCCAAAGTCTTCAAGAATTGTCACCGCCGAAACACTAACTGCCTACAGTTGTACCAAAACTGTTCTCAGCTAGTCAACTAGTCATCTACTTGCTTTATTTCCTTTGGGATCAATAAAGTATCTATTCATCTATCCATCCATCCATCCATCCACCCACCGGCTAGCGTTTTTTGACCAGTTACCGCAGTGTAAAAGCTGGATAATGCTTTTGTTCTATATAGCAGACCAAGCTAGTTCATCTTTACTCAGTGTTTCCCCAGCATCTTCATTGATTTCCTACTGTTATCTTCCATCCACACTGTATATCTGTAGTGTATGTATATACATATATAATTTTCTATGCCCTGTATCTACCTTGCATCTCTCATCTACCTCAGCCTTACCATAGTGCTATATGATAATGTGTACATCTGCATATATCATAGTTTTTATTCATAACTTTTATTCATAACTGTAAATTAGTGTAAACAGAGATTTTAGTGCTTAGTATTGTATATATTTATTGTCTATTTATATGTTTGTATTGAAGTACTGTAAGGGACTACGCACCTAAGTTTTTCACTCACCTTCACACCTGTGAAAATGTGATGTGACAATAAAGTGATTTGATTTGATTTGATTCCTGGGGCTTTAACCACAACTCTGAAATTTAGAGAGGTGAGACTGCATCCCCCAGTCCCTTCTGGCCACATGGTGAGCAGCTAAATCTTAATGTTTAGAAGAAACTGTGTCCTAAAGTCTGCACATCAGTGTTGAACTTTAAAAACTCTCACTACTGCAACACAGATTGTTTGTAATTGATATTTTATATTATTAAATGTCATGTGTGTACAATTGTTTAAAACTGTAGTCATCAGCTGGCTGGCAGTTTTGAGTTCTGCTAAAAATGTGCTAAAACTGACACCACTGAAACAGTCACTACCAAAGGACTTGGCAAAGGTTTGCAAGTGCTCTGATTGTTTCAGTACAAAGTGGAACATTCAACCATTTATTTCAATAAAATAAACATTATTAACATACAGGGCCACTCGCAGCTACAGCGCTTTGGTGTAAAGTAAGTCCAAGAGAGCAAATCGTCTGTAATGTTTTCCACTCTGAGTGAATGACTGAATGCAGCCCTCCTTTATTGCCGTTTGAGCGAGTCAATGACAACTATCTCATTGCTGCTGTCTGAAGTGCCCACGTCTCCATTCAGCTTAGAAGAACCCTGTCAACTACATTCAAGACCATGAGCAATGAAAAAAACATCCATTTACAAATCATTACAGACATTTCTGCTGCTGTTTCTTAGCCGTGTGTTGGTTATGCAATAGGGGTTGGAATCTCTAAGCGCTGCATGATTTGATTTCGACTCAGGGTAATTTTACAGCTCAGCTGAACCACTGAGACACTTCAGCTGATCCAGGTTCTGAAGGCCTGCTTTATTTTAGAGCCGGAGGGAACCTAAATTATCGATATCTTCCCAAAGTCTAAAAACAGAGTTCTGTATTTCACCATTCCTCACCTCTTCCTGTAAACTGGGTTGTCTGAATCTTTGGTAACACGTCCATAAGCATTTCCTAACCAATCAGGAAAGGCTGATGTCTCTTGCCCCGCCCACACAAAATGGTTTCAGAGAAACTTAGCGAGCTAAAGCTAACCAGCATAACAAGAAGCTAGCAATCCTGTACACTGCCTGTCGCTCGTTCATTTTTTGATACGTATGTGAACGTTGTTAGTATCTGTACATCTGTTTGTTCATTTGTTCATCTGTGCCTTTTTTGACCAGTTAGTGTCACATAAAGGCTGGACAATGGTTTTAGCTCTGTATAGCAGAACAAGCTAGGAGTGTTGATTTTCTGCTCTGTGTTTCCTGGAGCTTTAACCACAACCTTGGAAGTGACATTTACATTTCTGGCATTTAGCTGACGCTCTTATCCAGAGTGACTTACAAGGTTGATCACATTACAGGTAGGCCAATGTAATGTTAGGAGTCTTGCCCAAGGACTCTTATTGGTGTAGCACAGCATCACCCAGACCGGATTCGAACCCCAGTCTCCCACGTTGTGGTGGCTAGTTGGCGGGTAGTGGTGTTATCCGCTGAGCTACACCAACCAAGTGACACTGTATCCTCATCCCCGCAGTTACAGTACATCTAAAATATTCTAAAAAAAAAAATAAAAAAATTTTTAAATCTCAGTGTTAAACTTTAATTGTCAATACCAAAACATCAACAAGTGACCATTTTTCATGGTGTAATAAAAATTATTGTTATTATTATTATTGTATGTGTACAACTGTTCAAATCTGTAGGCTTCTACCGACTTGCTGTTTTATGTTCTGCTCAAATTTGCTGAAAAAGAGAGGCAACTGAAACAATCACTACCAAAAACATTTGGCCAAGTTTTGCAAGTATCCTGATTGTTCCAGTAGTAACAAAGTGGAAGGTTCAGCCTTAATTTCATATAATTAGCACTGTTAATGTACAGAGCCAATCAAAGCGTGAACATTTTAGTGTAAAGTGAAATCAGTTAAACATCTTCACTGTTTTCCCTTCCAACCAACTTGTTAAACTAATCCGGCCGTGAAATATGTGGCTAATTTGTCACATGCCTGCAATAGTGAGATCCTGCATTTACCTTCCTGCAACAAACTGAGTAGTGATAGTATCTCGGCTGGGGGTGTTGTAAAAAGGGAATTTCATGGGAAATACAGAGCCTAGGGCCAGGTTCTGTGAATCCATTCAACAGTCCTTCAAGGGAGAGAATGGTGAGACACCTTCCCCATCCCTATCACGCAGCATGTGTGCCGAGCACTGTGCCACTCTTGTATCCTCCTCTCTCTTCCGCAATGGGTGCAACACCCCAGCTTTTAGAGTGCAAGGCACGGTACGACAGTCATATCACAAGCATCTGGAAAAGTTTGCTGCATTGTTATTTACGACCTTCCTTGTTCTCAACCCTCAGCTCCTGAAGTATCTCAAATCAACTGCGATAAGCACTCGGGCGAAGTAATAACTCACATTAATTAAACATCCTGTGCAGTGGCAGGATCGAAGGGGGCCCTTTTGTTCCAAAGCACCAAGACTCACTGCTATTAGCATATTAACAAATCAAGTGGCATGAGAGACTGGAAGTACCTGCAGTGAGAGACAGTGAGAGGAGAAAAAAGAGAGAGAGAGAGAGAGAGAGAGAGAGAGAGAGAGAGAGAGAGAGAGAGAGAGATAGAGAGAGAGAGAAAGAGAGAGAGAGAGAGAGAGAGAGAGAGATAGACAGAGAGACAGAGGTGGTACCATGTGACGTCCTACTAAGCACTGTTAACTGCCTGCACCATCACAACGTCGGCGTAATCAGAAGCACAGGGCCCATGTGACATGGAGGAGGATGATGCTTTTAAATGTCACCTTCCCCCCACACGCAGGTAGCTAAGACAGTAGGATGCGTACACGCAGGGCCATGCAAGGCGAGAGATGTATGAGCAACAGCTTGCTCCTGATGCCAGATGAAGCCAGCGCTCTGATAGACTTTGGAAATTCAAATAGCGCCTTAAGCATCGATGACTCACTGTGATTAGACAGAAGCACAGCTTGAGTCCTGTTCCATCTTTTTACTTGCTCTTTAACTCAAGTCGTTTAATTGCATGTGTGCCAGTTTAAAGAAAAAGAAGCGTGGGGGGGGAGGGGGGGCAGCGTTGGGGGGGTGCATGTGTACTTTAGATATGACTCTCTGGTGGACTTGAAAAAATCTCACATTCATCACTCCATGATAAATATTCAATTGGCAAGAAAATAATTAAGATACACGAACAACAGCAGGACGGCTGGCCTTACTCTGAATCTAAATGGCAGTGCTGTTTAGATCAGCATGCTGGAGATATCTGAACATCAAATAACTTCCAGAGATGGGAGTGCGGGTATGATAGCACCACTCATTTGTGTAGAATAACAAACTTGTGAGAGCGTGGCGAAGGAGAGAGTGTACGAGGAAGAGAGAGAGAGAGAGAGAGAGAGAGAGAGAGAGAGAGAGAGAGAAAGTCAGGGATTGGGATGGCGGAGCGAGAGAGAGAGAGAGTCTTAATGTGAGATGGCAGATTTTATTTCAGCGCTGTGCATAGAGCCACATGATCAAAGTGAAGAATGCCGTTTTAATTCAAGGACTCGTACCTCATTGCCGCTCGACAAGCTCATTATTGAGCGCTAGTGCAGTAGGAGGCAGGTGAAAACGATACCGCAGATGATAAAAGGCAATCCTACACATGCTTTCTGAGCCACTGATTTGTGCCCCTGTTCCACTCCAGCATGGGAAGGCACAAAAATGCCTCCCGGTGCAATTTACGGGCCCAATGTTATTATCCTTAACCCTTAACCCCGCCATTACTTTCCTTCTGCTGCTCTACTCGATGCTGTTATTACATATTAAGCTAAACAGTGAGTTATGAAAGGAATCACATTTACATTTGATTTGCATTCTGTACTGACATCAACATTTGTTTGGCTGTCAGGAAAGGAGAATCTAGCAAATATAAAAGAAGATATTCAGTGCAGTGTGGAAGACACAAAAGCAATTCGGGAAACTATGTATGCATTAATTGGGCCAGGGAAACGGTTTAGCTGCTCGACAGTACGGTTCATGTCTAATAAAAAGGAGGTTTTAGCATCAGAAGCTGGACTTTTGAGCTATCGCCAAAATTGTAGATTGTCCGAGCGATTTTAAACCTTGAGGCTCGTCATGCAAACCTTAATGAAACAATACAAAGAACAGCACGTGGATCTCCAAAGTGGCATCCTTTCAGAAGAGGGCCAAATCCCAATTTAATTTGATTGTGGGTCAATGGAACCAGACCGGACAATCAAACTAGGGGCGAGTGCAAGAGTACTAGATTAACCTCCTGTGCGTTAAGTACTCGAGCCCTATAATCATGATTTAGGTTCTCGTTTCATTTCATCAAGAAAGATTCAGAGTATATAAAGACGAACAGTTCAACTAAATCCTGTTTTTATGATTCTGACATATTTAAATGTTTGCTTGTACCCGGCTTGAGCAAGTACACAATGCCAGAATGCGGCAGTAGCAGCATCACATTAACAACTACTCTAATTAACTTAGCATCTAGCTGATTTTAGCTAGGTCAAGACCAAAAGTAAGTCCTGGACTCAAAAAGACCAAGACCGCTTGGTCTGCCAGTTCAGTGGCTTTGGTCAAATGTTGGCCCCCACTAAAGTAAGTCCCAGGCTTAAAAAGACCAAGACCGCTTGGTCCCAGCAGTTTTGGGTCATTTCTGTTGGTCCATTCATGGTAAAACGTTCACACAATGTAAACAGCAAATGCTGTGTTCAAATGATGCATAAGAGTAACAACCATCAAAAATGGAGATACATTTTTTCTTTGGACGAAATGTTCACAATTATCTTTATGCAAAATGTCGGTAAAGGTTCCCAGTTCACAGCAGCTACATTAAGAAAATAGAAAATTGATGGCAACTAATGGTGACACTATTTATTGGGACATCATGCTAATTTTTGCTAAATTTAAGAGCCTTTGATTGGATAATTACTGCAGTGATTCATATCTTTCACTTGGTAACAATTATTTTAACTTCAACTGATGCAGTAAGCATCATTTGCTAACTACCCATGTGGGAAGCCGTATCCTGTGGTTTTGGAAAAGACTGTGTTTCAAAAGGCCCAAATTGTCCTGCATCAAACAAAGAAAATGAGAAGCTGAAATGACTGGAACTGGGTTAGGAGCTGTCCAACACATTACTGGAACCTAGATCCACCATTTCACAAAGAAATGTGTTTGGAAAAGTATCTTAAATGACTGCGATTGTTGATAAACACTTGGTGAAGTTCACAGAAATGGACAGTAGGACTCTCGGCTATGCCTAATAGTGAAAGTAAGAGTGTGTCCATACAACTCACAGGACTGAGATTAAACAGCTGTGTGACTTGTTAATAAGGCTAATCAACAAAAAGGGTTCAGTTTGGTAGGAAGTATAAAGATTGGATTCCAGAGGAATGGGAAGAAGTCATGTGGTCTGCACTTTAATGCTGAAGGCAATTTCAGAATATAATAAAACATCTACTCGCATCTACACTTATGATGCTTGTTTAAAGAAGTAAAGAATAAGGCATTTATATGAAAATACAACAGGCTTTTCTTATTCCAAGGATGAGCCGTAAACCTCTGGGAATCATCCTACAGAGCTCAACTGATTACAAGAGGATTGGAATTTATCACTTTTCCCAGACAGAGAACCATCCCAGTGCAGAAAGATGAGACACTTTGACAAGTTATGTAAAGCAATTTTCACTCCAGCACAATAACAATAGTTCCTTCTTTTGCTTTTTTTCAGTGCCCCTATTCCGGAATCTAATCAAATCCAGGAGGAAATGCAATTCTTGTAATTGCATTTCATCATTACATGACACGACAAAGATGGAGCAGCGGAAAACAGTGTCACAGAGCAGAGGCCTGGCCCAATAGGTGGGGGGGGCTTCACGATTAAATTACCATCCGGCTGGCTGAACACAACACATATAAGTGGGCAAACTCATGTTTGGAGAGCAAAGGGCCCATGAATATGTAAGCAGATGTTTCCACAAAAGAGGGGAACATCAAATCAAATCTTGACATACTTATTGAGAGATGCAATTTTCCCATCTCTGATGGCCTTTTCTTGAACAAAAGCATCCAGAGTTGGTTAAATATTTATTTCCTCTCTCACGTACTGTTGCTCTGTTGCTTCGTCTCCTGTGATTTGGGCGGAATGGCGAAAAGCAAAAGCCTACAATCATCCCAAATCACAGCCGCCTAATTCTTGTTATTGTTCACTATTCAAGTGTCTTTGTCGGCTCTGATAACACAGGCTTCTTCAGCTGTTCCCCATTTCAGGGCGAAGCAGGTACTCGCCTCTCTGCTTTCTCAAAGTCCCTGTGAGCGTTACCGTGTTATATGTAACACTGCAGAAAACAGCAAATGGCTGTGAACTGCTGCTGAGAAGGAAAGGAAAAAAAACGATACACAATCTCACGCTTCCAAAAACACCTTCTTCCTCCAACTCTGACACACAATAAATCGTGCAGAGTGTTTGATAAGGACTGAGGTTAATGAAACCATTGCCATTCTGTGCAGCAAAAGGCAGAAAATATCATGAGCCTGAGAGCTCCCACAGGCGCCGTAGAAGCCCTTTCAGAAGTTGCGCGGCATAGCAGCCATGATTACAAAAGCAATAGGAAGCAAAAGGAAGATAAGCCAAAATCATAATTTAGATAATGGCAACAAAAAGGAGGGAGTCAAACCAAGACAATGGAGTAACTAAGCCGCAACGAACAAATTGAAAACCGCATGAGCTCATGAATGAAGTAGTCGCTTCATCAAACAAATAAATAAATAAACCGATAAATAATGGACAGAAATTTTAAAAACAACCAACAAGCGCTGCTCGTTTCCGAGAGGCCACTTAGAGACGCCCAAATTAATACCAGTCTGAAAGCGCACCATTTGTCCATTTATATACAAAAGATTCCAAAAATGTATTTAAATATGGATAAAGGAGTGCAGTATTTATATTCGTCATACTGCGAGCCATTTCCCGCTGAAACAAGGAGGCATTACTCACAGTCGAAAGACTTCAGATTCTCCATTTAGATAATGCACTGCTGACTTCTGCCGTCTGTTTGCAGAGGAGAGTTTGCAGTGTGCATTGTGTGTCTGTTCAGTCCGGAGGCAAAAAGCATTTTGTTCTAGTTACATTAAGAAGTGAGTGACCTGAGCCACACAATCAAAACCAGCAGCATCACTGTAGGCCTAAACAGCACTCAGAGAAGTTTCGGGATTGTATCTGCAGAGACAACAGGTTTAACACAGTGGCAAACATGCTTTATAACATATACTGTATTTAAAAAACATATTTCTGTGGATGTGTGGTGACAGCTACGCATTACCATGCACTTACTATACACTGGCTGTTGTTGTGACATCTTGTGATGTGATGTGATGTGAAGTCTCTTTCTCTCTCTTTATATAAATATATACACACACCGTGTAAACACTTACTGACAAATGGACCAACAGAAGTGGCCCCAAAGTCTGGTTCCATCGACCTAGATTAAAATGATATTAGGTTTTTGCCCTCTCCTGTAAAGTTGCCATTTTGGAGACACTTGTTTTTCTTTGGACAGTGACAATATACTATGTAGTTTGGAGCTTTAAACAGCCATCAAAAATCAGAAATAAAAAGCTTCCTGTATTCCTCCATGACCTTACAACGTTTATTTCCAATAAGAGTTGTACTTGCATGTTTTCTTATCAAGATATTGTTGATGGGAGAATCAAACCACTGTATTCTCCAGCACATCCCAAAGACTTCCAATAGGGTTAAGGATAGAACTCTGTGGTGGCCAGTTTATGTGTGAAGATGTTTCCACACACACCCTGAACCACTCTTTCACAAGTTGATGAATTTTAGCATTGTTGTTCAAGAATGAGCCCAAAACAAAAACATAGGCCCTTGTCATTCAGTATTTCTGGATGATCAGCTGACTTCACTTCAACCTCACCAACTGAAGCCCCCCCCCCAGATCACAACACTGCCACCAGAGCCCTGTACAGTGTGCACTATGTGTGATGGGTGCATTGCTTCATGTGCTTCCTACTTACGCACACACCACTCCGAAATAGGGTCAATCTGGACTCCAGAGTCCAGCTCTTTATGCTTCCTATCAAACTACAGCCTTTTTCCCTGATTGGCCTCACTCCCAATCCTGTGAGATTATGTTCTTACTCTCACTACTAAGCACAGCTGCGAGGTCTACTGTCCTTCTCCACTCACTGTCATTTAGGATAACCACATGTTTCACCCATACAGCTGATGATCCACCATTGTCCTTCCAGCTTTTAATAATGTGTTGGACAGTTTTGAACCCAGCTCCAGTTATTTCATCTTCTCTTTAGTAACATATTTTCCATAACGACAGGACACATCTTCCCACATCAGTACTAATGAACACTAAGTTCACATCAATCACTGTAGTCATTATCCAATCACAGGCTCCATGTATTTGGTTATTCTAATACAACTGAGACCTTTTTGGCCAGGCTATGTACAGGGGTTGGACAATGAAACTGAAACCCCTGGTTTTAGACCACAATCATTTATTAGTATGGTGTAGGGCCTCCTTTTGCGGCCAATACAGCGTCATTTGGGCAGCCGTGGTTTTATGCTTTTTGGATACAGTCCGGGTTAGCACCCGAACATCCCTTTCAGACAGCTTCCTCTTGCGTCCACAGTTAATCCCGTTGGATGTGGTTCATCCTTCTTGGTGGTATGCTGACACTACCCTGGATACCGTGGCTCTTGATACATCACAAAGACTTGCTGTCTTGGTCACAGGTGCGCCAGCAAGACGTGCACCAACAATCTGTCCTCTTTTGAACTCTGGTATGTCACCCATAATGTTGTGTGCATTGCAGTATTTTGAGCAGAACTGAGCTCTTACCTGCTAACTGAACCTTCACACTCTGCTCTTACTGGTGCAATGTGCAATTAATGAAGATTGGCCACCAGGCTGGTCCAATTTAGCCATGAGATCTCCCACACTAAAATGACAGGTGTTTCAGTTTCACTGTCCAACCCCTGTATGTTAGTTGATAGACATGACAATGTTGCTGCTTCAGTGTTTGAGCAGTAAAGCTGGTGAGGTTTACTGTGTAAAACCAATCAACAGTATCGCCACAAATAGCCATGTGGAAAGTCGACACAGCTCAGCAGAGAGGCGGTTGAATGGTTCCTCACCACCCAGCTGCACAGAGTTACAGTTAACACCATTATATCATCACTCTTGGCTTGTACGAGTGTGGCAACGTGGCATGATAACTGGCCTGTCTAACTGTGTGTCTAATCTTTAATTTTTGATTTCAAGTTGAACCATGCTATAATATCTGGACCAAACTGTGAATACGCTTAAATATTAATGGAGACTTGATTTGATTTGACTTTGTGATTACTGAACAATACTTTGATATTTCTATGTAGAATTTCGTGTTGTAAAAGAAAGAAAAAGATAAACAAGCAATAAAAAATATGATACAGTAGACCAACCAATAAATTAGGCTAACTCTAATGGCCCACCCTGTTGGGTTTTTATATAACGACACTATGTCAGATTAACCCAGCATGTGTTTTGTTAGAGAGTGACTCTCTGGGTAATGAACGTGACCCGAAGCCATGCAAAATAACTTTTATCAACATAACAGTAACGTCAGTGTTGGTGTCTGAAGCTGAACTCGCGGCAGAAACAGTCTTATATACGAGACATTTAAAATCATAAATCAAAACCAATTATTTTTATTTATTAACACAATCCATGGTACAAAGTGTAATGTAGCAGGATAACGGTAACATATCATCGTCCTGCCCACACCGTAAGAAAGATTAGAGGTTTTATCTCACAAGGGCAAGAACCTGCCTGTGTACTGAACACTGAATAGTAGGTTAATTGAATAATAAGATCTGCTTTAGATTATTTGAAGTCCAATAAAATCAACATTTCAAGGCAGACAGGTTACTTGCATGCTACGCGTCAAATCTATTTTTCACAGAGCAGTCCTCCATCTGAGTCACCTAGCCTCTTACAGTGAGTCAGCCCATATCAGATTACAACCACTCTAAATTCTAATGTAACATAAGCAAGCTGAGGAATATGTTCCTCAGTGTAGGTTAAGACTAGATGCTTGATATTGATCCATGTTAGGACCCCAGCGAACTGCAAGCCATTATCTTTTCATGCTTGGGAATGGAGAGGAACCATGTGAATCGATACCTGCCCGGCAAACATCCATAGGAACACCATGGAAACCAACACCGCACAATCACAACTAGGTCAGTGCTGGCATAGCAAATGGCCAATTAGTGTTGCTGGATGGACAGGGGATGGCTTTTATCTTGACTGACAACATCACTTCAGTCGTAGTTAAAAGGAACTTGATGTTCTAGGTGTGTTCAAGCGCAAAACGAAGCACATTAAACAGTAGCCGTGCGATAGGAGGATACTATCTCCAGTCACAGCACGAGGGAGCCAATCACAAAGCTGCACTGGCAAACATCTTAATGAGAACATCCAGTTTAATTATACTGGGCCAAAGGCCAACACCAACAGCGAAAACCGATCAGATTAATCTTCCAGATAGTGGAGGTTATTTGTTTGAAAGCTAGCCATCTAGCTACTAAACCAGATTATCTAACTCCAGCCCTCAGCTGTGTGGACCTCTGAAGCATACTGCACAGGCTTTTAAAAAGGGTCTGCATAATATATCAGCTGCTAATAAATGAGACACACACACATATATATATATATAAATACACAGCTATATCAGTACGACTATATATATATAGCATGCATGTGAAAATGCTGTCCAAGTGAAAGTAAGTATATTAAAATGGCAACTTTATTAAAAAAAACCTCTTCAATTTTTGCAAGTTTAACCAGTTCCTTCCGAGCATTTTCTGGGCCATTTTCAGTTGGTCCGTATCATCATGCATATCTCACAAACACCTCCAAAAGTAGGTTGCAATTTTTGTACATGATGCATAAAAGTCAAAATCTGCTGATATGGATTGGTTTTTTTCAAACTGGTAGCCAGTTTTTGGTGTATAAAGATTATATAAAGATCAACTAATTTATAATGTGGACCACATAAAAGTAAACGACTCATCTAGGCTGCTGAAAACAATTCTTGCAAAATTAGAGCCAAACCAAATTCTGATGCAATTCCAATCGTTACTATTTTATAACTCTCAGCAGGGATATTCATATACACCTCCAAAGTTCAATCTTTGTAAGTGCATTTTTGCATCTTGGGCAATTCAACAAACTGGTAGCCAATGTTTTTGGTGGCTAAAGATTGTACCCAGCCTGGTGGCTCATCTTCATAATTGCACATGTGGACCACAAAAAATAAAACTATTGAAATACAATTCTTGCAAATAAGAGCCAAACCACATTTGGAGATGCAATTCCAATCCGAATTTTATAACTCCATGTCTGGACACTCTGGCTGCTCAACTCAGATTTCAAAGTGTCTTTTGCATCTATAGCAATTCAACAAACACTGACAATGTCAGACAGAGTGTTTGTTTGCAGGGTGAGAGAACGCACCTCTATCTCTCCAGCATTTGTGTTTGAAATTCACTACGCAGCTACGCAGTTACTGACGGCTACGTCTTTACCACAGCAAGCCATGCAGATAAGCTGATGATGTCTATGATGCAGTCTAATCACTTAATCGTGTGGACATTCATCTTAAAAGGTCTGATTTCAGAAACTCATGTGATTTGCCTGCAGTCTGAACCCAGTCTTACTGTATTTTCGAGCTGAAGGGTGAAGCATTGAGTATCTGTTTATCAGCTGCTGACAGGTCTACCAGATCTTGTCCTGTTGTTAGGATCCCTTTATCTTTGTAACTTTTGAAACTCCAGTCTTGACAACTCCTGTTTGTTTTTCCCATTCCCACACAGACATCTGCCAAAAACTTTGGAAAAGAGACTTTTGACTGGACAGGAGAAAAACGAAGGGTGGTCTCTGTGTGTAGCAACTATGAACAAATCACTAAATGGTCCATCCTGGCAGTCTGTTGATACGCTCTATGTGAATTGTAGTGTGAATTAGTTTCTAAAAACAATCATATTACTGCTTTGTGATATCGGCATAGAGAGCCATTATAGGTAGGTTCTCCTTATCAGCCCAGAAATTCCACACCAGCGCAGCCTGAATTCCAAATGCCATTTGAATGAATGAAAGAACTACTTAACAGTAGACCAAGCTAAGAAGGGGGAAGAAAGGGAAGGCGGAAAAGCTCACCACAGCTTAAGGGCAGCAGAGGGAACCTCCTGCTGTTCCAATAGCATATCTCTTTCACGGCACTGAGGACTCACAGGAGGACAATGCATTGATACAAAGCTACCAACCTACCAACACATGCACACAAAAACTCACTACGCGTTCCACATTACTGAGCAAACGAAGAGAGAGAAGTGTGTACTTGAACTCTTGACTTGGTATGACATGAGCTGCATGATATGAGATAGAAGCCCCACTATAGGCCAGTCTGCATTGCAATGTGTCTAAAAAAAAAAAAAAAAAGAAGTAGTATTTTTTGGTCCTGGAAAAATGTTCAGTGGAAAACTCTCTCGGTCTGGTGAACGAAAAATATGACAATACGTTTTTTCTAAGTGCCTACGGCCAAAAAAATCTCGCATAGCCTCTTCTAAGACTTAATGATATCATTAAGGTATGGTAACAGCCTGCCAAAATGAGATTTCATTTCAACTCAATTTCTTAGATTCCTCTTTATCTGATGGTGAGCATGTAAAAGAAGAGAAGGTGACACAGTCTCGAAAAGCCAAGTATGATCTATAAAGATCAATCTATCAAAAGAGCGGCTGGTCCATTCAAGGCAGTTCAGCCACAGTACTGTATATACCTACCAACCCATGAAATGCTGCAGCTTGATATGAGCTCCACTGGCAAATGAAGCAGCATTCTTGGCACACCATTCCACTCGTTTTTAAAGACAAAATAAAAGGGAGATGCTGGCGGCTGGTGCTTTGCAGCAGATGATGCATTTCTTGCGTGCCTGCCCTCCAAGCTGTTTCTCAAAGTCGTTGGTCATTGCTCACACAGCTTTAGATATTTGTGAGGAATAGTGATAAGCAAATGGGACCACAGTCAAAAGCCCTATATTCAATATTGAATAGCAGAGTATCAATTATGCATGCATCTTTGATGTAATAATTTGAACTACTATGTGCAGATGACACAAGCTCTGAAGAAAACACTGTTTAGAAGTGGTAAAATAAACGAAATTATCGCGCTCAGAGACCTTGTTAAACTTTGATGCATGCACGTAAGCGAAAAACACAAGATATATGGAGCCATTAAAGATTCCTTTACAAAGCAACTTAAAGCACCGTATCAGGACAGGATCCCAATGAAAAAGGCCATTTGAAAACTGAAATACGTTCATTCCTGAGGCACTGATGCTCATTATCTCAAAGCACCAGACTTGCATTCATAGCTGAACTGTCTTTACACTTTGGTCATATTTCCTTTTATAAGACTAACTTTATCAACCAGACAATCATCAAAGATACTGTATATAAGAAAACTGGGCCCAATTATCAACAGTTCGACTTAAAGACCACCCTTGTTTTTTTCTGGGTCAGTCAAATTTCATGGTCAAATTCCTTTTATGACTAATTAGGAGACATTAGTTCTGCTCTGTAAATTACTGGATAAAAATCCCTCTGTGTACAGTTATATAAGAGTGTAATTTGTATTGGTATAATATAATATAATATAATATAATATAATATAATATAATATAATATAATATAATATAATATAATATAATATAATATAATATAATTATTTGGTCTCATTTCAATAATGAACAGCATTTGCCCATGCGCTTACCAACTTCAGCTTGGCCCTCTGAAAAGCATCACCCTGGCATTAAACAAGTAGCCATTTGCAGTTTAATGGAGAGGGGGACATTCATTTAATTCATTTATTTATTCTTTCATACTGGATGCATAATCTTTAGCATGCTAACTAGCTAACACTCTATCAGCGATCATGTATGACAGAGTAGTTCGCTGTATGAAACTGATTCTAGCACATTGAATATCATGTTCTGAAATGTTACAGTATAAAATGCTCCACCTGCTATTTATAGGCAAGGTTTGACTGAGGAGTCAGGCCACAATGACTTCCATGCAATTTCTGCTGACAGAGCTGACACTTCACTCTAAGGTCATGCCTAACAATGATTACCTATCAGCTAATTATGGCTTTAGTTAATCAATTAATCAGGAAAATAATGGGTGCGATTAATAGTTTGTCTAGTATGTTTTTCTTTTCCAATATATTCCAATATTAAATATAATAATACTTTAATAACAATAGTAAATACTAAATAATTAAAAATACACAGATGCCCTCTTTTGACAATCCTCTACTGTATCAAACACCTGCCCATAAAACACATCCTCTACTGTTATCAGACCCACACATCTCCTTCTTCACTGCCCAGGGCTTTCTTGCTCTTGTGTCTATTTATCTTGTGTAAATAGTGCAAAAGCAAGAAAGAATAAAATGGTAAATGACAATTCAAGTACTATAATAGAGGCAATTCTACATCTTATGATTAATTAAAGAGAAATTAATTAGGATAAACGGTCTGTAATAGATAATCACACCTGATATTATGATGTTAATGTTTTCAAAAATAAAAGCATCTTCCAGAAGCTCTTATTTCATCGACCTTAAACACCACTGTCAAACAGGCAGAAGGCCAAAACATAGACAGAAAGACAAAAATCTCCAAAACAGTGAGCAAGTCGGTACAATAACGAATAAATATAATTCAGCTCAATTTAGTTCAGAGCGTGCTGAAAAGCAGATCAAAAACAGTAGACGACATTTCTCAACTTCTGACTACAGCTTTACTACAGTGCACTCACCATACTGCACTTCGGTTCTATTCTGCTCCTTACAGGATTGGATTGTTTTATGTTAAACTAAAGAGTTCCTAATTCATTAGTCCTGCACTGTATTCTCCGCCACATGTGATCCCCCACTTTCAGTCAGGTCATGTTAATCACCATGACAACTAACCGATAACAAGATTTGATTTCTTATTACTGACATTATCAATAACGCTGATTAGTTGTAGAAGCCCTGTTTGCATTTCCATCATGCAGTTTGCTGAAGAAATCAGCGACGATTCCTCAAAAGAGCAAACTTAAAGCGGCCTTCAATCAGCTAACTGAGTTAATCAAGTAATGGACTGTAATCAGGATTCACCAATTGAGTGGAACAAGTTTGTCACAGGTCAGAAACTCCAGTGATGTATAGTAACTGTGTCCTCTTTCTTTGTATCAGGAGCCATAGGTTCCCACAAAGAAATCCAGTTCTCTTCCTTATAATCACAGCTCACATTCCAGCAACAACACACGCCAGCAAGAAGCATTTTAAAACTCTTTTCAGGCTTTGAAGAAAAAGCAGAGCGTGAATTTGTCATCAGTCTGGGAGGCTTTATTGGAGGTGAGATGTGGGATGAAAGGCAAGCCTGACTTCACAGACGCTGCCGCTGTTTAACACAAGCAGGAAAGCACTACGTGAGGGTGGCAGCTGTATGGAAGGTACGTCTATCTGTCCATCTTATTCAGCTCACAATGCAGCAGCAGACTGACGCTCTGAATCCTATGCTATGTATCTGGTACCCTCGCATATCTATGCACAGCATGTGCAATAGGGTGTTTGACCTTGACATGGACTAGGAATTGGAATTAGGATCAGTAAATTTGATAGTATATATTTCTTATAGCTTAGTGAAACCAACACAGATACTTTGGCTGATTCTGAACTTGCCATATACCACTCAGTTGAAGCACATTGCTATAAATATTTGCTATGATGTTTAAATCTGGACTCTGACCAGCCAGAACCAGTGGGAATCACTGTAATTGGAGTTTGGTCTATTGGTTGGTCCAGGAGTGTATTATGATTAGAATCTGATAGAAAGTTATTGTTATTGTGTGCAGTCTTGTTTTTTAAATAGATATCTTATGAATATAGAGTGTAAATACATTAGTATATCTGTAATGTAAATATCTTAAAATGTAACTCATTATGTAATTCATCTAACCACTGTACCGTGTGACCATGTAATTACATTTGCACAGTCTAGGTAATACACACAGCACAGTGAAGCTGTGCAGGCATTACTGAGATAAAGCTTAAACTTTTGCACAGTACTGTTCATGGTGTACATGAAGGGTTTAGTTCTGAATGCATTAAAAGACCACCTTTTCTAAATAGCACATCTCTGAAAGCAAATTCCGAGATGTAAAGAGGGGGCTTCACAAAACGATAGTCTATCAATTATAATAATAGGCTTACGTGTTTGCACTATTATTAATAATAGAGAAATAAAAACCACCTTCTACAGTTTTATAGAAAAGAGGGGCTTCACACATTAAACATCATTACATAATTCCTACAGACTGATATACAGTTATTGAATGAAGCTCTTCATATTTAATAGTTTACAGGTTTAAACAGTAAAACAAAATGTATAACTAGAGTTTAGAGAGTTAACATTAGTGAGCATAGATGATCAGCAGTTTGGAGGTGATGATGACGGAGTGCCATGCCTGAATTTCTACATGCTGCTGAGTCCAAAGGGACGAGGGGCAGTGGGACAGCACAAAGAGTCTGGGACTTCAGCACGACTGCCCCCAAGGCACCTTCCTCCCCATATCTGATGCATGACTGGCTTCCTCAAGTTTAATTAAATATTTTCATGCTTGAATCTCTTGCAGGAACTGAACTCAGCAGCGACGGTGTAAGCTGCGGAGACTATGTCTCTCACATAGCTGACGAAGCTCTCACCATGCACAGCAGGATCTTACATTCCGAAGTGCTCCACAGAAGGCTAATACAATCCCTATTACTGTTCACAACTACGCTTGTAGTGTTGTTCAGCATGTGCACCCTTCGTCTCTTGTTCAGGACTGAGGTAAAATGTGATACAATCGAGATCAGACGAATATGATTCAGATTTAGCTTTCAGAATAAACTTACAATTTACAGTCTGTAATTACATAGTAATACAAAAACTGTAAATCAATACTGGATTTCTCTCTAATGTCATCCAGATAGATGTAGTCTCCATTTATGCATTTGCTGTATTGATGTTGTCACTGGTATTGGGTCCT
The DNA here is from genome assembly GCA_024036415.1 of Prochilodus magdalenae. NCBI lineage: Eukaryota > Metazoa > Chordata > Actinopteri > Characiformes > Prochilodontidae > Prochilodus > Prochilodus magdalenae. The sequence continues at coordinate 9,468 of JAMWET010004060.1, read as the reverse complement.
GCCTACTATTCCCATATCAGTGCATTCCTAATAAAATAGCAGCCCACTATCCATTTTGTATGCCCTCTGAAAGGATAATAACAGTGAGCTAAAGTTTTTTATGACTAGCTGGAAAAAAGTAATCCCTGGTATACAGGGTTTAATGTAAGTCAAAATGGTCTTTAAATGATCTAACCAGGAGTAGGACCCTCAACATGACGGGCAAGAGGTTAGAATACACTGTCGGTGCAGTACTTGAGGTACAAAGTGGTGATATACAACAGCACTGGCTGGAGCTAGCTGGTTAGCATGCTAACTTTAGAAGATATTTCTGCAACACAATAAACTGGCATCTCTGCCCTACCTGTAAAATTGTTATTTCTTCACTTTCTGTTGATACTGTAATAATTTTGGTTGATCTGGAATGTTTTAAACTAAAATCTTACATGCTGCATCTTTAGACTAGCACACTTGTCTGTAGCACTAGTAATGTTACTGTTCCTAAACTTAGTACTCACATCACAGTTACTACAGTTACTGCATTTACACCGGCAGCGACACAACGTACCAAAGCAGCCAGAGGTCATTCATTGCCCATAAGAGTTGGTGATTTCCAGTAACGGGTGCAAGCAACAGCAACGCTAGAAGCAAACTGATGTAGTGACTATCAACAGATATCAAACACTGAGCAGGGTGGTACATGCTTTATCTCTCTCCATTGTAAAACAGCATGCTGCTGTATTGGTTCTTAGGTGTCTGTTCCTACTAGAGATGGAAGAAAGGTGACAGTGTTCTTGCTATACATAGATGTAGAATGCAGAAGGCATTCTAGCATGGAGTTCTTCTCTACAACAAAAATATAATTAAACACAAGCCTTTCTCTCTAGGACTTTTATTTTACTAGGAACACACCGGATGTGTGCTTGCCACAAACAAGTATTGGTCTGCTCGAGTCAATGTATGCCCAAAAGTGATAAAGAAGCTATTGTAATGTAATGAGCAGTACAAAGGATTTCTGTTTACAGGGGGTAAATATGTAAACTAATGCATTACTTTTTTATAAAGTAGTAAATAATGTGTAATGCATTATTTATTATAAATGTTTAAGGCACAGTAACCTTTCTCATATCCGGAGAACTGGAGCTACACATCTTTCCTCCTCCTCGAGCGGCTCCTTGTTAAATTCCACTTTCATAAAGCTGGGCAGTATACTGACTTTTAAAGCATCCATACATTTCCAGATGAGATACAGGATGAGAGGATGCCATTTGTATATATATATAAGTTATATATATGTTGCGTTAAAATACATCACCTCCCAGTAAACAATGTTCGTCCGTGGATGTCTAAAATGTGATTAAATACAGTCAGATATGTGGTTTCAACTTTGTTCCAACGGTCCAATGTTTACTGGGCTGTTTCTTCAATAAACTCCTCTCAGATAGTCTCTGCACAGCCCTAGCCCCACTAGCTCACATGTTCTCCTGCACTACCAAAGACGACCTGGGGCTGTATTACAGAAAGTTCCAGTCTTTAATAATAGGTCTAGATTTTTCACAAATTCATATTACAGAAGAATTTATTATTATTTTATTATGATTTTATCTTACAGTATCTTCTCATGTTAAGAGAGCATAAACTGCTTGATTGAGGTCAATAACTGATTGTCTGAGGAGCAACCTGCAACACAAGCACAGTTGAAACGCAAACACAGAATCAAAATTTTAACCAATATTTAACAATCTGGACTTGTTAGAAATTCTTCACCTAGTTTAGTTGTTGTTAACCAGTGTAAAAAAAGGTCATACTGGATATTAAGAAGATTGTAACCACATACCCTGATGTTTTTCGCAGCATTACTGCATCTCACTTCTATTCTCTGTTTTCACATGCTATAGTCATTAACCACTGTGTTAGCCGCTGCATTAGCCGCCGTGTAAGTCATGGTATTAGTTAGCCATGGTGTTAGCCACACTGCCGCACTATTCATTCTAATCAACAGTCACACCTTCGGCTATGTGACTGTTTCTGGTGAGTTGATGGTGGAGTGGTGGTGTGTCTTATGTAAAGAAAAGTGTGGTGGTGTACAGAAGTGTTTCTCAACCTGGTCCTGGAGGCACCCTGCCCTGCACACTTAAGTGGATCCCCTGCTTCAACAAACACGCCCCCTGCGGCTCTGAAAGAGTTTGTTAATGAGCTGATGAGTTGTATTAGGTGCGCTGGGAGATGGGCAAGTGCTAAAATGTGCAGGGCAGGGAGCCTCCTGAGTGAAAAACACTTTTATATTGTGCCCACGGATTAAATTACATATCTAAAATTTAAAACCAGACCTCTGCATTTAACCCATCCATACAGTGACACATGGAGAGCAGTGCACCATATTTATGATACTCAGAGAGCACCTAGGGGATAGATGCTTTGCTCAAGGGCACTTCGGTCATGTCCTGTCAGTTCAGAGGATCGAACTGGCGACCTTCTGCTTATAAGGCTGGGTCCCTAACCGCCAGACCATGACTGCTCAACCATGTCAGTCACCACCTTTACCATAGCTCTGGAACACATTCTATTATAGAAGGACTAGAAAACATCCGGGGAATATTTTGACTGGTGCACGTCTGGATAACAGCTTGCTACTTGCAAGGCCCGCCTCCACCTCCAAGGGTGGAGGGATCTGTTACTAGTTACAAAGTTGTTTAAACGAGCCAGACGGGATATTAATAGAGCTGGGACAGCCGACAAGACTCTCGCAGGAAATAAATCAATATGGCGCCTTTGAGATGCGGTGCATCGAGAGACGCATTCAAAAAGGTCTGCTCCGTGTTGGCGGGATGCACTGCGAGCTGCTCAAAATGCAAAGTCAGTGCTTATGACAATGACAGATAATAAAATGATTCCCTTTCCACCAACAATAAGAAACTATATTAAGACTGTTGCAGCCAAGAATCCATAATACAAGCGTGCTATTGTGAAATATGCATCGGTACATATGAAAAGGCTGTGGCACAGATTAGGCAGCAGCTGGGGAACTGAACAGAATGGCACTGTGACAGAGAGAATACTTCTCCTTGTGTCTGCTGAACTTGGCCCCCAGGGTCACACCAGCCGGGGAGAAGCGGAGCACTCAAGGGAATCAACCTCGCTACTGCACAGACGGACATCCAAACACCTTCCCACAGCGAAACCACAAATGTCTGTACTGGCCTCCATTTTGTAAAAAAAAAAAAAAAAAGGGTTGGAAAGATCAGAACACAAGTGAGGCAAATCCAAAGCGTTTTAAAGCCTGGCTGGCAGCTATATTTCACAAACACTGTGCATTCCATATAGCTATGAAAAAGCTGCCAAAACTCTAAAACAAAGAAGAGAACCGTGTACACAAACATCCCACCGTAAAGACTGAATTCAGGAGCATCAGCCGTACCCGCTGCTAACAGGTGTATTAAGTCAATCCATTAAAACACAGCCATAGACAAACAGACGGGCAGTAAAATGGAGCTCAGTGACTTTAAACATGGCACTGTCGGAGGATGCTACCCTTGCCACAAGTCAGTTTGTTAACTTTCTGCCCTGCTGGATCTGCACTGCTCAACTGCAAATGCCATTATTGTGAAATGGAAACATCTTGGAGCGACAACAGCTCAGCCAAAAAAGCCTTAGACCATGCAAACTCACAGAGCGGGGCCGCCAAGTGCTGAAGCGTGTACCATGTAAAATCCTCTGTTGCATCACTCACTACAGAGTTCCAAACTGCCTCTGGAAGCAACATCAGCAGCACAACAGTGTGTCAGGAGCTTCCTAAAATGGGTTTGCATGGCCGAGCGACAGCACACAAGCCTAAGATCAGTATGCACAATCACGCTTCACTATCTGGCAGTTTCATGGTACGAATCTGGGCTTGGAAGATGCCAGGAGAACTCCACCTACCAGAATGCACAGTGCCAACAGTACAGTTTGGTGGAGGAGTGATATTGTCTGAGGCTGTTTTTCAGGAACTGTAGTTCCAGTGAAGGGTAATGTTAAAGCTATACTATACAAAGACATTACAACAGTCTTATACAGGGGTGATACTGCATACCTTCTAGTCTTCTAGAATGGGCCATTTCACGGATACACAAAGCAACCAACCATAGACTGCCATTTTTGTGTGATGTGCAGGAGAAGGTCAGTTCCAAAATGAAACGGTACAACGTATTTTGCATGTGTCAGTAAATGTGTTTTCTGCTATCTTTCATTTGTATGTATGTCACATGTATTTAACACAACCCAACAAAAACACAACCAATTCACATTCTGTTTTTTGCATGATGGTGTAGGGCCTCCTTTTGTGGCCAATACAGAGTCAGTTCGTCTTGGGAATGACATATACAAGTCCTGCACAGTGGTCAGAGGGATTTTAAGCCATTCTTCTTGCAGGATAGTGGCCAGGTCACTACGTGATGCTGGTGGAGGTTCATCCTTCTTGGTGGTATGCTGACATTACCCTGGATACCGTGGCTCTTGATACATCACAAATGTATTGGTCACAGATGCGCCAGCAAGACGTGCACCAATAATGTGTCCTCTTTTGAACTCTGGTATGTCACCCATAATGTTGTGTGCATTGCAGTATTTTGAGCAGAACTGTGCTCTTACCTGCTAACTGAACCTTCACACTCTGCTCTTACTGGTGCAATGTGCAATTAATGAAGATTGGCCACCAGGCTGGTCCAATTTAGCCATGAGACCTCCCACACTAAAATGACAGGTGTTTCAGTTTCATTGTCCAACCCCTGTATATCACAATGCATTACAAAGCGAAGAGTGGGATTTCAGTGCTACTAGGACAGAAGATAAAAGTTATGAACAATTAATGATGATAAATTTACACTGATATGGATCATATTTATTAAGCTACACATACAGAAGTAGTGTCTCTCAGTATGAGGTCAGGACGCCATGTTTGCTAACGCAACTTGCCAGACATCTCAGCATTGAGTTGTAGAGGTTCCTAATGGTGTCCTGTGATAATTCATCCCATGCAGCTTGAATATTCACACACAGTTCCTGCAGATTTTGCAGTAGGGGCGGAGGTGGAGTGATGTATGACAAAAAACATTAATCTGTTTGCCATGGTTCATATAGGTCTCACAGATCCTTCACGTTGCTAGTGTGGGACTTTTCTAACCACTGCTTTCTATTCTATGGTCATATCAACATGACCTGCATGGCGTGCAAAACATTGATAAGACCGTCTCGCTTCCTGGATCATATGATGCGACCACTCTCCAACTCTTCCAACTGCTCGAATTGCTTTTGAACTCTTCTCCGAGGTTAGCTTCGCTTGCGAAGGAAGCTACCAACACAACAGCGCAGGGGGGAATAGAAAGCACACACACCACAACAACCTTACATAGTCTGCCAGGTACAGAGAATAGGCGTGACACGTACACCATTTGCATGTCTCACAATGTCAAACCTACCCACCAACTTTCCTACCTGTTGACTGATTCCTTCTGAGTACAATGTTTTTTTTTTGATGTTCAGTGTGTCTGGTTTGCTTTCTTGAACAATGTATTGGATTCAGTGTTCAGTATTTCCATTTTACAAGCGATGCAGTTGCACTAGGAGGAAAACAATGCTTTGTAACACCTCACTGCATCACAACGTCGCAATGCCACAACGTATTGTGACCCCCCTAGATAAACGCTGAGACTACATCCCTTCCTGACGCAAACTACTTTAGATTTCTTGCTGAGCAGATAAGCCACATCACTGACAATGGACAAACCCATCTGTGCACAGCCTGTCGTATTCACCCTCCACCACATTCCCCTTATGGACTGCAGACAACAGCAAAGTGCTGCCTTTGAGATCCACATTCAAACCTTGACGCATAGCTCCTTCGGTCATATTGTGATGGGCAGCGGGGTTTCTCTTAGAGGGCCCATCTCTCTCCTTCTCTTTCTTCCTTTACCAAGCTATTGAGAGCTTTCGAACATATCCCGTCGTCTGAGATATGCTTTCATCCAGCTTTTAATTTTACACTCCACCTGCCTCTTACAGCTAGCATTGTGAGTCTACATGTGTTAAGAGAAGTGTGGACTCCTGCTTCATGGACTGCACCAAGACAATCCCAAAGGGACTAAACCCTACATAGCCAGGGCTCCTCTGCATTTGGGGTGATACTGGACTGGAATTTGACATTACATGTTGTTAGAAAACACTAACGACATGACAAAGATTAATAAACGTTCTATGCTTATGGAGTAAATGCCACAGATACTAATGACAAAGCAATACTGAGCTGTCACAATTGGTTACAGTTTTAATTAGAATGTCTACCAATTAATTGATCTGATAATTACAGTTCCATTAAAAACCAAACAATAAAAGTGGACCTGACTGCACCCAAATACATTAACGTATAAACAGATTTATGTGGCAAAAATTGCATCTCAGTGGGAGTGCTGTGGTTCTGTCATAAGAGAGACCCTAGTAGGAGAATTTCAAATATGCATCATATTCATACAAATTACTGACTCTCCAAAAAGACTGACTTTAACTGAGGAGTTTTTGATTAATCAAGCTTAATTAAGTACTCGTGACCTACATCACGATAAGAAACGACGCTCCAGAACATCACATTATTTCAGTTCTTAATTATTCTTTTTTCCTCCTGTTTTTTTCCCTCCAATCAACTCAATAGCATCCGCGAGAACTAGAAAAAGGTCGTCTGTCCATTAACCTACATAATGCACTGGCTGCCAGCAGGAGGCTGATCAGCAGACGCTGAGTATCTACTTCTCCCCAACCTCCCCCTCTCTATTTATTACCATAGAACAGGCCTGTCAATTATGCAACAAGTGCATCCAACCAACGGGATGTGGCAGAGCGCCTACAACTGCCACAGGGCCTTTTGGCAAGATCACTGCTCAAGGCCCATTAGGCACAGGAAATGCATGTAACCTGTAAAAGGTGAATTATTGCCGTCATTTGGCTACGCAATTCTGTGTTTCCTGTAGGACTTTTTAGACTATGATGGGTGGACCTCGCTTGGGCCCTGTTGGGCATGCGGGGATGTGTTCCCTCAGAAGGAACTTTTGTAAATTTGAAAGTTAAATCTGGTGCACTCTGAACACAAAACAAAGAGGCTAGACCTGTGAAGAACTTTGTGCTCTAAACAACTTTAAGTTTTGGTAGTTTAATCATAAACACACTGCCTGTATGGGTATGAATAGCTAAAATGACAGCAAAAAACATTTCACAATAAAAACAACCTATAGTAACATGAAAAGCCAACTTACTGGCCAAAGGCTGAAAATAGTTGCATTGTCAGAGCGTGTGCATGACATAACCGTGCATGTTTCTTGCTATTAAGACAAAGAATCATAAACAAAGGCCTCATAGTGGAGCGGTTAGAGGATGGAATTGGATTTGATATGTTAGTATCTTCTGATTAAACTAAAACTCTGGAAAATTAACGGATCATCATTTTAAAATGAGGAGTTGAGAGTCAACAGCCAACTGAATCGTAACTTCAGCACAGGTCACTATAAACATACCTAGCATCTTAACATTCCATTCAGCTGACGCTCTTATACAGAGCGACTTACAAGGTTAATCATATTACAGGTAGGCCAACTTAGTGTTGGGAGTCTTGCCCAGGGACTCTTATTGGTGTAGCACAGCATAGTCACCCAGACCGGGATTAGAACCCCAGTCTCCCTGGCAGGTAGCTGTGTGATCCGCTGAGCTACACCAATCACATTGCGGCACCAACCACATTCCCACAATCTACAATGTGGAATGGTGTTTTCACTTGTGAGGTTTTTTTTTATGACAATGTTTTAATCTCCCTTTGTATTAGCTTTGCGTGCTTATGTTAATCAAAACTCATCAAATATAATATAATCATAGATGGTGATGAATAATGAGGAGACAGGCAATTAGGGCTGATTGCATGCCAGCTAACTAAAACAGAACTGAAACTTGACCTGTCAGATCTTAAGACACAAAGATAAGAGGTTTCGTGTACAGTGAGGGAGGAGAAGGTTGCCGACTGATATTCAGAGCAGAAACATGACAAACCACAACATTGTGTTATTATGAGAAGTGTTAAGATATTTTCTCTTCATTATAACTGGCGGGACAAGGTCAGCCCAGTCTATGTAACTGAGAGGAACGCTGCAATATAAAAGGTAATTAGATCATTTAATTAATAATTATGTAAGAAATTACCCATATATTAAATGGACATTCTCTATTGGCATGAATGACCATTTTAAGTCATTTTTTTAACTACTTTTTTTCAATTTTTAACAATATCAAAATGTACATTTTACTTTATGCATAACACTCATTTCAAATTCAAACCATAAACTCTTTCCTCTTGACATAAAATTAATGTTTATAATATAAAAAATCTCTCTCTACTTGTTGTAAAAAGGCACTGCTGAGTGACGGACTGGTGACCTGTCCAGGGTGTTTCCTGTCTCCTGATAGCCTCTAGTGGAGAATACACCAGGAGAATAAGCATCTTAGAAGGTCAGTGAAGGAGTGAGTGAATGTTATCCTAGCTTTTGGATCCTTATCCTATCCAAAAGCTGGAAGAGGGAAGAGAACAGATGAGGACTGAATCTCATGTTAAATCAGAGGTTTGTTTATTTGCACCACTTCACTGTATATCCTGTACATATAGACTCCTGGACAGTCTGGACATTTTACCTGAAGACCAATATATGCAAATATATATGTTTTTATGTTTATTCAGTCATTGTCTGCTGATATCTGTGCCTCTTGCACATTCATGCACATTAATTTATTACTATTGCACTGCCTTTTTTATTTCTACAGTTATATCTGTATAATTTTTTGGATTTCTTGCCTCCTTGTGAAGTGAGATATATTTACCCATAGCGAACTGTACTATGTATAGGTTAATAGTTAATTATATCGCTGAGCTGGTACCTACCCATTATTTCATACTGCACAACCCTTTTTGTTTTTTGCTATCTATCTATCTATCTATCTATCTATCTATCTATCTATCTATCTATCTATCTATCTATCTATCTATCTATCTATCTATCTATTTATCTATCTATCTAACTATCTATCTATCTACAGGGGTTGGACAATGAAACTGAAACACCTAAATTGGACCAGCCTGGTGGCCAATCTTCATTAACTGCACATTGCACCAGTAAGAGCAGAGTGTGAAGGTTCAGTTAGCAGGTAAGAGCACAGTTCTGCTCAAAATACTGCAATGCACACAGCATTATGGGTGACATACCAGAGTTCAAAAGAGGACAAAACTGGTGGTGCACGTCTTGCTGGCGCATTGTGACCAAGACAGCAAGTCTTTGTGATGTATCAAGAGCACAGTATCCAGGGTAATGTACAGCATACCACCAAGAAGGACGAACCTCCACCAGCATCACGTTAGGACCTGCACTATCGCAAGAAGAATGGCTAAACTCCTCTGGACCACTGTGCAGGACGCAGTATATGCAT
>JAMWET010004059.1:337500-341594 GCA_024036415.1 Prochilodus magdalenae | reverse complement strand
GCAGCTCTGTCTCAGGCTCTCCTGGAGGACAGGAAGTCTCCCTCTGTGATTAAAGTTGCGTGGCCGTCTTGACTACCTACTTATCCTTAGGTGGGGTCTCCTCTCTGGGTTCTCCTAAGCTGACTGTGGCTTTCTTCAAAGAGGCTCTGCCCTGGGACCTTCAAACGGCGCTGGAGGTTTTGGGGTCCTCCCTTTGAGCTCCTGGTCGCACTGTCTACAGCGAGACTAACCCTAACCCTGTTTGTCTCTAGTGGGGTTTGACCAATTCCTCCCTGACGCTGCAGAGCAGCCCGGCCTCCCTGCTTGAAGTGCTGTCTCTGACATGTATCGTGCGGCCCCCTGAACAGGGCTGAGGGGTGGGGCTGCGGACATGTGCTCCTGTTCCAGCGCTGAGCGCACAGTGGAGGACATGGATGAGAATGAGGCGCAGCAGTGCGTCAGGCTTGACGACCTCCACAGGAGTAACGGAGGGTTGCCATCGCATGCCGGCTTCGGCCACGGTACACAGTTTTAGGAGAGTTGCTAGGTGACGGGCTGCTCCTCCAAGGCCCACACATGAGCAGACCTAACCGTCTGCCAGGTTCTCCAGTGTGGGTGTAGCTGCTCCTGCTGTCCAGGGTGTTTCCTGCCCTGGGGCCAGGGAGCGCTGGGTTGGCCCCGGCGGCGGTGACCCAGCAGGACCAGCGGCTCTGTAGATGGATTATACCGGTTCTAGCTATAACTGTATCTTCACACTTTCTGTTTTTCAGGGCGGTGGGTCATGTGATGTCATCGCTGTTCTACCCTTTGGTGACCTTTGCCCTTGTCTCGGTGGTGATTGCGTACTGGGCCATCACGGCTGTGTATCCTCCTCAGAGCTCCATCTGATTCACCTCACACAGATTCAGTTCAGCAACACCAGCTGGTCCTTAACCACCTCCTCCAGCTTCCTGTCCACCTCCAGTGAGCCGATCTACAAAGTGTTCAACACCACAGAGTGTGAGTACTCCAGAGAGACGTGCAACCCCAAGGTCAGTCTCCACGAGCGCCTTTATTAATATTAATGATCATTAATTCATTAATTCTGCAGTTACACTTCTACATCCCTGTATAACCTGGATATACTGTACTGTAGTTCAATTCTGCATGACTGTGGGTGGAGCTAAACTGCTGTGGGCTGAATGGGTGGAGCTTAACTGTTGTAGGTTAGTGGGTGGAGCTAAACTGCTGTGGGCTGAATAGGTGGAGCTTAACTGTTGTAGGCTAGTGGGTGGAGCTAAACCGCTGTGAGCTGAATAGGTGGAGCTAAACTGCTGTAGGCTGAATGGGTGGAGCTAAACTGCTGTAGGCTGAATGGGTGGAGCTAAACTGCTGTAGGCTGAATGGGTGGAGCTAAATCATATCCTTGTCTTTCCCCACAGACGTTCAACACCTCCAACATCTCGGCGCAGTGCGGCCCGGAGCCCGTTTTTGATGCGGAAATGTCTGTTGTGCGTTCGTAGGCGGAGAGACGTTATACCAATAAGTACCTGATCCTTGTTCAGGTTCTACAACCTGTTCCCTTCTTCTCGGTTTGCGTGAGAACTTCTGTGATTACCGCGCGCTTCGGGGTCAGGTAGACCATGGCCGGAGCCTTCTCTTACCTACTACTTGGGCCTTCAAGAAAAACGGAGGGAGAAGACATTCCCGGACGTTCCCCATCTTTCTCCGCGCTCGGCCGAGCTCTCATCTGGGCGTTCCCTATTCGACTGAAACCCGCTCTGTTCCACATGGCCCTGCCTCCGGAGGGCAGGAGGCAGTCTGAACCAGTTCCCCCTCCCCCCCCTCTCAGTCCGTCACATCAGCCGGTGCGAGTGAAAGCTGGTTTGCGCCCAGGGCGCGGCGCACTCTTGCGAGGAGAAGAGAATCTGCGTTAGGGCATTAGGCCCAGACCTCAGCCGTGTGCAGTACCACACATGCCCAGGAGGGGGCGGTATGAGTCAATCACCCTGTCTGCAAATATGAAACATTGCCATGATGGTTAACCAGGCAGATCTCACTTCACCCGAGCTCCATCAGTGACCGAGACAGGCTAGAACCCTCTGATCTGGGCCGGTGATTTAGAGACCCAGTGTTTGCAGCTTAGCCACAGAAATGTCGGTTCTGCTTCACTCTCTACAGGTTCGGTTCTCTGGCAGGACCAGACTCTGAGCACTGTGGGTCTCGTGGTCTGCAGGTTACAGTCTGCTGTACAGTCCACTGACGCTGGTCAGTCTGACTCTGAGCTGGTACGCCCCCTACTGGGCTGATCGGCTCTCCCAAACAGTTCCCAGACCTTTTCCCGTTCTCTGTGTGGATATGTGGATTTTTGGAAACGCATGACAAGAAGTGGAAAGAGCATTAACAGACCTGGGCTCTACTCATCATATATCTCTAGATTTATATCTCTCTCTGTGTATATATATATAGATCATATTATATAGAGATCAAATATATATATATAATATATATATTTATTATAATAGAATGCAGATTATATAGTTATTAGATAGTATATATAATAATATAATATCATAGTGAGAATATATTATGTACTATAGATAGATATATATATTTATATATTTATATATATGTGTTTTATATAATGATATGTATATAGGGATATTATGTATGATATTATTATATATTTCTATATATTGGGTATATATATATGTTATATATGTAAATTTATATATATATATTTATCATAATATCCTCGTATATATAAATATACTATATAATTGATACTAGTAGAAAAATAATTTTTTCATCTCTTAGCTAAGGGGGTATCATGTATATATATATATTCTATCTCTCTGACATCATCATGACTCATCTTATATCTCACACTCTAAGGTATCACACCGGCTCGTTGGCCTTCGGATCCCTGATCCTCTCCATCGTCCAGGTGATCAGGGTGCTCCTGGAGTATCTGGAGCAGAAGCTGAAAGGTGAGCTGATCTCCTGAGTGTGCTGTGAGTTAATAGGCAGGTGTGATGAAACAGGACGCAGTAAACGGATCTGCTGTCTGATCAGCTGCTGGTTACTGTACAGTGTATACGGTCTCCCTATACTCAGATCTCTATAATCATATATACATATATGCAGCTCAAATCATCAGAATGAACCCGTGTTCTCTCTCCCCCCCACCCCCCTCTCTCTCTCTCCCCCCCACCCCCCTCTCTCAACCCACCCCCCTCTCTCCCCCCCACCCCCCTCTCTCTCTCCCCCCCCCACCCCCCTCTCTCAACCCACCCCCCTCTCTCCCCCCCACCCCCCTCTCTCTCCCCCCCACCCCCCTCTCTCAACCCCACCCCCCTCTCTCCCCCCCACCCCCCTCTCTCTCTCAGTTGCTGAGAACCGAGTGGCGAAGTTCTTCCTGAGCTGTCTGAAATGCTGTTTCTGGTGTTTGGAGCAGTGCATCCGGTTCCTGAACCGAAATGCCTACATCATGGTACGTCTCTGTGCAGGTCCTGTGATGTCTCCCGTATCAGCCAGTCCTGGTACCGGGTTATTCTCCCTGTCCGGTTCATAGGGTTACAGAACCATATTTTCAGGAGGTCCTGGTTCTGAGGTCCATCTGACCCAGTTCCCCAGCAGGAATGTGGTTTTCCCTTATGGGTAAGAAGGATGGGGGTCTCCAGCCCTGTCCCTGCTGCCCCCTGGTGACCTCTGCTGGTCCTGAGCAGGGTTCTGTTTTTACCACACTGGGCCTGTGCAGGACCTACAGCCGGGTTAGAGAAGGCAGTGTGTGGAAGACTGCCTCCATCACTCCGTCGAGTCCTTACAGACGTGTCTTACAGTCAGTTAGGGATGTACCCCCCACACCCCGCCCCCCGAGGGGAATCCTGTAGGCTGGCCCAGTGGCCTTTTATCCAGAGGGTCAGTCCTATATCCCACTAGCTGCCCATTCCAGATTGGTGTATATCAGTTCCACTGTACACATGTCCACACTTCTCTCCGCCCCCGGCTCCCCACGTGGCAGGCATATGCTGTCCTGTGTCTCTTGGAAGTCTGCCGGGCCAATGGAGGCACTTGTTGACTGACTCCGGATCTATCCGGGCTTGCAGGCTGGGAATGTTAGGAGCCTGAAGGAA
>JAMWET010004059.1:310000-332500 GCA_024036415.1 Prochilodus magdalenae | reverse complement strand
GCTCCTGATCTTCATTAGCATTAGCGTTAGCGTTACGTATACCACAACACAAGGGTGGTGGAGATGGTTACTGCACCTGCAAAGATCTCCACCAGGGGGGGCTTTACCCTGTAACGCCGTGCACCGCCGTGTATCATGGTTCCTGAGGGTGGGGGGGGGGATGCTGTCGGGCTGTTTCACTGAGCCGTGTGTTGTTGTCTCTCCAGACGCTGGTATTTGGCTCCTACCTCATCGCCCACGGCTTCTTCAGCGTCTACGCCATGTGTGTGGACACGCTGTTCCTGTGCTTCTGTGAGTGTTAAAGCTTTATCAGTCCCGACTGAGAAACAGAAACTAACCTCCCCCCAGGGAGATACAGCCTCCGGAGTACCCGCACACCGCGAACGGGAGCTCGGCGCTCTACACCTCACCCTGGAGTGATCAAGCACCCAGTGCGTCAGAGGAGGTTTAAGATGGAGTTCAGGTGGTTTAAGGTGGAGTTCAGGTGGTTTAAGGTGGAGTTCAGGAGGTTTAAGGTGGAGTTCAGGAGGTTTAAGGTGGAGTTCAGGTGGTTTAAGGTGGAGTTCAGGTAGTTTAAGGTGGAGTTCAGGAGGTTTAAGGTGGAGTTCAGGAGGTTTAAGGTGGAGTTCAGGTGGTTTAAGGTGGAGTTCAGGTAGTTTAAGGTGGAGTTCAGGAGGTTTAAGGTGGAGTTCAGGTGGTTTAAGGTGGAGTTCAGGAGGTTTAAGGTGGAGTTCAGGTAGTTTAAGGTGGAGTTCAGGAGGTTTAAGGTGGAGTTCAGGTGGTTTAAGGTGGAGTTCAGGTGGTTTAAGGTGGAGTTCAGGAGGTTTAAGGTGGAGTTCAGGAGGTTTAAGGTGGAGTTCAGGTGGTTTAAGGTGGAGTTCAGGAGGTTTAAGGTGGAGTTCAGGTGGCTTAAGGTGGAGTTCAGGAGGTTTAAGGTGGAGTTCAGGCAGACGCAGTGTATGTGTAATACCAGTCCACTCAGCGTTCCCAAACAAACCAACATCCGGTACCGCTTTCCCACCAACACAGTGCTGGTTCCCAGGCTCTACTGAGCCCGTTAAGAACCGCCCCCTCTTCCACTGGTTAGAGAGCTAGGCGATCACGTATCCGGAGGTGGGCGGTCCTTAGTCAGAGGACAGCACGTAAACCCAACATGGTGGAACATGTTCTCCACCCGCAGGCTGTGCTTCCTGCCTAGAGGGCGTGTATCTCACCATCCAGCGCCTGTGCCCAGCCCAGAGGGAGCGCCATAGACCGTGATTACACCCAGGGTGACTCGCTCGTGTTCCGTTAGTCGGGTATGAAGGTTCTGTTATAAAGCAGCAGGTTAAGGTTCTCTCCTCCTGTTGAATTCCCTCATCCACAAGCACATCACCACGGGGATACCACTGTTCCTGAGTTCGGCTCAGTTCAGTTCACTGTGCAGGGGCACGCCCCTTTGCCACTTGCGTCACGGGTTCCACGGTTCCAGACCAGGGAGTTAGTGGTGCTGGCACTGCCCTGATCGTTCCGGCTGAGTTAGTGGTGCTGGCACTGCCCTGATCGTTCCGGCTGAGTTAGTGGTGCTGGCACTGCCCTGATCGTTCCGGGCTCTGGGAAAGTGCGGAACAGTTTGAGGTTTTGGGATCAGCACCGTGTTGGTGGGAAAGGGCCATGGTTTGTTCCACCACCGGCAGACGTTGGGAATACGTGGAGCTATGGATTATCCAGTTTGCGGTTGTCCACCTGCATGTTCCCGCACTAACACCGGCTCAGTGTTTGGATGTGTGGTAGTGTTTAACGTGGTGACATACGGGGAACCAACAAACCGCACGTCCCGACTGGATTAAACTCGGTGGTCTGAAAAGCCACACCAGGTGGTGGTACTGTGATCATGGTGGTGATTTGGACCTCCTCAGGTCTAACTCGGTTCAGGTGCCGGTTGGTTCCAGCACCTTACGGTCCGATACGGTCATTTAGAGTCACTGACCAGCTCTGCTTTACCACAGGGGACATGACCTCCGCATTTAAACCCCCGTCCAGTGAGACACCCACATACACCCACACTAGTGAACACACCCACTGCACACTAGCCCTGCCCACAGCGCCCAGGTAGCAGGTGCGGGTGAGGTACCTTGCTCCGTGTACTTCAGTCGTGCCCTGGCGGTTCAGGGGCTCGAACCGGCGACCCTCCGGTCGCAAGACCGGCTCCCTGATCTCCAGCCCCGACTGCTTTACGCCGTGGTAGCGGATATCAGATATAACAACACTGCTAAAAGGCTTTCAACCAATCAGGTTGTGTGGGCGGAGCTAACTGTTAGGATTTTAACTCCACCCTGTGTGTGCTGCAGCTTTGTGCTCGCCCTGACTCTCTCCGCATGTCCTCCTCTGAGATGCCTGTGAGCTCTTTCCTCCTGACTCTGAGTCTAATCCTTTTCTCTTTCTCTCTTTCTCTGCATTATCTCTCTCTTCCCGCCTTGCTGCCGCCTTGCTGCCTCTCTGCTGCCTCTCTACTGCCTCTATGTCTCACTGCAACCCACTAATCCAAAAACCACACCAACCTGAAGGCGAGGACCTGGAGAGGAACGACGGCTCGCCTGAGCGGCCCTACTTCATGTCTCCGGGGC
This sequence comes from Prochilodus magdalenae, assembly GCA_024036415.1. NCBI lineage: Eukaryota > Metazoa > Chordata > Actinopteri > Characiformes > Prochilodontidae > Prochilodus > Prochilodus magdalenae. The sequence continues at coordinate 329,894 of JAMWET010004059.1, read as the reverse complement.
TGCACGAGATCCTGTCTGCAAGCAAGGCTGAGGAGGAAGCTGATCACGGGCCGACAGAGGAGGCTGAGGGAGTCCCGCTGCAGGAGAACGGCGAAGTCCGGTTGAAGCAGCAGGATGTTCTCAAGCTCGAAGAGGAGACACCACTGGCGCAGGAGCCAACGCAGGAGGAAGCCGCAGCATCGAGTACACTGGAGGTGCTGGAGGAGAAAGCTGAGGAACAGGAGGTACCACAGGTACCAGCGCCACCAGCGCCAGAGAGTCCGCGGGAAACGGTACTTCAGAACGGGCCTCAGGAGGCTGACGCAAGCGAGACGGAGGAACCAGAACAAGAACAGCAGGAGCAGCAGCAGGTGGAGCCACCACAGCCGGAGCCACCACAGCCGGAGCCACCACAGCCGGAGCCACCACAGCCGGAGCCACCACAGCCGGAGCCGCCACAGCCGGAGCCACCACAGCCGGAGCCGCCACAGCCGGAGCCCCAGCAACCGGCAGCTGAAGTGGAGGAAGCGACGCCGCAGGAGAATGGTCCTCATGAGAGCGAGGCTCCGCTAACACCTCAGGACTAATGCTAATGCTAATGCTTGCAGGCTGCTCAGTCAGTCCACTCCAGCAGAACAGAACCTCACAGCTAGAACTTGGTTACCTCCAGCAAAACTTCTGCAAGAAAGTCTAATTTACAACAAATGTAGTTGCGTCTGATTCGCTGGAGGTTAGCGCTGGAGCTACTGAATGCTAACTAATCAAAATTTAGTAGCATTAATGCTAACCAATCAGCTCTCAGTAGCAGGAATGCTAACCAATCATAATTCAGTAGCAGTAACGCTAACCAATCAGCTCTCAGTAGCCTGAATGCTAACCAATCAGCACTCAGTAGCAGGATTGCTAACTAATCAAAATTTAGTAGCACTAATGCTCACCAATCAGCACTCAGTAGCAGGAATGCTAACCAATCAGCTCTCAGTAGCCTGAATGCTAACCAATCAGCACTCAGTAGCAGGAATGCTAACCACTTGGCTCTCAGTAGCAGTAATGCTAACCAGTCAGTGCTCAGTAGCGGTAATGCTAACCAGTCAGTGCTCAGTAGCGGTAATGCTAACAGGTCAGTGCTCAGTAGCGGTAATGCTAACCAGTCAGTGCTCAGTAGCGGTAATGCTAACAGGTCAGTGCTCAGTAGCGGTAATGCTAACCAGTCAGTGCTCAGTAGCGGTAATGCTAACAGGTCAGTGCTCAGTAGCGGTAATGCTAGCCTGTTAGCACTCTGTAGTAGTAGTGATTTGCGTGCGGTATGCATGATTCTAAACGGACAGTAAGATTTGATTGCTTGTTAGCTACATTAGCATTGTAGCTCCGGTGCTAAAACTAAATGGGGGCTGATTGACTACATTTGAGGTTGGGGGTGTGGGTGGTGTTGGGGGGGGTCCGTTGGAATTAGCTTTCTTGTCAGAACTAAAGCGTGTGTTAGCATGTTGTTCAGTGGTGGTGACGCTCGGTGTGGTGGTGTTGAGTCCAGTGGGAGGTGTTCCTCAGATGCTGTGCTGGGACCTGCTCTGGACGGATCTGTGTACCCTGGTGAAGTTTCTCGGCCGTGTTCATGGTGATGGGGGTGCAGTGTTGTGTTCGGTGTGGAACTGTGTGAGTGTGTCCAGTGAACTGTGCGGTAGGTGATGCCTAGTGTTAAGGTGAGTAATGAGAGTTCAGTGTTACCATGTTTACATTAAGTCAAACAGGCAAAAAAACAGAACCCTGGTTTACACCGGTACCAGCTATCGGGTCATACGCACTTCCCCTTTCACTGCATGGCAGCCCCGCCCGGGGAAGCTGGCGAAATTCCGTCTTCTCCGACCAGACTGGACTAAAGTCACACGGTGTATCCCTGGCCTAACCCGGAGCGGTTTAGGGCTGTCCTGTGAGAGACGTGCGTCAGCGCCTGACTGTCCTGGTCACGCTGGTGTGTGTGTGTGTGTGTGGTAGGGCGTGTGCATGTGTGTGGGTCTGTGGCCGGTGTGCGTCATTGTTGCCTTTTCTAACACTCTTTGTCTTTGTCCCTCTCTCTCTCTCTCTCTCTCTCTCTCTCTCTCTCTCTCTCTCTCTCTCTCTCTCTCTCTCTCTCTCTCTCTCTCTCTCTCCTTTTTTACCTTTGTATGTGGATGTCTCTTTCTCAGTGCCCAAATAAAACTCAACTCTTTCAGCCTGTCTGAGACCCTGAGCCTCATTCTGACTAGCTTCTACACCTGGGTCACCACAGTTCACCAAACCGCTGCTGGATAAACACACTGAATCAGAGAAACACTGACACTACACTGACACTACACTGACACTACCCTGAGACCACACTGAGACTAAACTGACACTACCCTGAGACTACCCTGAGACTACCCTGACACTACACTGACACTACACTGACACTACCCTGAGTCTACACTGAGACTAAACTGACACTACCCTGAGACTACCCTGAGACTACCCTGACACTACACTGACACTACCCTGAGACCACACTGACACTACACTGAGACTACCCTGAGACTACACTGAGACCAACCTGAGACCACCCTGAGACTACCCTGAGACCACACTGACACTACCCTGAGACTACACTGAGACCACCCTGAGACCACCCTGAGACCACCCTGAGACTACACTGAGACTACACTGAGACCACCCTGACACTACCCAGAGACTACACTGAGACTACCGAGACTACACTGAGACTACACTGAGACTACACTGAGACTACACTGACACTACACTGAGACTACACTGACACTACACTGAGACTACACTGAGACCACCCTGACACTACACTGACACTACCCTGAGACTACACTGACACTACACTGACGCTACCCTGAGACCACCCTGACACTACACTGAGACCACCCTGACACTACCCTGACACTACCCTGAGACTACACTGAGACCACCCTGACACTACACTGACACTACACTGACACTACCCTGAGACTACACTGACTACACTGACGCTACCCTGAGACCACCCTGACACTACACTGACGCTACCCTGAGACCACCCTGACACTACACTGAGACCACCCTGACACTACACTGACACTACACTGAGACTACACTGAGACTACACTGAGACTATTAGGTCCACTGATCTAGTTCTAGATTGTTGAGAGTGTGGATGTGAGTTTAGAGGTGAGCTCCTGTGTTCACAGCATTTATCATAATACTGACCCTAGACCGGACCCTAGACCGGACCTTAGACCGGACCTTAGACCGGACCCTAGACCGGACCCTAGACCGGACCTTAGACCGGACCCTAGACCGGACCTTAGACAGGGCCCTAGACCTGAAACTAAATCTGATCTTTACGAACTAAACCTCCATATTATCAGAAGGTTAAATCAAACTGCTGATGAAGCTTTAGACCAGACTGACTAAACTCCGACTGAGATCTAAAAGCTAGTAGACTATCATAGCCCTGGTTCTCAGTCCCGGGTCTCGGGTCTCGGGTCTCGGGTTGTCTAGCTCAGGCTCATTTACTGTCCAGAGAATCAATACAAACTAGAACTGAAGTTCTTTAGCGGTTCTTGGTTCATACGTTTCAGTTAATCCATAAAAACTCTCTGACCTCGGTATAGAACCATGTCTGCTTTTTACGGACCCAAAAGTGGCATCGCCCCAGAGATGCCTTTTTGGTTCCTCTTGGCAGTTTTAGGTTTGCGTGTCCTGATTTATCTAGAACGGGTTCTCAGTACAGTTTGAGTGATGAAGTTATGATGAACTGAGGACAGCCATGTTTAATAAAGTACACATGTAATAAAGTAACCTCACCGGAGGGTAACCGAGTTCCCTGTGACAGAACCGGACCTACCGGCACGTAACACCTCCACCAGCACCAATACCGGCTGAGACTGGACTGGGCTTGTAGTGGACTAGCTTCTGGATGTAGCCGCATCAGTGTTCAGAACCTCCGCTTTCAGTGATTCAGTTTAACTTTGACCCCCACTGTGGAAACATTCCGGGCATTATTAATAACTTCATTCTAGATAAAGTATTTATAGAACCGGTTCTGGATGTTCTACAGCTTTCTCAGTCAGTTAGAACCTTCCTGAGCTCTGTTCATGGTTCTAAGATATCCAGTTTCATTCAAAGCCCCCTGCTGATGGTCTGAAAGCTGTGAGGAGCAGGAGGAGCAGCAGGAGCAGGGTGCAGTCAATCAAACACGTCTAACCTGATCAGAACCTGATTAATACTGGGTTATTGATCTGCAGGGAATCAGACTGTGTGTATGTGGAACCACGTGCTCCTGTAAACGAGAGCAGCAGGAGACCTTAAACCCTGCTCCGCCATGATGGAGCAGATCTGGGCAGACTGGCTAAGAGGGTGCGGCGCTGTGTGTTCTGACTGATGGTGAAGGGTTAGCTCTGCTGAGCTGAATGTGGTGTTGGTGCTAAGTGTGGTGCTGATGCTGAGTGTGGTGCGGATGCTGAGTGTGATGCTGATGCTGAGTGTGGTGCTGTTGCTGTGTGTGGTGCTGATGCTGAGTGTGGTGTTGATGCTGAGTGTGGTGCTGATGCTGAGTGTGATCCTGATGCTGTGTGTGGTGCTGATGCTGAGTGCGGTGCTGATTCTGAGTGTGGTGCTGATGCTGAGTGTGGTCCTGATGCTGAGTGTGGTCCTGATGCTGAGTGTGGTGTTGGTGCTGAGTGTGGTGCTGATGCTGAGTGTGGTGTTGGTGCTGAGTGTGGTGCTGATGCTGAGTGTGGTGTTGGTGCTGAGTGTGGTGCTGATGCTGAGTGTGGTGCTGATGCTGAGTGTGGTCCTGATGCTGAGTGTGGTCCTGATGCTGAGTGTGGTGTTGATGCTGAGTGTGGTGCTGATGCTGAGTGTGGTGCTGATGCTGAGTGTGATCCTGATGCTGAGTGCGGTGCTGATGCTGAGTGTGATCCTGATGCTGTGTGTGGTGCTGATGCTGAGTGCGGTGCTGATTCTGAGTGCGGTGCTGATGCTGAGTGTGGTGTTGATGCAGAGTGTGGTCCTGATGCGGGTGTGGGTGCTGATTCTGAGTGGTGCGATGCTGCTGATGCTGATGCTGAGTGCGGCTGTGATTCTGAGTGTGGTGCTGATGCTGAGTGGTGGTCCTGATGTGGTTGCTTGATGCTGAGTGTGGTGTTGGTGCTGAGTGTGGTGCTGATGCTGAGTGTGGTGTTGATGCTGAGTGTGGTGCTGATGCTGAGTGTGGTGTTGGTGCTGAGTGTGGTGCTGATGCTGAGTGGTGGTGTTGGTGCTGAGTGTGCTGATGCTGATGCTGAGTGTGGTGTTGATGCTGAGTGTGGCTGATGAGTGCTGATGCTGAGTGTGGTGTTGGTGTGGTGCTGAGTGTGGTGGCTGATTGCTGAGTGCTGAGTGGTGTGAGTGCTGATGCTGTGTGCTGGTTCCTGGTGCTGAGTGTGGGGGTGCTGCTGAGTGTGGTGCTGATGCTGAGTGTGGTGTTGATCCTGATGGCTGAGTGTGTTCCTGCTGAGTGTGGTGCTGATGCTGAGTGAGTGTGGTGTTGATGCTGAGTGTGGTGATGCTGATGATTGCTGAGTGTGGGCTGATGCCTGAGTGTGGTGTTGATTGCTGAGTGTGGTGCTGATGCTGAGTGCGGTGCTGATGCTGAGTGTGGTGTTGATGCTGAGTGTGTGGTGCTGATGCCTGAGTGTTGTGTGCTGATCTGAGTGTGGTGCTGTGGTGCTGAGTGTGGTGCTGATGCCTGAGTGTGGTGCCTGATGCTGGAGTGTGATGCTGAGTGTGCTGAGTGTGGTCCTGATGCTGAGTGTGGTCCTGATGCTGAGTGTGGTGCGCTGAGTGAGCTGATGCTGTGTGTGTGATGCTGAGTGTTGATGCTGAGTGGTGTGGCTGTGTGTGGTCCTGATGCTGAGTGTGGTTTTGATGCTGAGTGTGGTGTGTTGAGTGCTGATGCTGAGTGTGGTGTGATGCTGAGTGTGGTGTTGATGCTGAGTGATGGTGCTGATGTGCTGGTGTGGTGCTGATGCTGAGTGTGGTGTGTGTGATGCTGAGTGTGTTGCTGCTGCTGATGCTGAGTGTGGTGCTGATGCTGAGTGTGGTGCTGATGCTGAGTGTGGTGCTGAGTGTGGTGCTGATGCTGATGCTGTGGGTGCTGATGCATGCTGAGTGTGGTGCTGATTCTGAGTGTGGTGCTGAGTGTGGTGTTGATGCTGAGTGTGGTGCTGATGCTGAGTGTGGTGCTGATGCTGAGTGTGGTGCTGATGCTGAGTGTGGTGCTGATGCTGAGTGTGGTGCTGATGCTGAGTGTGGTGCTGATGCTGAGTGTGGTGCTGATGCTGAGTGTGGTGCTGATGCTGAGTGTGGTCCTGATGCTGAGTGTGGTGCTGATGCTGAGTGTGGTGCTGATGCTGAGTGTGGTGTTGATGCTGAGTGTGGTGCTGATGCTGAGTGTGGTGCTGATGCTGAGTGTGGTCCTGATGCTGAGTGTGGTGTTGATGCTGAGTGTGGTGCTGATGCTGAGTGTGGTGCTGATGCTGAGTGTGGTGTTGATGCTGAGTGTGGTGCTGATGCTGAGTGTGGTGCTGATGCTGAGTGTGGTCCTTATGCTGAGTGTGGTGCTGATGCTGAGTGTGGTGTTGGTGCTGAGTGTGGTGCTGATGCTGTGTGTGGTGTTGATGCTGTGTGTGGTGTTGATGCTGTGTGTGGTGCTGATGCTGATGCTGTCTGTGATGCTGATGCTGAGTGTGGTGTTGATGCTGAGTGTGGTGTTGATGCTGAGTGTGGTGTTGATGCTGAGTGTGGTGCTGATGCTGAGTGTGGTGCTGATGCTGAGTGTGGTGCTGATGCTGAGTGTGGTGCTGATGCTGAGTGTGATGCTGAGTGTGGTCCTGACGCTGAGTGTGGTGCTGATGCTGAGTGTGGTGCTGATGCTGAGTGTGGTGCTGATGCTGTCTGTGGTGCTAATGCTGAGTGTGGTGTTGATGCTGAGTGTGGTGTTGATGCTGAGTGTGGTGCTGATGCTGAGTGTGGTGCTGAGTGTGGTGTTGATGCTGAGTGTGGTGCTGATGCTGAGTGTGGTGCTGATGCTGAGTGTGGTGCTGATGCTGATGCTGTGTGTGGTGCTGATGCTGAGTGTGGTGCTGATGCTGAGTGTGGATGCTGTGTGGTGCTGATGCTGTGTGTGTTGGTGGTCTGAGTGTGGTGGTGCTGATGCTGAAGGTGTGGTGCTGGGTGCTGAGTGTGTGCTGAGTGTGGTCTGATTGCTGCTGAGTGTGCCTGGTGTGGTTGATGCTGAGTGTGTGTGCTGATGTGGTCCTGATGCTGAGTGGGTCCTGATGCTGAGTGAGTGGTTGAATGCTGAGTGTGGTGCTGATGCTGAGTGTGGTCCTAATGCTGAGTGTGGTCCTTATGCTGAGTGTGGTGCTGATGCTGAGTGTGTGTTTGGTGCTGATTGTGGTTCTGATGAGTGTGGTCCTGATGCGAGTGTTGGTGTTGATGCTGTGTGTGGTGATTGCTGATGCTGAGTGTGCCTGCTGAGTGTGGTGGTGCTGGGGGGGGGGATGATGCTGAGTGTGGTGTTGATGCTGAGTGTGGTGCTGATGCTGATGCTGTGTGTGGTGCTGATGCTGAGTGTGGTGCTGATGCTGAGTGTGGTGCTGATGCTGATGCTGTGTGTGGTGCTGATGCTGAGTGTCTGACTGAACCCTTGTTTCCTTCAGTGGAGGATCTGGAGCGGAACGACGGATCAGCAGAGAGGCCGTACTTCATGTCCCAGAACCTCCTCAGCACCCTGAAGAAACCTGAGGAGAAGGTCAAAACGGCCTGGACAAGCGAATAACAGAGGAGGAGGAGGAGAGGAGGAGGAGGAGAGGAGGAGGAGAAGGAGAAAAGGAGGAGAAAGTGGGAGAACTCTGTGGAGGTGGTTTATGTGGAGCAGCTGAGCCCTCGCTCTGAGTGGCCTGAGGGTGACGCCGTGAGTGCCAGGAGTGTTGTGTCTGTACTCCTGATCTGATTGGTGTTGGGTTAATAGGTGTGCGTCTGTCCGGATGTGTGTGCAGGTGCTTACCTGTTCTTGTTTGATGTTTTGAAGGTGTGCAGTCCAGAGTGACGGCATCCTGACCACTCAGTATTGTATTGCTAACCGTGTGTAGCGGTTCCCTCTAGCCTCTGTTTTGCCATTCGCAAGGGCTGTGTAGGTCTATGAGTACTGAGTCGGCTTGATACGACCTGTTGGAATTGCAAGCAGTCCATAGTTATGAATTTTATTTTTTGTTTCTCTTTCCCTTCTTTTTTTTTTTTTTTTTTTTTTTTTTTGTTTTTGTTTCTATTTTTTTGTTGTTTTTCTTTTGTTGCTCTCACTTGTATTTTGTTCTTTCTTTTTTTTTGTTTTATTCTTTTTTTTTTTTGTTTTGTTTTCCTGGTGGTGGATTGTTTTTTTTTCCGATTTGTTTTTTTATTTGTTTTGTTTGTTTTTTTTTGGTGTGTTGTTGTGTTTTGTTTGTTGTTGTTGTTTTGTGATTAAATTTTTTTTTATTATTTTTTTTTTATTATTTTTTACTTCTGTTCTGTTGTGCTTTTTTTTGCATCCCGGGTTTTCATATCGTTGTGTTGTATTGTGTGTATGTTGTGTATGGTTAGGAGGCGGGGAGTCACCAATGACTTGCTATGTTACTCTTTGGGCGTCGTCTTATTATGACCTGCAGACCAGTGTTCTTTATTAACAGTCATTATTCCTATACCACTTTATAAATAAAGCCTGGCTCGTTCCGAAAACTCATAGAACACGGATTTATTTTGTGTGTGTTGTGTTTGTGTGTGGTTGTTGTGTATGTGTGTCGGTGGCTGTATGTGTCGTGTCCAGTGTGTTGAAGAGATAGTTGCCAAGACAACAAGTCACAGTCTAAAACTGCTCAAGTATTTCTCATCTAATTTTTTTTGTGTTCTATGATAAAAAAACATGTAATTAAAACGCATAAAATATATGATTAGTAACTAGTTATTTTCATCCCTTCATTAATTACCTTATCATATATAAATCTTTATACTTATGTATACAAATCCAATTTGACATTGTTTTTTTTTGAGATAAGACTGTATATCATATAATAATAGATATATATAGTATATAGATATATAATTACTATCGTATTACATCTATAAGATATAATCTCTTTGATTATCTTGCTATCATCTAGTGTATTACATATCGTCTATTCTCTTCGTACTCTCTCCATATTTATATAGCCACAACTTATATCTAATAAATAGAGAGAGCAGCTTCTACTCACTTCGATCTCTCTCTATTATCGATACTTATAGCCAGATATCAATCTAGCTAGAGATGTATTTGTGTATGTCAGATAGGCGGGATAGTCCATAAGAAGAGATATTGTGTGATGATCTCTAGTGTCTCCTCTGCTATGTAGCTCTCTTCTCTTCGCTTACCTCCCCTTCGCAAAATACTTGTACCGTTTCTTATATTCTTTATCCCTCTCTCTCTATCCTCTCCTCTCTCGTCTTCTCTCTCTCTTCTTCTCATCTTTCTCTCGTCTTCTTTTCTCTCTTCTCTCTCCTTCTCTCTTGTTTCTCTCTCTCATCTGCTCTCTATCCCCCTATATATATATCTCTATCCCTGCTCCTCTCTCTCGTCTCTCTCCTGCTCTCTTTTCTCTGCTCTCTTCTTCTCTCTCTCCCCCCTCTCTCTCCCTCTCTCTCTCTCTCTCTCTCTCTCCTCTCTAAACTAGGTTTGTTTTTGCTTTTTGTTGAATTATTGATCCAAATTACATTTTTTTAGTGTTTAAGCGTTGTGAACAGTTTTTTTCAGTATTGACTCTAAAGTTTAACAACAAATAAATAAAGAACTATAATAAAATCAAAGACGAGGATGTTTTGATGATTTTAATATATTAGGAGCTAATAAACAGTGTTTCTGATGGAGATGATGGACCTTTTTGTTTATCTTCTTTTTTTTTTTTTGAGGACCGACCGTTGGCTGAGTTAGTAGGACCTTTGTGTGTGTCTGAGGGGGATCCTGGGCTGAGGAGGACCTGGGCTGAGCTGGAGGTGGGCTGAGGGGACCTGGGCTCTGAGGAGAGGACCTGGGCTGATGAGGGACGCTGGCTGGGCTGAGGGGGACCTGGGCTGAGAAGGAGGCTGAGGACCTGGGCTTGAGGGGGACCTGGGGCTTGAAGGGGACCTCGGCTGAGGAGGACCTGGGCTGAGGAGGACCTGGGCTGAGGGGGACCTGGGCTGAGGAGGACCTGGGCTGAGGGGGACCTGGGCTGAGGAGGACCTGGGCTGAGGAGGACCTGGGCTGAGGGGGACCTGGGCTGAGGAGGACCTGGGCTGAGGAGGACCTGGGCTGAGGAGGACCTGGGCTGAGGAGGACCTGGGCTGAGGAGGACCTGGGCTGAGGACCGGGGCTGAGGAGGACCTGGGCTGAGGAGGACCTGGGCTGAGGAGGACCTGGGCTGAGGAGGACCTGGGCTGGGGGGACCTGGGCTGAGGAGGACCTGGGCTGTGGAGGACCTGGGCTGAGGAGGACCTGGGCTGTGGAGGAACCTTGCTGAGGCGGACTGGGGCTGAACGGACCTGGGCTAGTGGAGGGACCTGGGCTTGAGGAGTACCCTGGGCTCTGATGGCTGAAGGAGGCTGGGGCTGAGGGGACCTGGGCTGAGGAAGGACCTGGGCTGAGTGGTGGACTGGCTGGGAGGGACCTGGGCTGTAGGACTGCGCTGAAGAGAAGCAGGAGCTGAGAGGGCAGTCAGTAGAGGCACACCTGGGCTGATCAGACGGACCTGCACTGCCAAGTACCTGCGCCCAGGCTCAGCCAGCGTTCTCTGTTCAGAAGTGTTAATAGGGCAGCAGTGATTATTGGTAGTTCTAAGTTTGACGCCGAAGCCAGCTTGAAAGAGTTCCTGTTCAGGTTTTAATGGTTCAGTGAGTACGTAGTTTGGCAGAGTGAACTGATGAGGTTCAGGTGAGCTGGTTCAGGTGAACTGGTTCAGGTGAGCTGGTTCAGGTGAACTGGTTCAGGTGAGCTGGTTCAGGTGAGCTGGTTCAGGTGAGCTGGTTCAGGTGAGCTGGTTCAGGTGAGCTGGTTACGCAGGGAGTGGAGTACGGTCCTCCGTTGAAGTGGCGCCCCATTATAATGACGCCATCTAAGGTGCAAGGGACGCATGTAGTGTTTAGTGTTTCTCTGTATCGCTCTGTATATCTATCACTTTCCTCTACTGGCCCAGTCCAATCAATCAATCAATCAATCAATCAATCAATCAATCAATCAATCAAGCAATCAATCAATCAATTAACCTTTACCCCAATCGGCCTTTACACTGAGCGTGACCCTCATTAGCCGAGCTTTTCCAGTTCGAGGGATTAAAAATGAAACTGAATTGAGAGATTTGGAAACTAAACTAAAAGAAAGAGAGAAAAACAAAAACAAACGACAAGAAGAGAAACAGATGGAGAGACGCCGAGATTAATACAGGAGGAGACAGTCACACGGTAAACAGGTAAACAGACTAACAATCAGATACCCACCCATCTATCTACCCCTCCACCCACCCACCCATCCACCCATCTATCTACCCTTCCACCCACCATCCACCCATCTATCTACCCTTCCACCCACCCACCCATCCACCCATCTATCTACCCCTCCACCCACCAACCCATCCACCCATCTATCTACCCCTCCACCAACTCATCCATCCACCCATCTATCTACTCTTCCACCCATTCAGCCCTCCACCCACCCACCCATCCACCCATCTATCTACCCTTCCACCCACCCACACATCCACCCATCTATCTGCCCTTCCACCCACCCACCCATCTATCTACCCCTCCACCCACTCATCCATCCACCCATCTATCTACCCTTCCACCCACCCACCCATCTATCTACCCCTCCACCCACTCATCCATCCACCCATCTATCTACCCTTCCACCCATCCATCCATCTACCTATCTACCCGTCCACCCATCCACCCATCCATCAACCGATCCATCCATCCATCCATTTATCCATCCATCCATCCATCCATCCATATATCTATCTACCCGTCCACCCATCTATCTATCCAGCCACCCACCCATCCATTTATCCACCCGTCCATCCATTCATCTATCCATCCACCCATCTATCTATCTACCCGTCCACCCATTCATCCATCCATCCACCCATCCACCCTTCTATCTACCCATCCATTCATATATCTATCTACCCATCCATCCACCCATCCATTCAGCTTCAGTTCGTATGCTGAGAAGATTGATCGACCTACACAGCCTGAGCCAAGTGCCAGCATACATTCGTTCCATTCCTCATTGCGCGCTCCAATGTTTCGTCATGTACGCTGAGTATAACGGTGTAATACCGACCTACAGTTGTAACGCTGAGCGCTGTATGCGCTCAGCATAAGTGTACGCTCAGGGACGGTCTACGCTCAGGGACGGTGTACTGGAAATGTGTACGTCAGTCTACGCTAGGTAAGCAGCTCAGGGACGGTGTACGCTGAGGGACGGTGGTACTGTAATACCTGACGCTGTAGCGCTGAGGGACTGGTATACGCTCATGGATGTGTGTACGGCTCAGGGACGGTGTATGACGCTTCTAGGGACGGTGTTACGCTGCATGGGAGGCGGTGTACGCTGTGCAGGGGGACTGTTGTACGCTGAGGACGGTGTCTACGCTGTTACAGGACAGGAATGATGTGTACGCTCAGGGACTGTGTACGCTCAGGGACGGTGTACGCTGAGGGACGGTGTACGCTGAGGGACGGTGTACGCTGAGGGACTGTATACGCTCAGGGATGGTGTACGCTCAGGGACGGTCTACGCTCAGGGACGGTGTACGTTCAGGGACTGTGTACGCTCAGGGACGGTCTACGCTCAGGGACGGTCTACGCTCAGGGACTGTGTACGCTCAGGGACGGTGTACGCTCAGGGACGGTGTACGCTCAGGGACTGTGTACGTTCAGGGACTGTGTACGCTCAGGGACGGTCTACGCTCAGGGACGGTGTACGCTCAGGGACGTGTACGCTCAGGGACTGTGTACGCTCAGGGACGGTCTACGCTCAGGGACGGTGTACGCTCAGGGACGGTCTACGCTCAGGGACTGTGTACGTTCAGGGACTGTGTACGCTCAGGGACGGTCTACGTTCAGGGATGGTGTACGCTCAGGGACGGTCTACGCTCAGGGACTGTGTACGCTCAGGGACGGTCTACGCTCAGGGACGGTGTACGCTCAGGGACGGTGTACGCTCAGGGACGGTGTGTACTAGGTAAACAGGAAACCAATCTATAGGTTAACTGTAGGGCTCATGTGCCTTTCAGAGGTACCATGGCCCATTTACAGAGAGAGAGAGAGAGAGTGTGTGTGTGTGTGTGGTTGTATATGTGTGTGTGTGTGTGTGAGTGAGTGAGTGAGTGTGTGTGTGGTGGTGTGAGTGGTTGTTATGTGTGTGTGTTTGTGTTGTATTGTGGTGGTGTGTGTGTGTGGTTGTATGTGGTGTGTGCGTTGTGTGTGTGTGTGTGTCATACCGTGTGTGTGTGTGTGTTTGTTTGTGTGTGTTAGGTGTGTCGTGTTTTTTGTGTGTTTTTTTGTGTGTGTGTGTGTGTGTGTGTGTGTGTGGGTGTAATGTGTGTAGTGTGTAGTGTGTAATGTGTGTGTGTGTGTGTGGGTGTAATGTGTGTAGTGTGTAGTGTGTAATGTGTGTGTGTGTGTGGGTGTGTGTGTGTGTGTGTAGTGTGTAATGTGTGTAGTGTGTGTAGTGTGTAATGTGTGTGTGTGTGTGTATATGTGTGTGTGTGTGTGTAAAGCCCCAACAGTAGATATGTTTAAATCCAGGCTGAAAGCATTACTGTTAGATCAGGCTTTCCGCTCAGCCTAATCACTGATATTCTCCTGTCACGGCACTTATTCTCATGCTGACTTTTATTTCTTTTAAAATGTCATTTTATTATTATTATTTTTTTAATGATTTTAAAATGAATAATTTTTTATTTTATTTAGTTTTTTCTCTGTAACTTCATCCTTTTATGTAAAGCACTTTGAATTGCCCATGTGTATGAAAGGAGCTATACAAATAAACTTGCCTTGCCTATATGTGTGTGTGTAGATGTGCGTGTGTGTGGTTGTATATATGTGTGTGTGCGTGTGTGTGTGCGTGTGCGTGTGTGTGGTTGTGTATATATATGTGTGTGTGTGTAGATGTGTGTGTGCGTGTGCATGTGTGTGGTTGTATATATATGTGTGTGTGTGTGTGTGTGTAGATGTGCGTGTGTATGGTTGTATATATATGTGTGTGTGTGTGTAGATGTGTGTGTGTGTGTGTGTGTGTAGATGTGCCGTGCTGTATATATATGTGTATGTGTTTAGATTTGTGGTGTGTGTGCGTGTGTGTGGGTTGTTTATCCTATATATGTGTTGTGGGGGTGCATGTTTCGTTAGATGGGTGTAGGATTTGTGCGTGTGTGTGTGTATATGTGTATGTGTGTCGGTGTAGATGAGTGTGTGTGTGTCTTTTCTTCGTGTGTAGATGTGTGTGTGTGTGCGTGTGTGGGGGTGTATATAGATATGTGTGTGTGTGTGTGTGTGTTGCTGTGCGTGTGTGTGGTTGTATATATATGTGTGTGTGTGCGTGTGTGTGTGGTGTGTAGAGGTGCGTGTTGTGTGGTTGTATATATGTGTTGTGGTGTGAATGTTGTAGATGCGTGTGTGTGCGCTTTTGTGCGTTGTATATATATGTGTGTGGCGATTAATGAGCGTGTGTGTGGTTGGAGATATGTGTGGTGTGTGGGACTTATTATGGATGCGTGTGCATGTGTGTGTGTGTGTAGATGTGCCGTGTAGAGTGGTTATGTACTTCTTGTGTGTGTGGTAGATGTTGTATATATATGTGTGTGTGTGTTGATTAGATAGTTCGTGGTGATGCGGGTGTGTGTGTGTGCGTGTATGTGTGTGTAGATGTGTGTGTGTGTGTGTGTGTAGATGTGCGTGTGTGTGTGTATATTGCCGTGTGGTTGGGTTTGTATTATATATGTACGAGTGTGTGTGTGTGTGTGTCGGGTTAGAGGTGCGTGTTGTGTGTGTGTTGTATACTATATATGTGTGTGTCGGTAGATGTGTGTGTGATGGGCGTGCTGTGTGTTGTATATATATATGTGTGTGTGTGTGTGTAGATGTGTGTGTGTGTGTGTGTGTGTGCGTGTGTATATATATGTGTGTGTGTGTAGATATGTGTGTGTGTGCGTGTGTGTGGTTGTATATATATATGTGTGTGTGTGTGTGTAGATGTGTGTGTGCGTGTGTGTGTGTGCGTGTGTATGTGTATGTGTGTGTGTGTAGATGTGCGTGTGTGTGGTTGTATATATATGTGTGTGTGTGTGTGTGTGTAGATGTGCGTGTGTGTGTGTGTGTGTGTGGTTGTATATATATATGTGTGTGTGTGTGTGTGTGTAGATGTGCGTGTGTGTGGTTGTATATATATGTGTGTGTGTGTGTGTATATATGTGTGCGTGTGCGTGTGCATGTGTGTGTGTGTGTAGATGAGCGTGTGTGTGGTTGTATATATATATGTGTGTGTATATATGTGTGCGTGTGCATGTGTGTGTGTGTAGATGTGTGTGTGTGTGTGTGCGTGTGTGTGTGTATATAAGTGTTTGTGTATGTGTGTGTTGTGTGTGTGCGTGTAGATGTGGCGTGTTTGTGTGTGATGTGTGTGTGTTGTGTATAGATACTGTAGCATAGTCATATCTTGCGTGTGTGTGCATGTGTGTGGGTGTTGGTGTGTAATGATAATGTGTGCGGTTAGTGTGTGTTGTGTACTACGTGTGCGTGTGTGTGGTTGTATATATATATGTGTGTGTGTGTGTGTGTGTTGTGGTGTGAAGTGTTTGCGGTTGTAATATCTAATTATACGTGTGTGTGTGTGTGTGGTGTATAAGTGTGCTGTATATGTGTGTGCATGTGTATATATATTAGTGTGCGTGTGTGGTGGCGCGTGTTGGTGTGATATATATATATGTGCGTGTGTGTGTGTGTGTAATATGTGCGTGTTTGTGTGTGGCATATGGTCATGGTGTGCTCGGTGTGCGTGTGTGTGGTTTATATTATATATATGTGTGTGGTGTGCGTGTTGATGTGTGTGTGTGTGTGGTGCGTGTGTGTGGTGGTCTGGTATATGTGATATGTGTGTGTGTGCGTGTGCTGCGTGTGTGTGTTGTGTGTATGTATGTGTGCATGTGTGTGTGTGTGTAGATGTGCGTGTGTGTGTGTGTGCGTGTGGCCTGTCGTGCGTTGTAACATGTGGGTCTCGTGCATGTGTGTGTGTGTGTAGCCCGTCTCTGGGGTGTGTGCGGTTGTATATATTATGGTGTGTGTGTGTGTGTGCTATATCCCAGTGTGCCTGTGTGTGTGTGTGGTGTATATCTATACTTGTGTGTGGAGTTCTTGTATTATTATGTGTGTGCCTGTGTGCCGTGTGTGCGTGTGCGGTGTGTGCTCGTGTATAAGCGGCTGTTTAGGGAAGAAAGCTTGCTGCGTATATCAGTGTCTCAGTGTGCGTGGGTCCATGTGCATGTAGTGTGTGTTAGTGTTCGTCCTCTGATTTTAGCTAAAGCTGCTGTCCTCCTGTCTCACTACCCGAGGGGCTGTGTCACTTGGTAACAGGAAATGTAATTCTATATATGTGTGGTGTGTGCACGCCCAAACATGTGTGTGTGTGTGTATATCCCCCCCTTTGAGCCAGCGTGTGCTCTGTGTTGGGTGTGTGTAGACTCATGGTGGCGTGTTGAAAGAAACAGAAGTTACGGGTTTGCTGTAGGAACGCTAAGCTGCAGAGGGAAGAAAGCTGTGCTGCTGTATCAGCCTCAGTCAGTCTGTGTGTGGTAGTCAGTGTGTAGTACTGGTCTCTGATTTTAAGTAAAGCGCTGTCTGTCACACCGAGGGGCCTCACTGGTAAACAGGAAACCAATCTATAGGTTAATTGTGCGGCTCATGTGCCTTTCAGAGGTACCATGGGAACAACTGTACCTCTGAAAGGGAAATGAGCCCCACAGTTAACCTATAGATTGGTTTCCTGTTTACCAGTGAGGCCCTTTGGTACGTTTATAAAGAGAGAGAGAGAGAGAGAGAAACCATGGGAGAGAGAAATAGAGGGAGAGAGACAGAGAGTATACTTCAGTATAGCAGCATGAGTATACGTCAGTACCGCAGTACTATACTATAGTCCAGCGCTGTGAGTATACTATAGTCCAGCGGTGTGAGTATACTATAGTACAGCAGTGTGAGTATACTATAGTACAGCGCTGTGAGTATACTATAGTCCAGCGGTGTGAGTATACTATAGTCCAGCGCTGTGAGTATACTATAGTACAGCAGTGTGAGTATACTATAGTCCAGCGCTGTGAGTATACTATAGTCCAGCGGTGTGAGTGTACTTGGCTGTAGCTGTTTTTAGGCAGCTTCTACAGAAGAGGTGAATAATTCTCACTTTGAACACATTCACTACTAACATTAGCAGGAGCGTGTGGGTGAAGGAGCAGCCAGGTCAGGATGTGGGTTAGTGTAGGAGATAGGTTATAGGCAGGGCTGCCAGCTCTCATCTCACCTAGACCAGTTTAATCTCGCTAACTGGATGGTGGTCTTATAGACCCTACTGTCGTACACTGAACAGCTCCACCTGCTGAGAGTCTGAACCAGTCCATATCCTGCTACACCACATTCCTCCTTCCTTTATCCATCACCATCACTGTTCCCTCACTTCCTCCTTCCTTTATCCATCACCAACACTGTTCCCTCACTTCCTCCTTCATTTATCCATCACCATCACTGTTCCCCCACTTCCTCCTTCCTTTATCATCCATCATCATCACTGTTCACCCTCACTTTCCTCCTCCTCCTTTATCCATCACCATCACTGTTCCCCCACTTCCTCCTTCCTTTATCCATCACCAACACTGTTCCCTCACTTCCTCCTTCCTTTATCCATCACCATCACTGTTCCCTCACTTCCTCCTTCCTTTATCCATCACCATCACTGTTCCCTCACTTCCTCCTTCCTTTATCCATCACCATCACTGTTCCCTCACTTCCTCCTTCCTTTATCCATCACCAACACTCTTCCCTCACTTCCTCCTTCCTTTATCCATCACCAACACTCTTCCCTCACTTCCTCCTTCCTTTATCCATCACCAACACTCTTCCCTCACTTCCTCCTTCCTTTATCATTTCTATCCACTCATCCAAATCTGATCTCAAACAGGAGTGGGATCATTTCAGTCTTCCAGAACTCCAGTAATCATCTCCTCAGCATTCCCACATGCTGACAGCGTGCTGATGATAGTAGAGCTGATCTCAGAGATTAATTTTTCAGGAGGGATTATAATTTCAGTTGCAGTGTTTAGTTTGTGTTCTGATTAAAGATGGGGTTTGATTGATTTCCATCAAAAGTTCTGGTTTCTTCCACAGCGTTCCGGTTCCTCTGGAGAACGTGTTGATGCCGCAGTGCATATTTAAACGGAGTGAGAGAACCGAGGACCAGGTCTGCCCACTCTCTTATCAGCCCCGACCATCAGCAGTGTTGTAGATCTGAATCTTGTGGAACGTCAGCAGGTGGTACCCTGTGACAGAGATCGTGCTAAAGATAAAGGTCAGTGTGAGACCTGCATCGGGTTCCTGAGAGACAGGAAGGCACCCACACACGTCTGAGTCTGATCTACTCCTGCCGTGGTTCCTCCGTTCAGCTGCTGTTTGGAACCCATCCCTCCCTGTCTTACGTATCCCATGATCCTCTGTAACGCCAACACTCAAGCACGGTTTGAAGAATGCACTATTCGCCCTTTTCCACCAGGACAGAACAGGTTCCCCCCGGTACCCACACCTCATATTTACCCGTCCTCACACTGGTGCAAACCCAGGCCTGTTCGGGGGACAGCGAGGGCGGCCTGTTACCTCAGATGTGAAGGTTCTCTACACGGGTCGAAGCAGGGCCCCAAACAGAGCTGCCTTATACCCGTCACTGAGTTCAGACTTACTGAGAATCTGTAAATAAAACCACAGAGCTCCTGTTCCACGCAGCGCTCCAGAAGGTTCCGCCTAGTTGCTCTTCGTGGTACTAGGTGTAGCTGTTGGAGATGAGAGGGTTAATATTGGCTCTATATGTTAAGTGGAGTATCGGTGAGGCTCCGCACACACGCTCTGTCTCGGTTTCCTGTCAGGGCGCTGTATGAAGGTTTGCTCAGACTGCAGGAGAACATCAGACCTGAGTGATGGCGAAGAACACGCACGGTAAAGTCTAATCTGTTCTCCAACTCCTTAACACCGAACCCCACTCAGGCTGCTGAACACAGAGGGTCGTCATAGCGACTGAAACAGCCCATAGTTTCTGTGTCTCAGTAGTCAGACTACTGCTCAGTACTGGATCTGTTCTGGTCTATATGGTCTCTGTAGCAGTGAGCTGGGTTCTGTGTATCTAGAACTCTGTTCTACTTGATGGTTTTAGCTGCAGTGGTTTACCGTATTGATCGCCGTATTGATCGCCGTATTGATCGCTGTATCGATCGCCGTATTGATCGCCGTATAGATCGCTGTATTGATCGCTGTATTGATCGCTGTATTGATCGCTGTATTGATCGCTGTATTGATCACTGTATTGATCGCTGTATTGATTAGATACTGATACTTTAAGATGAATGAAGTTTGTTTGTCTCTGCAGGTGACTCCCGAACCTTTGATCCTAATTTCAAAGGGCCCATTCACAACAGGTAAGAGGGACTGTTCCTCACGGTTCCAGCAGTTCCATTCTGTGCTGTAAGTCTGTTGTGGCTGATGTGTCCTCGCTCCGCTCCTCTTCGCGGGTGGTGCCGGAGGTTATCTCCTAGAGTAGCACATTCTGTATTTACAG
>JAMWET010004059.1:297500-302500 GCA_024036415.1 Prochilodus magdalenae | reverse complement strand
ATGGTTAAACTGTGTTTAGTTGATGGAGTTGTGTTGAGTTATGTGTATACGTTTGGACTGTGTTAGTTGATGGAGTTGTGTTGAGTTATGTGTATATGTTTGAACTGTGTTTAGTTGATGGAGTTGTGTTGAGTTATGTGTATATTGTTATAATGTGTTTATTTGATGGAGTTGTGTTGAGTTATGTGTATATGTTTGAACTGTGTTTAGTTGATGGAGTTGTGTTGAGTTATGGGTATATGTTTGAACTGTGTTAGTTGATGGAGTTGTGTTGAGTTATGGGTATATGGTTAAACTGTGTTTAGTTGATGGAGTTGTGTTGAGTTATGTGTATATGTTTGAGCTGTATTAGTTGATGGAGTTGTGTTGAGTTATGTGTATATGTTTGAACTGTGTTAGTTGATGGAGTTGTGTTGAGTTATGTGTATATGTTTGAACTGTGTTAGTTGATGGAGTTGTGTTGAGTTATGTGTATATGTTTTAACTGTGTTTAGTTGATGGAGTTGTGTTGAGTTATGGGTATATGTTTGAACTGTGTTTAGTTGATGGAGTTGTGTTGAGTTATGTGTATATGTTTGAACTGTGTTTAGTTGATGGAGTTGTGTTGAGTTATGTGTATATGTTTGAGCTGTATTAGTTGATGGAGTTGTGTTGAGTTATGTGTATATGTTTGAACTGTGTTAGTTGATGGAGTTGTGTTGAGTTATGTGTATAAGTTTGAACTGTGTTTAGTTGATGGAGTTGTGTTGAGTTATGGGTATATGTTTGAACTGTGTTAGTTGATGGAGTTGTGTTGAGTTATGTGTATATGGTTAAACTGTGTTAGTTGATGGAGTTGTGTTGAGTTATGTGTATATGGTTAAACTGTGTTTAGTTGATGGAGTTGTGTTGAGTTATGTGTATACGTTTGGACTGTGTTAGTTGATGGAGTTGTGTTGAGTTATGTGTATATGTTTGAACTGTGTTTAGTTGATGGAGTTGTGTTGAGTTATGTGTATAAGTTTGAACTGTGTTTAGTTGATGGAGTTGTGTTGAGTTATGTGTATATGGTTAAACTGTGTTAGTTGATGGAGTTGTGTTGAGTTATGTGTATATGTTTGAACTGTGTTTAGTTGATGGAGTTGTGTTGAGTTGTGGGTATATGGTTAAACTGTGTTAGTTGATGGAGTTGTGTTGAGTTATGGGTATATGGTTAAACTGTGTTTAGTTAATGGAGTTGTGTTGAGTTATGTGTATATGTTTGAACTGTGTTTAGTTGATGGAGTTGTGTTGAGTCATGTGTATATGTTTGAACTGTGTTTAGTTGATAGAGTTGTGTTGAGTTATGTGTATATGTTTGAACTGTGTTAGTTGATGGAGTTGTGTTGAGTTGTGTGTATACGTTTGAAATGTGTTTAGTTGATGGAGTTGTGTTGAGTTATGTGTTTATGTTTGAACTGTGTTAGTTGATGGAGTTGTGTTGAGTTATGTGTATATGTTTGAACTGGGTTAGTTGATGGAGTTGTGTTGAGTTATGGGTATATGTTTGAACTGTGTTAGTTGATGGAGTTGTGTTGAGTTATGGGTATATGGTTAAACTGTGTTTAGTTGATGGAGTTGTGTTGAGTTATGTGTATATGTTTGAACTGTGTTTAGTTGATGGAGTTGTGTTGAGTTATGTGTATATGTTTGAACTGTGTTTAGTTGATGGAGTTGTGTTGAGTTATGTGTATATGTTTGAACTGTGTTAGTTGATGGAGTTGTGTTGAGTTATGTGTATATGTTTGAACTGTGTTTAGTTGATGGAGTTGTGTTGAGTTATGTGTATAAGTTTGAACTGTGTTTAGTTGATGGAGTTGTGTTGAGTTATGGGTATATGGTTAAACTCTGTTTAGTTGATGGAGTTGTGTTGAGTTATGTGTATATGTTTGAACTGTGTTTAGTTGATGGAGTTGTGTTGAGTTATGGGTATATGGTTAAACTGTGTTAGTTGATGGAGTTGTGTTGAGTTATGGGTATATGGTTAAACTGTGTTTAGTTAATGGAGTTGTGTTGAGTTATGTGTATATGTTTGAACTGTGTTTAGTTGATGGAGTTGTGTTGAGTTATGTGTATATGTTTGAACTGTGTTTAGTTGATAGAGTTGTGTTGAGTTATGTGTATATGTTTGAACTGTGTTAGTTGATGGAGTTGTGTTGAGTTATGGGTATATGGTTAAACTGTGTTTAGTTGATGGAGTTGTGTTGAGTTATGTGTATATGTTTGAACTGTGTTTAGTTGATGGAGTTGTGTTGAGTTATGTGTATATGGTTAAACTGTGTTAGTTGAAGGAGTTGTGTTGAGTTATGTGTATACGTTTGAACTGTGTTTAGTTGATGGAGTTGTGTTGAGTTATGTGTATATGGTTAAACTTTGTTAGTTAATGGAGTTGTGTTGAGTTATGGGTATATGTTTGAACTGTGTTTAGTTGATGGAGTTGTGTTGAGTTATGTGTATACGTTTGAACTGTGTTTAGTTAATGGAGTTGTGTTGAGTTATGTGTATATGTTTGAACTGTGTTAGTTGATGGAGTTGTGTTGAGTTATGGGTATATGTTTGAACTGTGTTTAGTTGATTGAGCTGTGTTGTATTGAGTTGACCTGTGCTGACCTGTGTTGTGTTGAGTTGACCTGTGCTGACCTGTGTTAAGTTGTATTGAGCTGTGTTGGGTTTGTTGTTCTGTGAAAGTGACGTTGTTGTGTCTGTGTTATTTACAGACAGCACCTGAACTCCTGAAAGATGGACTGTGTCCGTCTAGTATCGTCCCCAGCAGGCCGTGTGAGTTATCCAGCTCTACATCAGTGCCTGTGTTCTGACCTGACTCTACACAGTATGCTGGAGTCTGATGGCATGTGTGTGTGTGGGTGTGTGTGTGTGTGTGTGTGTGGGTGTGTGTGTGTGTGGGTGTGTGTGTGTGTGTGTGTGTGTGTGTGGGTGTGTGTGTGTGTGTGTGTGGGTGTGTGTGTGTGTGTGTGTGTGTGGGTGTGTGTGTGTGTGTGTGTGGGTGTATGTGTGTGTGTGTGTAGTTACTAGCAGGTGTCTGCCCAACCCGGCGATGTTAAAATATGACATCCCTGGCAACAACACAATCAATACTAAAGGAACCAACTTCAACTACAACGCCACTGATCTACTGGATGGAACAAAGTGCGTGTCTCACCCACTGTCTCTGTGTGTCTCTGTGTGTCTCTGTGTGTCTCTCTGTGTGTGTGTATTTGTATGTGTGTGTGTAGATGTGTGTGTGTGTGTGTGTGTATTTGTATGTGTGTGTGTGTGTGTGTAGGTGTGTGTGTGTGTGTGTGTGTAGGTGTGTGTGTGTGTGTGTGTGTATTTGTATGTGTGTGTGTAGATGTGTGTGTGTGTGTATTTGTATGTGTGTGTGTGTGTGTAGGTGTGTGTGTGTGTGTGTGTGTAGGTGTGTGTGTGTATTTGTGTGTGTGTGTGTGTGTAGGTGTAGGTGTGTGTGTGTATTTGTATGTGTGTAGGTGTGTGTGTGTGTATGTGTGTGTGTGTGTGTGTGTGTGTGTGTGTGTGTGTGTGTGTGTGTGTGTGTGTGTGTGTGTGTGTGTGTGTGTGTGTAGATGTGTGTGTGTTACTGGTGTTAGGCTGAGGAGCTAAGGACTGTGTGTGTGTGTGTGTAGGTGTGTGTGTTACTGGTGTTAGGCTGAGGAGCTAAGGACTGTGTGTGTGTGTGTGTGTGTGTGTGTGTGTGTGTAGGTGTGTGTGTGTGTGTGTGTGTGTAGGTGTGTGTGTGTGTGTGTGTGTGTAGGTGTGTGTGTGTGTGTGTGTGTGTATTTGTGTGTGTGTGTGTGTGTGTAGGTGTGTGTGTGTATTTGTATGTGTGTAGGTGTGTGTGTGTGTGTGTGTAGGTGTGTGTGTGTGTGTATGTGTGTGTGTGTATATGTGTGTAGATGTGTGTGTGTAGATGTGTGTGTGTGTGTGTGTGTGTGTGTGTGTGTGTGTGTAGGTGTGTGTGTGTGTGTGTGTAGGTGTGTGTGTTACTGGTGTTAGGCTGAGGAGCTAAGGACTGTGTGTGTGTGTGTGTGTGTAGGTGTGTGTGTTACTGGTGTTAGGCTGAGGAGCTAAGGACTGTGTGTGTGCTTCTACAGGAACATCGTGGTTCTAGCTCAGCAGGAGGCCATGAAGATCTTTCAGGATTACATGAAGTCCTGGCACTGGATCCTGCTGTGAGACGCTCCGTTATTAACGCTAACATTGTCCGTATCCGGGTCAAGAGGGTCTCCGGGTCGTGATGGTCTCTGGGTCCGCAGGGTCTCTGGGTCGGGAGGGTCTCCGGGTCGTGATGGCTCTGGGTCCGTAGGGTCTCTGGGTCGGAAGGGCCTCCAGGTTGAGATGGTCCAGTGGTCGGGAGGGTCTCCAGGTTGTGATGGCTCTGGGTCCGTAGGGTCTCTGGGTCGGGAGGGTCTCCAGGTTGTGATGGCTCTGGGTCCGTAGGGTCTCTGGGTCGGGAGGGTCTCCAGGTTGTGATGGCTCTGGGTCCGTAGGGTCTCTGGGTCGGGAGGGTCTCCAGGTTGTGATGGCTCTGGGTCCGTAGGGTCTCTGGGTCGGGAGGGTCTCCAGGTTGTGATGGCTCTGGGTCCGTAGGGTCTCTGGGTCGGGAGGGTCTCCAGGTTGTGATGGCTCTGGGTCCGTAGGGTCTCTGGGTCGGAAGGGCCTCCAGGTTGAGATGGTCCGATGGTCGGGAGGGTCTTCGGGTCGTGATGGCTCCGGGTCAGGAAGGTCTCTCTGATTACAGCTCACACATGCTGGAGTCTGGTGATTAATGTTACAGCATGTAGCAGACAGTCGTATCCAGAGGGACTCCTGAGCAGCATGTACGAGTCCAAACTGCCCTTCCGGTCGGACACTGCCGGAACAGGAGCCTCGAAAGAGGAGCTCGTAGATTAGTGAGGCGCTTCACACAGAGATCGCCTGCCGTCTGCGTTTGAGGTTTGGACAGAACATTCCAGCGTCTGGGCTCC
>JAMWET010004059.1:287500-292500 GCA_024036415.1 Prochilodus magdalenae | reverse complement strand
TGGACTCCTCCACACGCTGGACGTCTCCACACGCTGGACTCCTCCACATAGTCCACCTTGTTGTTTCTGTAGCTTTGTTGTGGTTGTATGTAAATGTGTGTGTGTGTGTGGGGGGGGGGGTTAAAGGTGAATGGGTGGAGCTAAACTGCTGTAGGCTGAATGGGTGGAGCTAAACTGCTGTAGGCTGAATGGGTGGAGCTAAACTGCTGTAGGCGGAATGGGTGGAGCTAAACTGCTGTAGGCGGAATGGGTGGAGCTAAACTGCTGTGGGCTGAATGGGTGGAGCTAAACTGCTGTGGGCTGAATGGGTGGAGCTAAACTGCTGTAGGCTGAATGGGTGGAGCTAAATCATATCCTTGTCTTTCCCCACAGACGTTCAACACCTCCAACACCTCGGCGCAGTGCCCGGATGCGGAATGCCTGTTTGCGTTCTACGGCGGAGAGACGTACTACCATAAGTACCTGATCCTGTTCCAGTTCTACAACCTGTTCCTCTTCTTCTGGTGCGTGAACTTTGTGACGGCGCTGGGTCAGGTGACCATGGCCGGAGCCTTCGCTTCCTACTACTGGGCCTTCAAGAAACCGGAAGACATCCCGACGTTCCCCATCTTCTCCTCGCTCGGCCGAGCTCTCAGGTGCGTTCCCTATTCCGACTGAACCCGCTCTGTTCCACATGGCCTGCTCCGGAGGCAGGAGGCAGTCTGACCCCAGTTCAGAGTTACAGTCTTATCCCGAATGGGGTCAGGGGGTAAAATGATTTAGCATGCTGTTAGCATCATGCTAACTGTAATAAACCCGCGTAGCCCCCCCGCTGAGATGCTGGTGTTAGCAGGATTAGCACTGGAGCTGCGGCGCTAATGTTGCTGAGAGGTAAGGGAGGCTTCTATCCCACCAGCTAGCATGGTGCTAGTGCAGGCCTACCGCACTACAGTGTGTTAGTGAGAAGTCTGGCCAGGTACAGGATCTATTCCCGTTCCACTCACCTGTGCACCATTTAAGGTGGAATGGAAAACTCTCTCTCTCTCTCTCTCTCTCTCTCTCTCTCTTTCTCTTTCTCTCTCCCCCCTCTCTCTCTCTCTCTCTCTCTCTCTCTCCCCTCTCTCTCTCTCCCTCTCCCTCTCTCTCTCTCTCTCTCTCTCTCTCCCTCTCAGGTATCACACCGGCTCATTGGCCTTCGGATCCCTGATCCTCTCCATCATCCAGGTGATCAGGGTGGTCCTGGAGTATCTAGAGCAGAAGCTGAAAGGTGAGCAGCTGCTCATACAGACCTGCCTTCAGCATCACCGCTCACAACACTCACTGCACCTCTCTCTCTCTCTCTCTCTCTCTCTCTCTCTCTCACTCTCTCTCTCTCTCTCTCACTCTCTCTCTCTCTCTCTCTCTCTCTCTCTCTCTCTCTCTCTCTCTCTCTCTCTCTCTCTCTCTCTCTCTCTCTCGCTCTCTCTCTCTCTCTCTCTCTCTCTCTCTCTCTCTCTCTCTCTCTCTCTCTCTCTCTCTCTCTCAGTTGGTCAGAATGGAGTTGCTAAGTTCCTCCTGAGGTGTCTGAAGTGCTGCTTTTGGTGTTTGGAGAAGTTCATAAAGTTCCTCAACAGAAATGCCTACATCATGGTACGTGTGTGTGTGTGTGTGTGTGTGTGTGTGTGTGTGTGTGTGTGTGTGTGTGTGTGAGTGAGTGTGTTTGTGTGTGTGTGTGTGAGTGTTAGTGATAGTACAGGTACAGTGTTAGTGACGGTACAGGTACAGTGTTAGTGACTGTACAGGTACAGTGTTAGTGACGGTTCAGGTACAGTGTTAGTGACGGTACAGGTACAGTGTTAGTGACTGTACAGGTGCAGTGTTAGTGACGGTTCAGGTGCAGTGTTAGTGACGGTACAGGTACAGTGTTAGTGACGGTTCAGGTACAGTGTTAGTGACGGTACAGGTACAGTGTTATAGAGCTGTACAGGTGCAGTGTTAGTGACGGTTCAGGTGCAGTGTTAGTGACGGTACAGGTACAGTGTTAGTGACGGTTCAGGTACAGTGTTAGTGTCGGTTCAGGTACAGTGTTAGTGACTGTACAGGTACAGTGTTAGTGACGGTACAGGTACAGTGTTAGTGACGGTTCAGGTACAGTGTTAGTGACGGTACAGGTACAGTGTTAGTGACGGTTCAGGTACAGTGTTAGTGACGGTACAGGTACAGTGTTATAGAGCTGTACAGGTGCAGTGTTAGTGACGGTTCAGGTGCAGTGTTAGTGACGGTACAGGTACAGTGTTAGTGACGGTTCAGGTACAGTGTTAGTGTCGGTTCAGGTACAGTGTTAGTGACTGTACAGGTACAGTGTTAGTGACGGTACAGGTACAGTGTTAGTGACGGTTCAGGTACAGTGTTAGTGACGGTACAGGTACAGTGTTAGTGACGGTACAGGTACAGTGTTAGTGACGGTACAGGTACAGTGTTAGTGGCTGTACAGGTACAGTGTTAGTGACGGTACAGGTACAGTGTTAGTGACTGTACAGGTACAGTGTTAGTGACGGTTCAGGTACAGTGTTAGTGACGGTACAGGTACAGTGTTAGTGACTGTACAGGTACAGTGTTAGTGACCGTACAGGTACAGTGTTAGTGACGGTTCAGGTACAGTGTTAGTGACGGTACAGGTACAGTGTTAGTGACTGTACAGGTACAGTGTTAGTGACGGTTCAGGTACAGTGTTAGTGACGGTACAGGTACAGTGTTAGTGACTGTACAGGTACAGTGTTAGTGACGGTTCAGGTACAGTGTTAGTGACGGTACAGGTACAGTGTTAGTGACGGTTCAGGTACAGTGTTAGTGACGGTACAGGTACAGTGTTAGTGACGGTTCAGGTACAGTGTTAGTGGCTGTGAGTCAGGATGTGAGGGTAATGATGACTCTGTGTTTTCCAGATCGCCATTTACGGTAAAAACTTCTGCACGTCTGCTAAAGAAGCGTTCTTCCTCCTGATGAGGAACATCATCCGGTGAGGAACCCACATCACACGGTGCCGGGACTAACATTCGCGGGAATGTGAAGTTCTATAACGAACATTTAAATGTTGAGGTTCAAATTCGTCCCTCCTGCACTTTAAGATGAGCGCTGTTGGAAGTGGAATCAGGTGAATCTTCCAGAGAGCCCTACCACACCTCCCTGTAACACCTCCACCAGCACCAGTACCAGCTGGGACTGGACCGGGCATGTACTGGACAAGGTTCTGGATGTAGCCCAATCAGTGTTCAGACACTCAAACATCAAAGAATTGGTCAGGTGGTCCAGATTTGGTGGATGCCTTCCCTGGCACCATTCCGAGGAGAATTCCCTGTAGACTGGGATTTTTGATCCCTCACACGTTTAATAACGGATCCGGGTTGATACGGGAGCATATCCGGCCTCGCTCCCGCATATCCGGGACTAAACAGTCCTCTACTTTTAATAGGCTTAGGGTTCTGTTTACGCCTGTCACAGTATAATATCAAAATTCATGTCCGCTGTTTCAGGGCAGTCGTGCTGGACAAGGTGACGGACTTCCTGTTGTTCCTGGGAAAGCTGCTGATAGTGGGCATTGTGGGTAAGTGCTGAGAGTCGCTCCACAGACAGACTAGATGTTCAAAAGATCTGACTAGAATACTGGTTCCCAGCATCCCTCTCTTTTAGTGGAGATCTGACAGGTGAGGATCCGTACTGCAGAAACAAATCTGATCCCAATTTAGGATCCTACAGCATCATATCCCAGATCAGAAATCCCAAACTACATCCATCAAACTCAGCTGTCACATCTGTTACCGGACGACTGAGCCTACACCCACAGCTGACCCATAACCCCGTAACCAGAGTGAATCGGAACTGTAGCTTAGTGATCCAGTCCGCTACGGTTACTGATGTAGAACAGATCTGATAAGATGGAGGTTCTGAGCACTCTGAGAGTGTGAGTGTTTATCACAGCCTCACCGCTCCTCAGTTTCAGTTTCCATTTCCCAAAACCTTTAGCGGAGTGCAATAATGTCATTCCTCCTAATAAACAGCCCCGCCTTCAGCTCCACCTCCTCATTATTCACCTCCATCACTGTATCTGACCAGTTTCCATCAGCACTAACACAGGAAGATAAAGGGGAGGTGGAGGTGGTGTGTCTGCAGGGTCTGAGATTATCACGCTGTGCGGTCAGTGTGCTGGGTGTAGGAGTAGTGGACTCTGCTGGGGTTTGTCCCGGAGTTAGGAGCTGTAGTCCAGTTAGGATGTGGGTGATACTGGGGTCTTATCTGGAGCTACTGGAGGAGATGATGAAGCTGATGGTATGAACCCGGGCTAATCTGAGACTGCTGCGGTTCTCCGCTCTGCGCTGGATTGTAGATCTGATTAAGGATGATGTCACTGCTGGATCTGCTGGATCTGCTGGATCTGCTGGATGTACTGACCGTGTTTCTCTCTCCTGTTAGGAATCTGCTCCTTCTTCTTCTTCTCCGGGAAGATAAAGGCGGTGGAGGAAGCAGCTCCGTCACTAAACTACTACTGGGTTCCCATCCTGGTGAGATCAGACACTAGCATTAGCATTACTGATATACCACAGCATTACAAGCTGCAGCTCTTCAGCTTATTATTATTATTATTATTATTATTATTATTATCATTATTATTATTATTTGTGTTATTATTATTATTATTATTATTATTATTATTATTATTATTATTTGTGTTATTATTATTATTATTATTATTATTATTATTATTATTATTTGTGTTGTTATTATTATTATTATTATTATTATTATTATTATTATTATTATTATTATTATTATTATTATTTGTGTTATTATTATTATTATTATTATTATTATTATTATTATTATTATTTGTGTTATTATTATTATTATTAGTGTTATTGTTATTATTATTATTATTATTGTGATTTATTATTAAAAATAGTAATTTATTACAATATTAGAGGCTACAGTTGATGTCGGTTTAGGTCCTGCTTTGTCAAGGTGGTATATCAGGGTGCCAGGTGTTC
>JAMWET010004059.1:280000-282500 GCA_024036415.1 Prochilodus magdalenae | reverse complement strand
TGGCTGTATTTTGGGTTGGTGGGGCGGGGCTACAGCGAACCCTCACCGGAAACGGGAGTTGCCAAGACAACAAGTAAACAAACGCGGCGGTGAGGCGTATTTACAGACCAGACGGATCCGAAACCGGTGAAACCTCAACAGCCTCAGCAATGCCTTCCACCTTCAGCCCGGATTCAATCAAACCTCCGATCCACGACCAGATCAGCGAGCTGCAGAGGAAGATCCAGCTGCTCGGTAAGACCGGAAACGGACATAGTTCTGCAGATTGCAGGGCAGGTGAGGGAGGGAGCAGCTCGGCGCGGGTGGTGTACGGGTGGTGTCGGTAGTCCGGGAGTTCTAGGCCCGTATGTTCTGGTGTGTGGTGAAGTTCTGTTGTGGTTCGCTGAGCGGCTGTTCTGTTCCCGGCCACCAGAGGGCGAGAGAGGCGCGTACTATGAGAGCTCACAGGCCAGCATCAGGAAGAACAGAGAGACCATCCTACAGCTCAGAGAGGAGAACCGGAGACTGGGGGCCAGACTGGCACACACACTGAGTGTAACCCACACACCCATACACCTACCCACACACACACACACACACACCCTGCAGCTCAGAGAGGAGAACCGGAGACTGGGGGCCAGACTGGCACACACACTGAGTGTAACCCACACACACCCCCACACACACCCATACACCTACCCACACACACACACCCTGCAGCTCAGAGAGGAGAACCGGAGACTGGGGGCCAGACTGGCACACACACTGAGTGTAACCCACACACCCCCATACACCTACCCACACACACACACCCTGCAGCTCAGAGAGAAGAACCAGAGACTGGGGGACAGACTGGCACACACACTGAGTGTAACCCACACACCCATACACCTACCCACACACACACACACCCTGCAGCTCAGAGAGGAGAACCGGAGACTGGGGGCCAGACTGGCACACACACTGAGTGTAACCCACACACCCCCCCACACACACCCATACACCTACCCACACACACACACACACACCCTGCAGCTCAGAGAGGAGAACCAGAGACTGGGGGCCAGACTGGCACACACACTGAGTGTAACCCACACACCCCCCTCCACACACACTCACCCATACACCTAACCCCCCACCCACCCACACACACACACACACACACACACACACACACCCATACACCTAACCCGCCCCCCCCCCCCCCACACACACACACACACATATACACACACACACATACTTGCCAGCTCAGTAGAGGAAAAACCGTGAGACTGGTTGCCAGATACTGGCACACACACCTGAGTGTATCCCCACACAATGCCCATTACACGCTACCCTCACACACTCACACCCTGCAGCTCAGAGAGGAGAACTGGAGACTGGGGGTGAGACTGGCATACACACTGAGTGTAACCCCCCCCCACACACACACACACACCCGTACACCTAACCCCCCCCCCCCCCATACACACACACACACACCCTCTGAATGTGAGATCAGAGTTGTGCTGTGCGGTTACCTGTCTGTGTTCACGTGCCCACAGGGAGACGAGCAGATGATTCGGGAGGTGTTCCAGAGCCGCTCGGAGAAGGCTGCGTTCCGGAACATGTCTGGGAAGGTCAGGATCTCCTTCACTCACCTTTACCTGCTTCCCCCGGAGAAGGATTGGGTCTGCGTATAGACATTCCTTTAGGGAACGTTGGTGGGAAATCTGGAGAACCTCGAAGCTGCATGTTTTCATAACCACCTCATGTAGTACCTTTCAGCTGTTAGAGGGGGACGTCTGGTTACCTTCACCACCACTGTGAACTGTTCTGACGTTATCTAGAACGGTGTGTGTGTTTTGATCAGAATGCTACACAGTAAACAAACCCTGTCAGTGTTCCCAAAGCTGCGTGGATGCTAACCGTTAGTCCAGGTCTAGGCTGAGTCGGAGAAACCCGCTGCCAGTGTGTGTTCTGCTCTGTAAGGGGTGCTGGTTGTGTTCAGGAGGCGGTGCAGGTCCTGGATCAGAAGGTGTGTGATAAGGTGAAGAAGCTGAACGCTCTGAAACACTCCACACAGACGCAGCGGAGGCGGGTGGAGGAGCTGCGCGTCAAGTACGACAGCCTGAGAGGAGAGAGGAGAACCCCACAGACCGAGGAGAACACCACGGTAACACATTTCTCACATATCATATATTCAAAAGGTACTACACTGTTATGTTCTAGATTTGGTTCTCCAGAGCAGAGGTGGGGGGGTCCAGGTCCGAAAAGGATTGTGGAGGGTAGAGGTGGTGTAGTAACACAGACAGGTTATATGAGGGGAGATGGAGTAGGTGGAGGTGGTAGAGGGTGGAGGTGGTGGTCTGCAGGGTCTGGGATTATTAAACCCTGTTAGAATAAAACCCCTCAAGGTGGAGAACCTCCACCCTATAGTGGAGGTATGTATGAGGCAGTGTGCTGGGTATAGGTGTAGCGGACGCTGCTGACACTGATGGGTTTATCCTGGAGTTATATATACACACCACACACACAC
>JAMWET010004059.1:250000-270000 GCA_024036415.1 Prochilodus magdalenae | reverse complement strand
TGTAGTAGAGAGGTGTCCTGTCCTGTAGCAGTAACAGCAGCCAGTAGAAATAAAGGAATTCAGCTCTACAGTGCCCCCTGTGTGGTCTTTATTACAGCGCCCCCTGTGTGGTCTTTATTACAGAGCCCCCTGTGTGGTCTTTATTACAGAGCCCCCTGTGTGGTCTTTATTACAGAGCCCCCTGTGTGGTCTTTATTGCAGCGCCCCCTGTGTGGTCTTTATTACAGCGCCCCCTGTGTGGTCTTTATTACAGCGCCCCCTGTGTGGTCTTTATTACAGCGCCCCCTGTGTGGTCTTTATTACAGAGCCCCCTGTGTGGTCTTTATTACAGAGCCCCCTGTGTGGTCTTTATTACAGAGCCCCCTGTGTGGTCTTTATTACAGAGCCCCCTGTGTGGTCTTTATTGCAGCGCCCCCTGTGTGGTCTTTATTACAGCGCCCCCTGTGTGGTCTTTATTGCAGCGCCCCCTGTGTGGTCTTTATTACAGCGCCCCCTGTGTGGTCTTTATTACAGCGCCCCCTGTGTGGTCTTTATTACAGAGCCCCCTGTGTGGTCTTTATTACAGCGCCCCCTGTGTGGTCTTTATTACAGAGCCCCCTGTGTGGTCTTTATTACAGTGCCCCCTGTGTGGTCTTTATTACAGCGCCCCCTGTGTGGTCTTTATTACAGCGCCCCCTGTGTGGTCTTTATTACAGCGCCCCCTGTGTGGTCTTTATTACAGCGCCCCCTGTGTGGTCTTTATTACAGAGCCCCCTGTGTGGTCTTTATTACAGCGCCCCCTGTGTGGTCTTTATTACAGAGCCCCCTGTGTGGTCTTTATTACAGCGCCCCCTGTGTGGTCTTTATTACAGCGCCCCCTGTGTGGTCTTTATTACAGAGCCCCCTGTGTGGTCTTTATTACAGCGCCCCCTGTGTGGTCTTTATTACAGCGCCCCCTGTGTGGTCTTTATTACAGCGCCCCCTGTGTGGTCTTTATTACAGCGCCCCCTGTGTGGTCTTTATTACAGCGCCCCCTCTGTGGTCTTTATTACAGCGCCCCCGTGTGGTCTTTATTACAGCGCCCCCTGTGTGGTCTTTATTACAGCGCCCCCTGTGTGGTCTTTATTACAGCGCCCCCTGTGTGGTCTTTATTACAGCGCCCCCGTGTGGTCTTTATTACAGCGCCCCCTGTGTGGTCTTTATTACAGCGCCCCCTGTGTGGTCTTTATTACAGCGCCCCCTGTGTGGTCTTTATTACAGCGCCCCCTGTGTGGTCTTTATTACAGTGCCCCCTGTGTGGTCTTTATTACAGCGCCCCCTGTGTGGTCTTTATTACAGCGCCCCCTGTGTGGTCTTTATGACAGCGCCCCTGTGTGGTCTTTATTACAGCGCCCCCTGTGTGGTCTTTATTACAGCGCCCCTGTGTGGGGTCCCGGTGTGGGGTGCTGTGTATATGTAACCGTGACACTGATTACTCAGAGACGTGTAACTCTACCCCAAAGCACACAGTGTATCCTCCTCCCGACGCTCCGGGCCCGCTCCGCCGTGTCCGTGAAGCTCGAGTCTGTTAGGAGGAGGCTCCGTGAAAACTCGCCCTCACAGCTTTTGTTCTGTATCCACACAAACACACACACGCCCTGCACTCCGTAAGCTGCAGGCTCAGGTTACCTTCCTTTCCAGAGCGTATTCCCACAGCTGGAGAACACGGATACAGGAACCCGCTGGAGTTACAGAATTCCTGTACTGCTGTAGGATGGTAAAGGTGGGGTTAGCCTGCTGTAGGATGGTAAAGGTGGGGTTAACCTGCTGTAGGATGGTAAAGGTGGGGTTAACCTGCTGTAGGATGGTATAGGTGGGGTTAGCCTGCTGTAGGATGGTAAAGGTGGGGTTAGCCTGCTGTAGGATGGTAAAGGTGGGGTTAGCCTGCTGTAGGATGGTAAAGGTGGGGTTAGCCTGCTGTAGGATGGTATAGGTGGGGTTAGCCTGCTGTAGGATGGTAAAGGTGGGGTTAGCCTGCTGTAGGATGGTATAGGTGGGGTTAGCCTGCTGTAGGATGGTAAAGGTGGGGTTAGCCTGCTGTAGGATGGTATAGGTGGGGTTAACCTGCTGTAGGATGGTAAAGGTGGGGTTAACCTGCTGTAGGATGGTATAGGTGGGGTTAACCTGCTGTAGGATGGTATAGGTGGGGTTAGCCTGCTGTAGGATGGTAAAGGTGGGGTTAGCCTGCTGTAGGATGGTAAAGGTGGGGTTAGCCTGCTGTAGGATGGTATAGGTGGGGTAAGCCCGCTGTAGGATGGTATAGGTGGGGTTAACCCGCTGTAGGATGGTAAAGGTGGGGTTAACCTGCTGTAGGATGGTAAAGGTGGGGTTAACCCGCTGTAGGATGGTAAAGGTGGGGTTAACCCGCTGTAGGATGGTATAGGTGGGGTTAACCTGCTGTAGAATGGTAAAGGTGGGGTTAACCTGCTGTAGGATGGTAAAGGTGGGGTTAACCTGCTGTAGAATGGTATAGGTGGGGTTAACCTGCTGTAGAATGGTAAAGGTGGGGTTAACCTGCTGTAGGATGGTAAAGGTGGGGTTAACCTGCTGTAGGATGGTATAGGTGGGGTTAGCCTGCTGTAGGTTGGTAAAGGTGGGGTTAACCTGCTGTAGGATGGTAAAGGTGGGGTTAACCTGCTGTAGGATGGTAAAGGTGGGGTTAGCCTGCTGTAGGATGGTATAGGTGGGGTTAAACTGCTGTAGGATGGTATAGGTGGGGTTAACCTGCTGTAGGATGGTAAAGGTGGGGTTAACCTGCTGTAGGATGGTATAGGTGGGGTTAACCTGCTGTAGGATGGTAAAGGTGGGGTTAACCTGCTGTAGGATGGTATAGGTGGGGTTAACCTGCTGTAGGATGGTATAGGTGGGGTTAACCCGCTGTAGGATGGTATAGGTGGGGTTAACCCGCTGTAGGATGGTATAGGTGGGGTTAACCTGCTGTAGGATGATAAAGGTGGGGTTAACCTGCTGTAGGATGGTATAGGTGGGGTTAGCCTGCTGTAGGATGGTAAAGGTGGGGTTAGCCTGCTGTAGGATGGTAAAGGTGGGGTTAGCCTGCTGTAGGATGGTAAAGGTGGGGTTAACCTGCTGTAGGATGGTATAGGTGGGGTTAGCCTGCTGTAGGTTGGTAAAGGTGGGGTTAACCTGCTGTAGGATGGTAAAGGTGGGGTTAGCCTGCTGTAGAATGGTGAAGGTGGGGTTAACCTGCTGTAGGACGGTATAGGTGGGGTTAACCTGCTGTAGAATGGTGAAGGTGGGGTTAACCTGCTGTAGGATGGTAAAGGTGGGGTTAACCTGCTGTAGAATGGTGAAGGTGGGGTTAGCCTGCTGTAGGATGGGCGGGGTCTGCGATGCAGTCAGCGCAGCCGGTGTGTGGAAGTCTGACTGCGATGTGCGGAGTGCGTACCTGGTGAGTCAGGTGTGGAATTCTTTATACATAATTATACCCCACCATGGCACCGCGGAGGAATCTGCCCGCTCCGGCCCGCTCCGGCCCGCTTACTCACTCGGGCCGTGTCCCGCTCTTCTGCTCCACTCTGACACGGAGCTTCTGGAATGATCCGCGTCTCCCACCCTGTAGGTCCGATCAGACAGCACCGCTTCCACTAACACCTCCGCATTCCTTACATAGTTCTACAGCTCCGCCCATTCAGCCTACAGTGGTGGTGAGGGAACCAGGGTTCTCCATACCTAACCCACCGGTGAACCTACACGTGTCTCTGAGTGTGTATGGAATGTTGATGGTGAAAATCTGGAAAACCTGGAAGTACTAAGTTTCTTTGGGGGACTATTTGACCTCACAGCGCCCTGCAGCATGTATCCCTCCACCATGAATGGAGTTTAAGGCTGAGATCTTCTCCACACTATCATAAACAGCGTCTCAGACATCAGGCAGCGTATTCAGAACCACCTCCTGTAGGAGCTTCCTGTGAGGGGACGTCTGGTTACCTTCACCACCACTGGGAGCGGTTCTGGGTTTATCTTGACCGGAGCGTTTCACGTCCAGTTCCCCTGCAGCGGTGCGGAGGGATCCGGCGTGTCCTCGTGACTGAACGTGAGCTGGACCCTGAGTAAATAAACGGTCGTTAAGCGGTGATCGCTCTCGGGAGGCTTATCAGCCCTGCGCTTAGTTTAGCATCCGTTTACAGTTTGTTCTGTTTACACGGTTATATAACCAGAGGGTTCTGAGCCGCCGGGCCGAGCGCTCCCGGCCAGCTCCGCTGCTAATGGGGCATTGATGGTGTGGTTGATGGGGGAATGATTGTGGGATAAGCGGATAAGCGACTCCTCCCTCTCCTCTATAGTTTATTGTACTGTTGGAGAGTTCATTAGCGGTCAGTGTGAGCTCAGGCCAGCGCTGTAGCACTCCGTCTTACAGATCTATACCGGGTCTGGACCTTAACAGCACCACATGATCCATATGACGGATTATATGTACAGGTATGGATGGAGATCTCCGCGTATCTCCACCCACTGCCCCCTTCCTCAGCTCCGTTTACCACAGGGGAGCACTTTGTAGTTCTGTACGTCCACTCTAGAGTCCAGCTGTGACACTGAGGGGTCCGATCCACTCACGCCAGCACCACACACACTAACACCACTAATGGAAACATTGTGCTCAACTACCTTCCCCATGTCCAGTGTGTGTGGAGCTCGGGATCCTCTATACAAAGGATTCCAGAGATCCACCACCCGGAGTTCAGATCTCCAGATCGGTTTCTGTAAAACCACATGGTTCTGTAAATTGGATCCACTTTGGAGGTGGGCTGAGATGTGAGATTGAATCTGTCAGATTTGGGCTGCCGTCTGAACTGGGCCTGCGGTTGGTGGTGTACTGGTGCTGATGGATGTACTGGTCCCTGATAGGAGTTTAGGCCCTGTTCAATCCAACTTCAAAAGTGGATCCAATTTACAGAATCAGATTTCATACGGTTTATCTGAATAATCTGACACAGCTATCCACATCACCTCCACCCACAACCTCCACCTCCATCACCACCTACAACAAAAACCTCTCCTCTGCTGTGGTTATGCTGCCCTGTTGATGCTGACTGACGACAACAGCTCTAAGTACATACATACAGGCATACAGAAATCAGACACAGACACACAAATCAGACACAGACATCAGATCTGAATATTCACACACATGCTGCGTGTCTGTGAATCGGATATGTATCTGATCTAGGTCCACATATGACACTGACACATCTGATTTGAAAAGACTGGCTTTGCCGTGTCCACACAGCCCAGAAAAAATCCGATCTGAGTCACATTAAGGCAGTAAATCTGATTCAAGTCACTCGGGCCTGGTGATGTGGACGTAGCCTATGTGTCACACATCTAACATCGGCCGTGTCCAATCCAGAGTGGCTAAGTTCTGGAATATCCTACGCACCTACGCCTACGTGGTTACTGCAGCGGCCCATGTTGATCGGTTGGTCAGGCCTGGACACACAGATCTGATCTGATCACTCGTGAAGCCCGATCTGGTTTTTGTTGTATCCGGATTGATCTTCATACTCTGGACAGAGGAAAGCCATGTGACATGTTTCAGAATCGGACCCGGCCCACATTTAAAGCTGGTTGGACATGCGGAAGTATCTTTCAGATCCACTCACAACAAACAGGGCCAAGGGTGTGGATGGAGAGATGGTGCACCTCCGTCTCTCCTGCCTCCACATATGAAGCCCACGTCACCACCTGGGCTACACAGGTACACCTACATCATTCCCACATCTGCTCAGGCTGATAGACACGCAAATCCGATCTGAACCCGTATATATCACAGTGTGGACAGTCGACTCGGAAGACCTGATCTGATAAACTAACTCAGTTCAGCCTGAACACTGCCTGAACACAGTCTGAACACAGTGTGAAAACTGCCTGAACACTGACTGAACACAGCCTGGACACTGCCTGAACACTCCCTAAACACAGTCTGAACACAGTGTGAA
This sequence comes from Prochilodus magdalenae, assembly GCA_024036415.1. Classification (NCBI taxonomy): domain Eukaryota; kingdom Metazoa; phylum Chordata; class Actinopteri; order Characiformes; family Prochilodontidae; genus Prochilodus; species Prochilodus magdalenae. The sequence continues at coordinate 264,025 of JAMWET010004059.1, read as the reverse complement.
AACTGCCTGAACACAGTCTGAACACAGTGTGAAAACTGCCTGGACACTGCCTGAACACTCCCTAAACACAGTCTGAACACAGTGTGAAAACTGCCTGAACACTGATTGAACACAGCCTGGACACTGCCTGAACACAGTCTGAACACTGCCTGAACACAGTCTGAACACAGCTTGGACACTGCCTGAACACACTCTGAACACTCCCTAAACATACTGAACACAGCCAGCCTTCATTCCTTCTGAGCAGGACCGGCCGGCCCGTTTGACTCAGAGCAGCGGACTGAAGGCGCTCCTGCTTTGTTGGAATGAAGTCCTGCAGCTACGCCGAGACAGGAGCCTCCTGCTTTACACTCCACTCAGGTGGCTGTAGTCCTGAGTGGGTGGAGTCAGGGCGGAGCCAGAGTCACTCTGGACCAATTACCGGAGCCCTGATACAGGCTGTGTGTGAAAAGCTGAATGATCTGCTCTCCACTCAGACCAGGAGGATCAGAGGAGCGGAGGTTCTGCTGAGGACAGTAAGATGTGGACAGGTGGACCCGCAGGACTGGACCCGGGCGCTCTGTAGGTCGTACACTTCAGGAGCTGGAGCACTCTGAAGGTATGACGGTGTTGGGCTGTACGCTGTGTTATCTGTGTTCAGGTCAGGGCTAACTGTGTGGTAACCGTGTGTGCAGAGATGAGGGTGTGTGTGGAGCTGTGTGCAGCAGAGCGAGGTGTTGGTGGGAGTCTCCAGGTGAAGAAGCTCCTGGATTTGGTTGAATGCTGCGCTGACATGCAGCGGCTTGGAGTCCAACTCACCAGATTCAACCTGCTGGCCACTGAGCAGGACATACAGGTGAGAGAACCTGAACACCAGTTCACAGCACAGCAGGGCTCACCTGTCCCACTCTTCACCTGCTCTCACCTGACCTCTGTCCCTGCCTTACCTGCCCTACCTGCATTCATCTAACTACCTGCACTCACCTGTCCCACTCTTCACCTGCTCTCACCTGACCTCTGTCCCTGCCCACATGCGCTTACCTGCCTTTACATTCCTACCTGCATTCATCTAACTACCTACAGGCACTCACCTGTCCACTTGCCTACCTTCACTCAGCTGCCCACCTGTCCTCACCTGTCATCCTGCCCTCACCTACCTACAGGCACTCACCTGTCCAGTTTCCCACCTGTGCTCACCTGTATGCTCTCTCCTCGCGTTCCTGATCAGGTCAGTGCTGTTCCTGTAACCCCGGGAACATTCGGCTGGAGCTCTGAGGAGCAGTGACAGCGAATCGGACTCTGACTCACTGAGTCAGCACAGTTCACTAATGACTCATTTAGTGCCTCACAAAAAGATCCATTTATACGGAGAACCGTTCTGCACACGTGGGCGGGCGGGTGTGTTTATAAACAGAGGGCCTCATTTACTGCCTCAATCAGTGTGTGTGTGTGAGTGTGTGTGTGTGTGTGGCGTGTGTGTGTTCAGTGTGTGTGTGTGTTCGGTGTGTGTGTGAGTTCAGCCTGTGTGTGTGTGTGTGTGTGTGTGTGAGTGTGTGTGTGTGTAAGTGTGTATGCGCGTTAGTGTGTGTGTGTGTGAGTGTGTGTGCGCGTTAGTGTGTGTGTGAGTGTGTGTGTGTGTGTGAGTGTGTGTGCGCGTTAGTGTGTGTGTGTGTGTTAGTGTGTGTCTCGTTAATGAACAGAGTCTCTCAGAATCAAACAGTGAGCTTTTTTTTCTGGTGTGTGTGTGTTCGGTGTGTGTGTGTGTGTGTGTGTGTGTTTGGTGTGTGTGTGTGTTCGGTGTGTGCAGGGTGTGTGCGGGTGTGTGTGTGTGTGTGTGTGTGTGTGTGGCGTGTGTGTGTTTGGCGTGTGTGTGTTCAGTGTGTGTGTGAGTTCAGCCTGTGTGTGTGTGTGTGTGTGTGTGCGTTTGTGTGTGTGTGTGAGTGTGTGTTTGGTGTGTGTGGGAGAGATGCTCACGAGGCTGAGTGGGCTCCTATGAATAGACACTGCACCGTGCCCTGCGCCTGTGCGTGTTGGATGATGCCCTGGACAGAATGAATCCAGTAGATCTGATTAGCATAATTAACCAGATCAAAGGGAACTGTGCTGAGTCAGTTTGAGTTCTGATTCGCTGACGGCAGATCTAACTGATTCCTAACTGGTAACTGGTAGTGGAACTGAATCGTTTACTCCAGTCAGGTTTAATCTGCTCTGTTGATTAATCAGCTCGGGTGTATCACACCAAGTGCATTATGGGTACTTCCTGTGTATTTTGTGAAGTCGAAAAAAAATATTACTTCATCTCTGTCTCGTGCCCACTCTGTTTGTGTCACGTGGTGTTGGATCAGATTTGAATGTGTGGTTTCCGGATGTGGCAGCAGGGGGCGCTGTTCGGCGCGTTTACCCGCGCACACTTATCTCAGCGTCTGTACACCTCCAGCTCCACCCTGCAGCTCTACTGACGCGTGAGGAACAGGAGGAACCCGTGAGGAACCCGTGAGGAACCCGTGAGGAACCCAGGAGGAACCCAGGGTCTGGGTGAATGGCTGCGCCAGGCCTGTGTGTTGCTGGTTCTGTGTTTATGAATTTCGCGCGTGCTAAAATTATAACCAGCCCGGCACGCCCTTAAGAAATCCTCCGAGGAACACCCTCGTGCGTCACTCTGGCGTCACCGACCCCGCCCACCCGCGCACCTGAGCTTCTGACGGAGGGAGCTGCGCGTGTATATGTGGGTGTGTGCGCGCGCGTGTGTGTGAGGCTCGAGCTTAGAGCGCGCACTGATTGACTCGCGCTCAGAGGAGCTCGCCACGAGCAGCTGATGGGGTCCCGCTGACGTCGCGCGCTGAGGACCACCATGGGGAAATGGCAGATATCCATGGTAAAGCATTATCGATTCATTTAACCGAGCAGGTATCGATTCTCTGTTCAGAGTTCGGGTTCTGCTGAGCCGCTGATCTCACGGTGGAACCTCAGGAACAGAAACAGAGTCGAACCTTCAGTTCCACCTTAAAGCGTTCAACTCGCACCGTTTAAGGTGGAACGGAGCCAGTGGGCAGTTTCTGGAGAGATGCCGGATGTTCTAAGAGGTTCTAAGGAGAGTTGTGTTCTTCGGTGTGTGTCTCCACTGCTCTGGTCATGTGCCTGTGGAGCAGCTGGACTGGAGAACCTTCAGTTGGAACTGGGAACTGGGAATCCGATTCCCACTGATCCGTCCTGCTGGTGTTGAGCTGGAATCTCATATATCCCATGGTGAATGATGTGTGGGGTTTTAGGATCTCGAGTCGCATCGCATGGTTCTCTGAGGAATCACAAACAAATCCAACTATTTAAAGAGTCTGAGGAATCAGAATTGAATCATGTTGTTGTCTGAGGAATCAGAATTGAGTCATGTTGTTGTCTGAGGAATCAGAATTGAGTCATGTTGTTTACTAAGGAATCAGAATTGAGTCATGTTGTTGTCTGAGGAATCAGAATTGAGTCATGTTGTTGTCTGAGGAATCAGAATTGAATCATGTTGTTTACTAAGGAATCAGAATTGAATTATGTTGTTGTCTAAGGAATCAGAATTGAGTCACGTTGTTGTCTGAGGAATCAGAATTGAATCATGTTGTTTACTAAGGAATCAGAATTGAATCATGTTGTTGTCTAAGGAATCAGAATTGAATCATGTTGTTGTCTGAGGAATCAGAATTGAGCCACGTTGTTGTCTGAGGAATCAGAATTGAATCATGTTGTTGTCTGAGGAATCAGAATTGAGTCACGTTGTTGTCTGAGGAATCAGAATGGAAGATCTGAGGAGATCTGTAATCCGGTAGATCCACCCCGCTGCTGTGCTGTGATTGGTGGTTTAGTCAGTTCAGACTGACGCTGCTTCCTCAGAGGCCCGGTGCTTTGTGGGGAATTCCTGCGTCCTGTATCCAGTCGGACTGGTTGGTGGTTCCTGATTCCTCAGCTGGGCTGTGTTGCGCTGGTGTGATTCGGTCTGTTGTACTGAGATTGTTTCTGTGGTGATGGTGTTCAACTCTGGTCAATTAGCAGAACCTACACCCCCACCACCACCACCACCAGCCCAATCAAATGCAGGCATTTAGCTCTGTAGCTACGCGGCTAATACAGTGAACATGTAGCTTCCCAACAGTTAGCATTATGCTAACCCCATGTGCTTCACTGCCTGCTACTCAGACTGCGTGTGGCTGTAGAATAAACTCTAACAGATGGAAAACCCTAACTGTGCGGTAGCAGCTGCTAACTAGCACAGTGCTAAAAAAGCTAATCTGGCTAAACACGCTGGAGCTGGGCTGTCTGTCGTCATGATCATCACAACACCCCTCACATGATCAGCACTACACCGTTATAAAGACAGTATCTATATATCTATCTATCTGACAGAGTCTGGCTCTGATCTCATAAACATCTTGAATATGCTAAAGAAGGGGCGGGGCTTTCTCTGTAACAGACAGCCTGTTGAGAGTTATGAGCTTTCCAGTCTCCTCATTTACACCGTCTCTCTAAACCCTACCCTAGCCAGTCGGCTACGCAGCTAGCAAGCTAGCGAGACCAGCTATCTGATGTGATCTGAAGGAAGTGGTCAGTGAGTCCGCACTCATGTTAGCGTGGTGTGTGTCCGGCCGCACATCATGGTCTCCGTCTGTCCCGGGTTACGGGTTCCCCTCGTAGCCCCAGTGCTAAGGAACCAGAACCAGACTGGTGCTGCTCGTGGGATCGTTCCAGACGCCCCTGGTTTCCCACTGTGTGTTTTTCCGCTGCTTGCCCTCCGGTTCTGACCTTGCAGGCTCCCTGCTGTAACGTGGCCGAACACGAGCGCTCCTTCATTCGGAAAAGTTAAAGATTGACCGGATTGACTCCAGATAAAGTCTGACTCCGCTCTGTTCTTGTGCAGTTTGCGTAAGTGCATGTGAAGTGGAACGTCCTTTCTGCTGGTGGAACCAGGTCAGCCGCCAGCGTTTCTCATTATTAGCCGCTCCTTTGAGTCGGGCGGCTCTATCTGTGTTTACTTCTAAGAACAGCCCTCAGACGTTACACCAACGCCACCACAACAAAACACTCCCGACGGCTTCCAGGTCTCTAACAGCCCCGACGCCGACGAGGCAGGGCCCTAAAACCTGTCAGCACCAGAACTGGGTCTGTCCCGGCATCTACGGTCTGCCGTCTCATCTCAGGACTAGCGTGTTATCTCAGGATTAGCGTGTTAGCGCAGGATTAGCGTGCTATCTCAGGATTAGCATGTTATCTGAGAAACAGCATATAACCTTAGGGGCTGCACTTTAACCTGGAGCTAATGTGTTATATCAGGGCTACATTAGCTCAGGGCTAACGTTAGCGCCCTATCTCAGGACTGTGGCATTGCGTGCTAGCTCAGGATTAGCATGTTATCTCAGCACCAGTGTATTATCTTAGGGGTTGCACTTTAACCTGGATCTGATGTGTTATATCAGGGCTACATTAGCTCAGGGCTAGCGCCCTATCTCAGGCCTCTGACTGTGGCATAGCGCGTTAGCTCAGGTAGCAGATGCTGAATGCTCTACTAAGCTGACACCACTGTGTGGCACTGAGCCTGAATGTCTCTGTGCAGGACCCCGTACAGGAGTGGGGTGAGGAGGTGGAGGATGGTGTTGTGTACGGAGTGACCCTTCATCGCGTATGTGACCCCGCTGATTTCACTGACCCCGACCACCCATCTGAGCTCCGCCCCCATGGCTGTGTGCAGTACCGGACGCTGAAGGTCCGGCGGATCAAAGCGGCCACTCTGCAGCGACTGGTCTCTGAGCTGGTGGAACCGGAATGTGATGACCCGGACTACCCCCGAATCTTCCTGTCCACCTACAGAGCCTTCACCTGCATCTCCACACTCGTACAGCTGCTCTTCCAGAGGTGAGGAGCGCTGGGTTCAGTAGTGCAGGCTAATTTGTGTAGTGCTAATGGGTGCGGTACTAGCTTGTTTTAACTGATGGCTACATTAGCTTATAGCTTTAGTGCTAAAACTGAAAAAGGCCAACGAGTGTGTACCTGTGTGTGTGTGTGTGTCTCTGTGTGTGTACCTGTGTGTGTGTGTGTGTGTACCTGAGTGAGTGTGTGTGTGTGTGTGTGTGTGTGTCTCTGTGTGTGTACCTGAATGTGTGTGTGTGTGTGTACCTGAGTGAGTGTGGTGTGATGTGTGTGGAAAGGGGCGGGGTCTGTATGTATCTCTGTGTAACGGGTTCCTCCTGTATGTGAGGGAAGAATGTGCGGCTCCATTGTGTGTGTATGTCGCGTGTACAGAACAGATCAGATTCCTGTAAGGCAACAATAGAGCTGAAACTCCCAGGGCTATTACCGCTGACCTGTGTGTGTGTGTGTGTGTCTGTGTGTGTGTGTGTGTGTGTGTGTGTGTGTGTGTGTGTGTGTGCAGGGAGGATATGATCATTAATCTGGACAGCAGCGTGTGTGTGAGAAGGTGAGTGACAAACAAACACAATCCCTACAACCCATAATACTTCCTGTCCCTCTCTCTCTCTCTCTCTCTCTCTCTCTCTCTCTCTCTCTCTCTCTCTCTGTCTCTCTCTGTCTCTGTCTCTGTCTCCTCTCTCTCTCTCTCTCTGTCTGTCTCTCTCTCTCTCTCTCTCTCTGTCTCTGTCTCTCTCTCTCTCTCTGTCTGTCTCTCTCTCTCTCTCTCTCTCTCTCTCTGTCTCTCTCTGTCTCTGTCTCTGTCTCCTCTCTCTCTCTCTCTCTGTCTGTCTCTCTCTCTCTCTCTCTGTCTCTGTCTCTCTCTCTCTCTCTCTCTCTCTCTCTCTCTCTCTCTCTCTCTCTCTCTCTCTCTGACTCTGTGAGTGTGTGTCATGTCCTCCACAGTTCCCTCCCTCTGCTGGTGCGGTTGTGGTTGGATGAGTTCTGGGAGGACTTCAGAGATGCTCCTCAGCACCAGGCTCTCCGCCTGCTGTGTGTTCACCTGCGTCACCGGCTGTGTTTCAGACGGCTAGCACGTCAGGCTGACGCTCTGCTGAACTCGCTACAGGAGGAAGGTTAGCTCATATACACGAACACACAGACCCGCAGGGGAGCGTTACCCGGGGGCGAGGGTCACCTGGGGCGAGCGCTACCCAGGGGTGAGCCTTACCTGGGCGAGCGTTACCCGGGGCGAGGGTTACCTGGGGCGAGCGCTACCAGGGGGTGAGCCCTACCCAGGGGTGAGCGTTACCCGGGGCGAGCGCTACCCAGGGGTGAGCGTTACCCGGGGCGAGCGCTACCCAGGGGTGAGCGTTACCCGGGGGGAGCGCTACCCGGGGCAAGCGCTACCCAGGGGTGAGCGTTACCCGGGGCGAGCGCTACCCAGGGGTGAGCGTTACCCGGGGTGAGCGTTACCCGGGGTGAGCATTACCCGGGGCGAGCGCTACCCAGGGGTGAGCGTTACCCGGGGCGGTTCAGAGCGTAAGCAGAGCTCATGTAGCTTAAGCTAGCGTTAAGCTAACACTGATAAACCCATCAAATTTAAACAGTGTACCTCTGTCTGTGTGCAGACCGGCGTGCTGAGAGCGAGGTCAGCGGTGCGTCTGCAGTGGGCGGGCCCTGTGGAGACGGGTCAGTCAGCCCAGGACGGGCAGAGACAGGAAGTTTACTAAGCTTCTCCTCACGGGACATCGCAGAGCAGCTCACGCGGCTGGACGCTGTAAGTACAGGAATGAGAATCTGAGCTCGTGTGGTCATCAGTCACCGGTACAGTCCTCCCAGCGACAGTGTCCTGTACAGGTTCCACCTTTTTCCCGGGGGTCCTCTTTCAGCCAGGGCATGTTGAGTGGTGGAGGTATGAGGCTAATGCTGCTACCAGGCAGAGGAGGCTCTTTAGCACAGTGCTAACTGCATGCTAATCTCACCCAGCTGCCTGGAGCCTGGTTCAGTGTGAGGCCGAGTGTGCAGGAGCCGACCTGTAACCCGTTCTCCATGTGTCTGTATCAGGACCTGTTTGTGCGGGTGGTGCCGTTCCACTGCCTGGGCTGCGTTTGGTCACAGAGGGATAAGAAGGAGAACCGGAATTTGGCTCCGACGGTCCGCGCCACCATCGCCCAGTTTAACGCCGTCACCAACTGGGTCATCACCTCGCTACTGCGTCCAGACTCCACCTCCGCACCCGACTCTCCATGCCCACCTCGCTCACCCAGATCGCCCCGGTCCCCCAGATCGCCCCGCATGTGCCGGTCGGCCCAGTGCCAGCTGACCGGTCCCCTACTGCGTGCACACATCATTGAGAAATGGATCTCTGTGGCTCAGGTGAGCATCCTCTCCAGGCTCCGCCCACTCCAAGCTCCTCCATGTGCTGCACCTGAAGTGCTGTCTGCTGCTGTGTGTTAGCATTGAGACAGGTGTGTGTCTGTCTGTGTGTGTATGTGTGTGTGTGGTGCGTGTGCATGTCTGTGTGTGGTGCGTGTGCAGGAGTGCCACCAGCTGAGGAACTTCTCGTCTCTCAGGGCGATCCTCTCGGCGCTACAGTCGAACGCCATCTACCGCCTCAAGAAGACCTGGTCTGCGGTCAGCAGGTAGACACAGCTTCTGTGGGCCTCCTTCCGTACCGGGACTGTTCCGTACCTGACTGATAAAGCGCGTATGGTAATAAGGGTGTTATAACTGATTAATGAGGTGTAATTATGTTAATTGGTCTGTAATTGCAGAGACAGTGTGGCCACCTTTGAGCAGCTGTGTGAGAACTTCCCAGATGAAAACTGTGTCCTGACCAGCAGAGAGCTCCTGGAGGAGGTGAGAGGGTGTGAGAGTGTGTGTGAGAAAGTGTGTGTGTGTGTGTGTGTGTGTGAGAGAGAGAGTGTGTGGGTGGTTGTGTGTGTGTGTTTGTGTGTGTGTGAGTGTGTGTGAGAAAGTGTGTGTGTGTTTGTGTGTGTGTGAGAGAGTGTGTGGGTGGTTGTGTGTGTGTGTGTGAGAGAGAGTGTGTGGGTGGTTGTGTGTGGGTGGTTGTGTGTGTGTGAGAAAGTGTGTGTGTGTGTGTGTGTGTGTGTGAGAAAGTGTGTGTGTGTGTGTGTGTGTGTGTGTGTGGGTGGTTGTGTGTGTGTGTGAGAAAGTGTGTGTGTGTGTGTGTGTGAGAAAGTGTGAGTGTGTGTGAGAGAGTGTGTGGGTGGTTGTGTGTGTGTGTGTGTGTGTGTGTGAGAGAGAGTGTGAGTGTGTGTCGGTAGTTGTGTGTGTGGGTGGTTGTGTGTGTGGGTGGTTGTGTGTGTGTGAGAAAGTGTGAGTGTGTGTGTGTGTGTGTGTGAGAGAGAGTGTGAGTGTGTGTGGGTGGTTGTGTGAGTGGGTGTGAGAAAGTGTGTGTGTGTGTGTGTGTGTGTGAGAGAGAGTGTGTGTGGGTGGTTGTGTGTGTGTGTGTGTGTGTGTGTGTGTGAGAGAGAGTGTGAGTGTGTGTGGGTGGTTGTGTGTGTGTGTGTGTGTGTGTGTTCTCCCCACATGCACCTGCACACCTGTCTGTGCTCCGTCTGAGCACCTGGGCAGCGTTATCTGAGTGTGCGGTGCGTTTCGGTGCGGCAGACTGATAGCAGTGTTTGTACAGAGATAAGCGTGTTCAGCAGGAACACGAGACCCAGCCGCAGCCCGAGCAGCTCCACCGGCCCGGCCGTACGGAGGAGGAGAACCGTGTGGAGGAGCTACGAGGCTGACACAGCTCATGATCAGTAGGTGTTCCCATCACCTGGAGCCAAAGGTGCACCTTCCCGCAGACGCGTATGGAGTTAGAGAGTTAGAGAGATGGTGTAGAGGAGGAATCTGCACGGCCGAGTCAGGTCTGCAGTGTGAGCTGGCCGGGAGAGGTCCTTCACCCAGAGGACGAGCGGAGGAGGGTGTAGCGAGCCGCTGGTCAGGTGGTGCTCCAGAGTCTCAGCGCTGGTTGATTAGACTGTGTTTGGTCCGGTTCTTGTGTCAGTGTGGTATTTCACACCCGGCTGTGTAAATCAGCACCACACACGCCAGCCAGACCTGAACACTCTCACGCAGTCACATGACTGATTATGTAATCTCCTATTATAAAACACACAGTCCAGTCCCGCCGCCTGATTGGCTGAGCTGGGGTCCAAGCTGCTGTAGAAAGTTTTAGGAGGTTTGATTCCACACCCCGTCATGCCTAACACTACCCCTCCCTGTGATACAGTCTCAGCCTAACACCGCTGTGTGGGGTCTTTTGGCCTTGAGTGAATCTGCTGACTCTCCCTTGCAGGACGGTGACCAGTCGAGTGAGGGCGACTCATCCGCCGCCAGTCCCTCAGCCAGACACATGGTAAGAGCACAGCCGCACACGCCGCTCGTACGTGTCCTGGGGTTCTGTAGGGTGCTGACGCCGCGGTTACTGGATCGGTGTCAGAGCTCTAACAGGAGCGGAGCGTCAGAGCGCCCTCTAGGGTCTGATCCGCCGCCCGCTCACGCGTGTGTAGCCCACAGTACCCAAGCAGCCTGTGCTCCCAGGTTCCCAGAGCGGGCTGGTGGGTGCTGTGAGGACGTGTGGCTTCCTCTTTTTAAATTCCCCGTCTGGATCATCTCGGAATTATAAATCACCACACCCGCCGCTGCTTCCTCTTCCACCTCACCCCGAGCTGCTGTGGCGTTTGGTGTGATGGTGTTCTAATGTGTGTGTGTGTGTGTGTGCGTGTGTGTGTGTGTGTGTGCAGAGTTGCAGTAGTGGTGAAGTTCCCTACCTGGGCACATACCTGACGGCTCTGACCATGCTGGACACTGCACTGCCCGACACTTTGGAGGTTAGACACCTGTCCTCTCTACCCAACCTCTCCACCCATCCTCTCCACCTGTCCTCTCCACCTGTCCTCTCTACCTGACCTCTATACCTAACCTCTCTACCCATCCTCACTACCTCTGTACCCGTCCTCTGTACCTGTCCTCTGTACCTGACCCATCTTCCTGTTTGAACAGTGGTTTCTACATGTCCTTTCTACCTGACCCACCTGTCCTTGCACCTGTTTGTTCTACCTGTCCTCTCTTTTCTCCCTTTGTCTCCTACATGTCCTTTCCACCTAAACAATTACCCTTTTATACAAATACGGTATTTACACCTCTCTCTCTCTCTCTCTCTCTCTCTCTCTCTCTCTCCTCTCTCTCTCTCTCTCTCTCTCTCTCCTCTCTCTCTCTCTCTCTCTCGCTCTCTCTCTCTCCTCTCCTCTCTCTCCTCTCCTCTCTCTACCTCTCTCTCTCTCTCCCTCTCTCTCTCTCTCCTCTCTCTCTCTCTCTCTCTCTCCTCTCTCTCTCTCTCTCTCTCTCTCTCTCCTCTCTCTCTCTCTCTCTCTCTCTCTCTCAGGGAGGCCTGATCAACTTTGAGAAAAGGAGAAGAGTGAGTGTAATCACACACATTAATATATTACAGGCAGCAGAACGTACAGTAGAACTGCTTCACTGACCAGTTGGTCTCTCTCTCTCTCTCTCTCTCTCTCTCTCTCTCTCTCTCTCTCTCTCTCTCTCTCTCTCTCTCATTAGGAGTTTGAGATTTTGTCTCAGATCCGGGTCCTGCAGGCGTCCTGCTCTCTGTACTCATTCCCTGCTCACCCTGCTGTCGGCTCCTGGCTCAGCAGCTGCACTTCCCTCTCTGACCAGCAGAGGTCAGTCTGTGAGCCAACACAGCAACACAGCACTAAACACTGTACTAAACACTGTGTAGAAATTACACCCGGAATCACCTGGAATCACCCGGAATCAGGGCGTAGTCTGTAGCGTGTTTCCAGGTGGTGTGAAGTTTACCCCTGGGGTTTAAATGTGGCTGGTCTGTCTGTGTCGTGTAGTTATGACCTGTCCCGGGAGTTGGAGCCTCCGGTGGACCCGTGTCCTAATTCTCCGAGCTTCTGGAGCCAGCGCCTCATCGGGAAGAAGATCAGCTCGTAAGTCGGACCACCTAACACTCTTAGTCTCACTCCGCCCTCTCCCCAGGACACACAGCCAACAGCAGACTCCGGAATACCGGGGGGGTCGGAAAACTGTGCTGTATGTGAATGATGTCACAACAGGGATAACAGAGGGATAATGTGGAGCACCACAGATACAGGCTTTCACAGTGGACATGCAGGACAAGCTCAACACTGTCCCCCTCTGTGTGTGTGTGCGGTGTGTGTGTGCGGTGTGTGTGTGCAGGTTGTTGAGCAGTGATAAGGATCAGATCAGTGTCTCCTCCTCCGGCTCCAGCAGCTCTGAGATGGACGACCTGCCCCTCCTCCGGCACAAACCACAGGTGTGAAAGAACTAATGGATTATAGGATATCACAGCATTTTAGCCCCGCCCATTCAGCCTACATTGGTTTAGCCCCGCCCATTCAGCCTACATTGGTTTAGCTCCGCCCATTCAGGCTACAGTGGTTTAGCTCCACCCGTACAGCCTACAGTGGTTTAGCTCCGCCCATTCAACCTACAGCGGTTTAGCTCCACCCATTCAACCTACAGCGGTTTAGCTCCACCCGTTCAGCCGACAGCGCTGTAGCGGCGCGGATGTGTGGCACTCTCTGATATTTGGCTGGACCTGTTTCCTGATCCGCTGTTCCGCGTGCTGGGCCCGATGGATCTCTCGTCCTGGGACATGCCGTCGGACCCCTGGGATGACCTGGTCGTCCAGCACGCTCAGGTGGTCAGCTGATTATACTACCACACAGGGCGGCTGATCCTCGACCTGACCACCTGAAGCCCCCCAGGTCATATCACCGCCTCCGGAGGGTTCTACGGGTGGACTGTATGCATGATGGGAGCATCACCTCCTGCTTCTCCCTTCTTACCCTGACGCTCCCATCACTCCCAGCGGGAATTCTGCAGCTCCGTTGTACCTTCACTGAGAGTTTTGGCGACCTCCAGGTTCTGGGCGGTTCTGAACCCGGTTCCAGTCGTTCCAGCTTCTCCTTGTTGGGTTTTTGCCTGATTCTTCTGGAACACAGTAAGAATCCGTCTTCCCACAGGGAATGGAACGAGAACCGGCTGTATCAGTTAGGCCGTGTGAAGCTCCTCCACACAGCTCCACACGCTCGGAGGAGAGCACTACTCCTCCGTTATTAGACATTCCGTGTGTCTGATCGATTATCCGAGTCACCGTTCCAGACTAACACACAGTAACTACACTAACACACCCACAGCTGATACTGAGCACACTGAGGAACATCCACACTGCAGGCTAGAACCAGTAAGAGAACCCTGTGGATCCTCCTTCAGCAGCATCACCTCCACCCAACGCCTCCTGCAGCTGCTAATAAGATCTGCTGAGGAGGAGTTCTGGACCGTTCCTCCTGCAGGGTTCTAGCTCCTCAGTGTTTCTGGGATGTCCTGCTCCCACGGCCCTCTTCAGGTCCCACCACAGCTTCTCCACAGGGTTCCGGTCAGGGTTCCGGTCAGGACACGGGTGCTACCCGTCGTCTTGCTTCGCCCAGCGTCTCCTCAGCTGGAGGTCTCCTGTTCTGATCCTCCTTTGAACCCACTGTTCCCTTAATGACCACACGGCACCCGGGCCCCGGGGCAGCACCCTGGAGAGTCGTTAACACTCCTACGGTTCTCTTAGGTTCTCTAACTGTTCTTACAAACTGGGTTGTGTGTTTGGGTTCTAGTGTTAGGACTAACCTCAGGCGTTCATGTGTGTTTCTCCTCCAGTCTGAATCCCTCCAGAACATTTCCACAGACTCCACTGTCTCCTACACCACCTCCTCCACCCAGCCAGACCTCTCCACTCTCAGCTCTGCCTCTCCAACCCCATCTTCTTCTTCATCCTCCTCCTCCTGCTCCTCTTCCTCCTCCTCCTCTGGCTCCGCCCTCTCCCAGCCGACCTTTAATAAGCTAGCGGGTGACACCTGCATCATCCGGGTCAGCATGGAGTTGGACATCGGCAACGTCTACAAAAGCATCCTGGTACGTACGGTTTAGGACACAGGGGGCGCCGCTTGTCTCGAGTGTTCACACTGAGCGGCTTCTTCTTCTGCTGGACGATTATGAGCATGCTCCCTCTCTCCCGTCAGATAACCAGCCAGGACAAGACGAGCCAGGTGGTGCAGAGAGCCCTCGCCAAGCACAACCTGGAGGACATGAGCTCCAGTGACT
>JAMWET010004059.1:217500-245000 GCA_024036415.1 Prochilodus magdalenae | reverse complement strand
CTCCATAGTGAAGATCCACTCTAATCTACTGTGTGTTGGTGTCCAGATGGAGCCAGTAGCTAGCACAGGGAACGTTAGCTACTAGCATTAGCTCCAGGTAACTAGCATAGCTAACTCAATAGTATGAGGGCGGAGCTTATTTACACAGAGCCTCATTTTATTTATCAGAGCAGAGCTCATCTAAATATTCATGAGGGCATCAACAGAGGGAGAACAGCTGGTTTCAGTCTAGAACCGGATCACAGGAGAGGAATGGGCACAGTGTAGAACCACATCTGGATATTTTTCATACATATCTAGAACATCAGAGAACAGAGAGTGAGTGAGTGAGTGAGTGAGTGAGTGAGTGGTGTTGGAGTGAGACTGAGTAGTGAAGATATGCTAACAGTGTTGGGTCTGTTGGAGCTGTGTGTGTGTGTGAGTGTGTGCGTGTGAGTGTGGTTGAGTAGGTGTGAGTGAGTGTGTGTGTGTGGTTGAGTGTGTGTGTGTGTGTGTGTGTGGTTGAGTAAGTCTGTGTGAGTGTGTGTGCGAGTGTGAATGCGTGTGTGTGAGTAAGTCTGTGTGAGTCTGTGTGAGTGTGTGTGCGTGTGTGTGTGTGTGAGAGTGAGTGTGTGTGTGAGTGTGGTTGAGTAAGTCTGTGTGTGTGTGTGTGTGTGAGTGTGTGAGTGTGTGTGTGAGTGAGTGTGTGGTTGAGTAAGCTGTGTGTGTGTGAGAGTGTGTGTGTGAGTGTGGTTGAGTAAGTCTGTGTGAGAGTGTGTGGTTGAGTGTGTGTGGTTGAGTAAGTCTGTGTGAGTGAGTGAGTGTGTGTGTATACGTGTGAGTGTGTGTGTATACGTGTGCGTCTGTGTGAGTGTGTGCGTGTGAGTGTGGTTGAGTGTGTGTGTGCGAGTGTGTGTGTGGTTGAGTAAGTCTGTCTGTGAGTGTGCGTGTGAGTGTGTGTGCGAGAGTGCGTGTGAGTGTGGTTGAGTGTGTGTGTGCGAGTGTGTGTGTGTGGTTGAGTAAGTCTGTGTGTGTGAGTGTGAGTGCGTCTGTGTGTGTCTGTGTGTGAGTGCGTCTGTGTGAGTGTGTGCGTGTGGTTGAGTGTGTGTGTGCGAGTGTGTGTGTGGTTGAGTAAGTCTGTGTGTGTGTGTGTGTGCGTGTGAGTGTGTGTGCGAGAGTGCGTGTGTGTGAGTGTGTGAGTGTGTGAGTGTGGTTGAGTAAGTCTGTGTGAGTGAGTGAGTGTGTGTGTATACGTGTGCGTGAGTGCGTCTGTGTGAGTGTGTGAGTGTGGTTGAGTGTGTGTGTGCGCGAGTGTGTGTGTGGTTGAGTAAGTCTGTGTGTGTGTGCGTGTGAGTGTGTGTGCGAGAGTGCGTGTGAGTGAGTGACCTATATTCCTGCAGGGTGTTATGTAACCGGTGCTGCGCTGCTGTGAGGTCACGCCGTCGCTGCTGGAGCGTGTGCAGACGTGTGCAGACTCACCCTGTGTGTAAACCGGAGGGATGAAGGCGCGTCCTGCTCTCTCCCTCCATCACCAATAACACAATCACACTGATACCGGATCAGCTGAATGTACCCCCACCCCCACGGCAGCCGACCAGTGAGGCGGGTTCGGGGTCTGCGTTAGCTGCTTTAGTGTTAGCGCTGGAGCTACGAGGCTAATGTAGCGCACAGGCTAGCTAGCTGTGCTCTGTGCTGTAGTGCAGGGGTGTAGCTGAACATGTGCGTCAGTCCTGTAATCGTTATCTACACCACAGGTGTTTATCTACACTCCTGAACCAGCTGGTCCTTGGTTCTGGTTCTGGTTCTGGTCTTGGTCTTGAATGTCGTAGATGTATTTCCCCAGCTTGACTCTCTGAACCCTCTGCAGTTCCAGGCCGAGGCCCGGCCGCAGTGTACTAGCGCTGTGGCTCTCTGACTGCAGCCCTCTGCCTATACAGCAGAGTGCCGGTAGCGTTAGTGGAGAGAACGTCTTTAGGAGATCAGCTAACCAAAGCAGCGGCTTGGTGGAACTCCTCTTGAGAACCTCCACTATAACAAGAACCCACTAGCTGTATGCTCCATCAGTACCAGCTGGGACTGGATCGGGCATGTACTGGACAAGGCTCTGGATCACATCAGTGTTCAGACACTCTTACTGGCCAGCTGGTCCAGATGTGGTGGACCCTTCCCTGGCACAGTTCCGAGGAGAATTCCCTGTAGGCTGGGATTGTATCCACTGCTGGTAGACCCGTATGACCGTACGCTTCCACACACCTGCAGATTCAGCTACTTCCTCACACTATGGTCTTTGGCCACGCCCACATGCAGTCCCTCCTTTTAGCCAATCATTAACATCTGCTCTGGAGCCATTTTCCACACATGGAACGAGACACTCCCTGCACTGTAGCACCTCCTCCCAATCTATGATCCCGTCCCTCACACCCCGCAGGGGGTTATAGCCCCATCGTCCTCGATAGCTGATCATCCTCCTGTACCAGCATTACTACAGGTTCGGATCAGAAACGGGCGGATCTGGAGCTCCGGCTCAGGTTCAGGTCCAGAACCGTGCTACTGAACGTGGGACCATACTTACAGCACGAGGTGGAGAACTTAACTCCGCCCACTTCAAACAGATACAGAGACTCTGACTCTAAGGTCATGTGATCATGCCCCCCCCCCCGCTGACAGTCACCCCCCTTCCTCCTCCTCCTCCTCCTCCTCCTTCTGAATTCCCCTCGTTCTTCATCCCTCTCTCCTCCTCCTCCCTCCCTCCTCTGACCTACTTTTCCTCCTGACCCGCTCCCCCGGTTCTGTGTGCTCCGAGTGCGTATGAGAGGGGAGGGATGGAAGTGGACGAGGGTGTGGAGCGCAGCGCTGCGGCTGTGGGCAAATGTCACCTTGTCTTTGTTCTCCTGCTGCCGTGGCAACCGCTCGCGCTCCTGGTGCGGGGGGAGAGTGACGGGGCCGTGTGTGGTATTTGTTTTTTAGGTTGACATTTAGAGCTGGGAGAACCTGGAGAACTTTAGAACAGTGGGAGAACCATCAGAGGTGCAGAGCTCAGGCCAAACCGCACACACTCACTCAGTACACACCTCACACTAAACCCCACACTCTCACTCAGTACACACCTCACACCAAACCCCACACTCTCACTCAGTACACACCTCACACTAAACACCACACACTCACTCAGTACACACCTCACACTAAACACCACACACTCACTCAGTACACACCTCACACTAAACCCCACACTCTCACTCAGTACACACCTCACACCAAACCCCACACTCTCACTCAGTACACACCTCACACCAAACCCCACACTCTCACTCAGTACACACCTCACACCAAACCCCACACTCTCACTCAGTACACACCTCACACCAAACCCCACACTCTCACACAGTACACACCTCACACCAAACCCCACACTCTCACTCAGTACACACCTCACACCAAACCCCACACTCTCACACAGTACACACCTCACACCAAACCCCACACTCTCACACAGTACACACCTCACACCAGGAATTGTGGAGGAACTCTCACACTCCAGTACACACCTCATGACTAAACCCCACACTCTCTCACACAGTACACACCTCACACCAAACCCCACACTCTCACTCAGTACACACCTCACACCAAACCCCACACTCTCACACAGTACACACCTCACCTAGTTGACAGAACACTCTCCTCAGTACACACTCACACAAACCCACACTCTCACTCAGTACACATACACACACACCCCACACACACTCAGTACACACACCTCACACACCCCACACTCTCACTCACACACACCTCAGACCAAACCCACACTCTCACTCAGTACCACACCTCACACCAAACCCCACACTCGACTTTGTACACACCTCACACCAAACCCCACACTCTCACACAGTACACGACTCCCACCAAACCCCACGTCACTCAGTATCACCTCACACCAAACCGCACACGGTCCGCACACTACACAGAGACCAAACCCCACACTCTCACACAGTACACAGACAGACACCAAACTGACACCCTACTGAGGAGATGATCCAGTGAGGGTAACAGTCTGGGACCTTTAGGGTCAGAAGGTCAATTACAGTCAGGTTCAGTCAGTGGGGTGATGATGATGATGATGATGATGATGATGGTGGTGGTCAGGTGGTTCAGTCAGTGGGATGATGATGGTGGTGGTGGTCAGGTGGTTCAGTCAGTGGGATCTCTCTCTCTCTGACTCTCTCTCTCTGGTCAGGTGGTCTCTCTCTCTGGGATGTCTGATGATCTGATGGTGGTCGGTCTCAGGTGGTTTCACTCTATCCTGGGATGATGGTGATGATGGTGGTGGTCAGGTGGTTCCGTCAGGTGGGATCTGATGATGATGATGATGATGGTCAGGTGGTTCAGTCAGTGGGATGATGAGATGATGATGTGATCGGTGGTTGATGGATGGTCCAGTGGTCAACTGGTTGAGTCTGTGGGATGGTGATGATGATGATGATGGTGGTCAGGTGGTTCAGTCAGTGGGATGATGATGATGATGATGATGGTGGTGATGGTGATGGTGGTCAGGTGATATCTGTCCCCTAGTGGGATGATGATGATGAGCTCATGGTGGGATGGTTGATGGTCAGAACCCACTTTTACAGTGAGTGGGATGATGATGATGATGATGATGATGATGGTGGTGATGGTGATGGTGGTCAGGTGGTTCAGTGAGTGGGATGATGATGATGATGATGATGATGATGGTGATGGTGGTCAGGTGGTTCAGTCAGTGGGATGATGATGATGATGATGGTGGTGGTCAGGTGGTTCAGTCAGTATGATGATGATGATGATGATGATGATGGTGGTGGTCAGGTGGTTCAGTCAGTGGGATGATGATGATGATGATGATGGTGGTGGTCAGGTGGTTCAGTCAGTGGGATGATGATGATGGTGGTGGTGATGGTGGTCAGGTGGTTCAGTCAGTGGGATGATGATGATGATGATGGTGGTGGTCAGGTGGTTCAGTCAGTGGGATGATGATGATGATGATGATGATGATGGTGATGGTGGTGGTCAGGTGGTTCAGTCAGTGGGATGATGATGATGATGATGGTGGTCAGGTGGTTCAGTCAGTATGATGATGATGATGATGGTGGTGGTGGTCAGGTGGTTCAGTCAGTGGGATGATGATGATGATGATGATGATGATGGTGGTGATGGTGATGGTGGTCAGGTGGTTCAGTCAGTGGGATGATGGTGATGATGATGGTGGTGGTCAGGTGGTTCAGTCAGTGGGATGATGATGATGATGATGATGGTATTGGTGGTCAGGTGGTTTAGTCAGTGGGATGATGATGATGGTGATGATGATGGTGATGGTGGTCAGGTGGTTCAGTCAGTGGGATGATGATGATGGTGGTGGTCAGGTGGTTCAGTCAGTATGATGATGATGATGATGATGATGGTGGTCAGGTGGTTCAGTCAGTGGGATGGTGATGATGATGATGGTGGTGGTCAGGTGGTTCAGTCAGTGGGATGATGATGATGATGATGATGGTGGTGGTCAGGTGGTTCAGTCAGTGGGATGATGATGATGATGATGATGATGATGATGGTGGTCAGGTGGTTCAGTCAGTGGGATGATGATGATGATGATGATGATGGTGGTGGTCAGGTGGTTCAGTCAGTGGGATGATGATGATGATGATGATGATGGTGGTCAGGTGGTTCAGTCAGTGGGATGATGATGATGGTGGTGGTGGTCAGGTGGTTCAGTCAGTGGGATGATGATGATGATGATGATGGTGGTGGTGGTCAGGTGGTTCAGTCAGTGGGATGATGATGATGATGGTGGTGGTCAGGTGGTTCAGTCAGTGGGATGATGGTGATGGATGATGATGGTTCAGGTGGTGGTTCAGTCAGTATGATGATGATGATGATGATGATGATGATGATGGTGGTCAGGTGGTTCAGTCAGTGGGGTGATGATGATGGTGATGGTGGTGGTGGTCAGGTGGTTCAGTCAGTGGGATGATGATGATGATGATGGTGATGGTGGTGGTGGTCAGGTGGATGAGTGGTGTGATGATGATGATCATGATGGTGGTGATGATGGATGATGGGATGATGATGTTGATGATGGTGGTCAGGTGGTTCAGTCAGTGGGATGATGATGATGATGATGGTGATCAGTGTGGTTCAGGTGTTCAGATGATGATGATGATGGATGGTGGTGGTCAGGTGTGTCAGTCAGTGGGATGATGATGATGATGATGATGATGATGGTCAGGTGTTTCAGTCAGTGGGATGATGATGATGATGATGTTGTTCAGTGGTGGTGATGAGATGATGATGATGATGAGGTGGGTCAGGTGATGGTGATGGGATGATGATGATGGTGTGTGTGGTGGTTCAGCTCATGGGGATGATGATGATGGATGATGATGATGATGGTGGTGGTGGTGGTTCAGGTGGTTCATGTCAGATGATGATGATGATGATGATGATGGTCAGGTGGTTCAGTCAGTGGGATGATGATGATGATGATGATGATGGTCAGGTGTTTCAGTCAGTGGGATGATGATGATGATGATGATGATGATGGTCAGGTGGTTCAGTCAGTGGGATGATGATGATGATGATGATGATGATGGTGGTCAGGTGGTTCAGTCAGTGGGATGATGATGATGATGATGATGGTGGTCAGGTGCTTCAGTCAGTGGGATGATGATGGTGATGATGATGATGATGATGATGATGATGATGATGATGGTGGTCAGGTGGTTCAGTCAGTGGGATGATGATGATGATGAATGTGGTCAGGTGGTTCAGTCAGTGGGATGGCTGATGATGATGGGAATGTGATCAGGTGGTTCAGTGAATGTGATGATGATGGTGGGTGATGATGGTGGTCAGGTGGTTCAGTCATGGGATGATGATGATGATGATGATGGTGGTGGTCAGGTGGTTCAGTCAGTGGGATGATGATGATGGTGATGATGGTGATGATGATGATGGTCAGTGGTTCAGTCAGTGGGTTGATGATGATGATGATGATGATGGTGGTCAGGTGGTCAGTGGGTTGATGATGATGGTGATGATGATGAAGGTGGTCAGGTGGTTCAGTCAGTGGGTTGATGATGATGATGATGATGGTGATGGTGGTGGTCAGTGGGATGATGATGATGATGGTGATGATGATGATGATGGTGGTCAGTGGGATGATGATGATGATGGTGATGATGATGATGATGGTGGTCAGTGGGTTGATGATGATGATGATGATGAAGGTGGTCAGGTGGTTCAGTCAGTGGGATGATGATGATGATGATGGTGGTGGTGATGGTTCAGGTTCAGTGATGGTGATGGTGATGATGATGATGATAGTGGTCAGTGGGTTGATGATGGTGATGATGATGATGGTGGTCAGGTGGTTCAGTCAGTGGGTTGATAATGATGATGATGATGATGGTGGTCAGTGGGATGATGATGATGATGATGATGAAGGTGGTCAGGTGGTTCAGTCAGTGGGATGATGATGATGATGATGATGATGATGGTGGTCAGGTGTGTCAGTCAGTGGGATGATGATGATGGTGGTCAGGTGTGTCAGTCAGTGGGATGATGGTGATGGTGATGGTGATGGTGATGATGATGATGATGGTGATGGTGATGGTGATGATGATGATGATGATGATGATGATGGTGATGATGATGGTGGTCAGTGGGATGATGATGATGATGATGGTGATGGTGGTGGTCAGGTGGTGGTCAGCTGGGATGATGATGATGATGATGATGGTGGTGGTCAGGTGGTTTATCATGATGGATGATGATGGTGATGATGATGATGATGAAGGTGGTCAGGTGGTTCAGTCAGTGGGTTGATAATGATGATGATAATGAAGGTGGTCAGGTGGTTCAGTCAGTGGGTTGATGATGATGATGATGATGAAGGTGGTCAGGTGGTTCAGTCAGTGGGATGATGATGATGGGATGATGATGATGATGGTGGTGAGGATGGTGATGGGTGGGATGATGATGATGATGATGATGGGTGGTGGTCAGTGGGTTCAGTCAGTGATGATGATGATGATGAGGATGATGATGGTCAGGTGTTTTAGTCAGTGTGATGATGATGATGATGATGATGTTGATGGTCAGGTGTTTTAGTCAGTGTGATGATGATGATGATGGTGATGATGATGATGATGGTTCAGTTCATGTGGGGATGATGATGATGATTGATGATGATGGTGATGGTGATGATGGATCAGTCAGTGGGATGATGATGATGGTGATGATGATGGTGGTCAGTGGGATGATGATGATGGTGATGGTGATGATGATGGTGGATGGTGATGATGATGGTGGTCAGTGGGATGATGATGATGATGATGGTGATGATAATGATGGTGATGATGGTGATGGTGATGATGATGAAGGTGGTCAGGTGGTTCAGTCAGTGGGATGATGATGATGATGGTGATGGTGGTGGTCAGGTGGTTCAGTCAGTGGGATGATGATGATGGTGGTGGTGATGGTGGTCAGGTGGTTCAGTCAGTGGGATGATGGTGGTGGTCAGGTGGTTCAGTCAGTGGGATGATGATGGTGGTGGTGATGGTGATGATGATGGTGGTCAGTGGGATGATGATGATGGTGATGGTGATGGTGATGGTGATGATGATGATGATGATGGTGGTGGTGATGGTGGTCAGGTGGTTCAGTCAGTGGGATGATGATGATGATGATGATGGTGGTGGTCAGGTGGTTCAGTCAGTGGGATGATGGTGGTGGTGGTGGTGGTGGTGGTGGTGGTCAGGTGTTTCAGTGAATGGGATGATGATGATGGTGGTGGTGATGGTGGTCAGGTGGTTCAGTCAGTGGGATGATGATGATGGTGGTGGTGGTGGTGGTCAGGTGGTTCAGTCAGTGGGATGATGATGATGATGGTGGTGGTGGTGGTCAGTGTCATGGGATGATGATGATGATGGGTCATGGTGATGATGGTGGTGATCAGTGAGTGTGGTTGATGACATGTGGGGTCAGGTGATGATGATGATGGTGATGGTGGTGGTGGTCAGGTGGTTCAGTCAGTGGGATGATGATGATGATGATGGTGGTGGTGATGGTGGTCAGGTGGTTCAGTCAGTGGGATGATGATGATGATGATGATGGTGGTGGTGATGGTGGTCAGGTGGTTCAGTCAGTGGGATGATGATGATGATGGTGGTGGTCAGGTGGTTTAGTCAGTGGGATGATGATGATGATGGTGGTGGTCAGGTGGTTTAGTCAGTGGGATGATGATGATGATGGTGGTCAGGTGGTTCAGTCAGTGGGATGATGATGATGGTGGTGGTGATGGTGGTCAGGTGGTTTAGTCAGTGGGACGATGATGATGATGATGGTGGTGGTCAGGTGTTTCAGTGAGTGGGATGATGATGATGATGGTGGT
Source organism: Prochilodus magdalenae (assembly GCA_024036415.1). Lineage (NCBI taxonomy): Eukaryota > Metazoa > Chordata > Actinopteri > Characiformes > Prochilodontidae > Prochilodus > Prochilodus magdalenae. The sequence goes on along the minus strand of JAMWET010004059.1, from coordinate 235,591 downwards.
GGTCAGGTGGTTCAGTCAGTGGGATGATGATGATGATGATGGTGGTGGTCAGGTGGTTCAGTCAGTGGGATGATGATGATGATGGTGGTGGTCAGGTGGTTCAGTCAGTGGGATGATGATGATGATGATGATGATGATGGTGGTGGTCAGGTGGTTCAGTCAGTGGGATGATGATGATGATGATGATGGTGGTCAGGTGGTTCAGTCAGTGGGATGATGATGGTGGTGGTGGTCAGGTGGTTCAGTCAGTGGGATGATGATGATGATGATGGTGGTGGTCAGGTGGTTCAGTCAGTGGGATGATGATGATGATGGTGGTGGTCAGGTGGTTCAGTCAGTGGGATGATGATGATGGTGGTGGTCAGGTGGTTCAGTCAGTGGGATGATGATGATGATGGTGGTTCAGTCAGTGGGATGATGATGATGATGGTGGTGGTGGTCAGGTGGTTCAGTCAGTGGGATGATGATGATGATGATGATGATGGTGGTGGTCAGGTGGTTCAGTCAGTGGGATGATGATGATGATGATGATGGTGGTGGTGGTCAGGTGGTTCAGTCAGTGGGATGATGATGATGGTGGTGGTCAGGTGGTTCAGTCAGTGGTGGTCAGGTGGTTCAGTCAGTGGTGGTCAGGTGGTTCAGTCAGTGGGATGATGATGATGGTGGTGGTCAGGTGGTTTAGTCAGTGGGATGATGATGGTGGTGGTCAGGTGGTTCAGTCAGTGGGATGATGATGGTGGTGGTCAGGTGGTTTAGTCAGTGGGATGATGATGATGATGGTGGTGGTCAGGTGGTTCAGTCAGTGGGATGATGGTGGTGGTGGTCAGGTGGTTCAGTCAGTGGGATGATGATGGTGGTGGTCAGGTGGTTTAGTCAGTGGGATGATGATGATGATGGTGGTGGTCAGGTGGTTCAGTCAGTGGGATGATGATGATGGTGGTGGTGGTCAGGTGGTTCAGTCAGTGGGATGATGATGATGATGATGATGATGATGATGATGGTGGTCAGGTGGTTCAGTCAGTGGGATGATGATGATGATGATGGTGGTGGTCAGGTGGTTCAGTCAGTGGGATGATGATGATGATGATGATGATGGTGGTGGTGGTGGTCAGGTGGTTCAGTCAGTATGATGATGATGATGATGATGATGATGGTGGTGGTCAGGTGGTTCAGTCAGTATGATGATGATGGTGATGATGGTGGTGGTGGTCAGGTGGTTCAGTCAGTGGGATGATGATGGTGGTGGTCAGGTGGTTCAGTCAGTGGGACGATGATGATGATGATGGTGGTGGTCAGGTGGTTCAGTCAGTGGGACGATGATGATGATGATGGTGGTGGTCAGGTGGTTCAGTCAGTGGGATGATGATGATGATGATGATGGTGGTGGTCAGGTGGTTCAGTCAGTGGGATGATGATGATGATGATGATGGTGGTGGTCAGGTGGTTCAGTCAGTGGGATGATGATGATGATGATGATGGTGGTGGTCAGGTGGTTCAGTCAGTGGGATGATGATGATGGTGATGATGATGATGGTGGTCAGGTGGTTCAGTCAGTGGGATGATGATGATGATGATGATGGTGGTGGTCAGGTGGTTCAGTCAGTGGGATGATGATGATGATGGTGGTGGTCAGGTGGTTCAGTCAGTGGGATGATGATGATGATGATGATGGTGGTGGTCAGGTGGTTCAGTCAGTGGGATGATGATGATGATGATGGTGGTGGTCAGGTGGTTCAGTCAGTGGGATGATGATGATGATGATGGTGGTGGTCAGGTGGTTCAGTCAGTGGGATGATGATGATGATGATGGTGGTGGTCAGGTGGTTCAGTCAGTGGGACGATGATGATGATGATGGTGGTGGTCAGGTGGTTCAGTCAGTGGGATGATGATGATGATGATGATGATGGTGGTGGTCAGGTGGTTCAGTCAGTGGGATGATGATGATGATGATGGTGGTGGTCAGGTGGTTCAGTCAGTGGGATGATGATGATGATGATGATGGTGGTGGTGGTCAGGTGGTTCAGTCAGTGGGATGATGATGATGATGATGGTGGTGGTCAGGTGGTTCAGTCAGTGGGATGATGATGATGATGATGGTGGTGGTCAGGTGGTTCAGTCAGTGGGATGATGATGATGATGATGGTGGTGGTGGTCAGGTGGTTCAGTCAGTGGGATGATGATGATGATGATGATGGTGGTGGTCAGGTGGTTCAGTCAGTGGGACGATGATGATGATGATGGTGGTGGTCAGGTGGTTCAGTCAGTGGGACGATGATGATGATGATGGTGGTGGTCAGGTGGTTCAGTCAGTGGGATGATGATGATGATGATGGTGGTGGTCAGGTGGTTCAGTCAGTGGGATGATGATGATGATGATGATGGTGGTGGTCAGGTGGTTCAGTCAGTGGGATGATGATGATGATGATGATGATGGTGGTGGTCAGGTGGTTCAGTCAGTGGGATGATGATGATGATGGTGATGATGATGGTGGTGGTCAGGTGGTTTAGTCAGTGGGACGATGATGATGATGGTGATGATGGTGATGGTCAGGTAGGAATCCCGTAGGAACGTTGTGTAAGGACCTGAGTGAGCAGCACTGCGAGGAAACCCACCTCCATCCCAGAGCTGGATCTGTTCCGTTCGGAGGAATGGGATTAAATCCCTGCATGCGGATGAGCAGGATGGATCAACAGTCCCTGGAACGTTCAGCTGCAGTTACTGCTGCACGAGAGAATCAGACTAGATCCTGAGACCACAGGATCCCACACTAACCCCACAGATCTGATCCACTGGATCACCTGTTCAGTACACCACCTGGTTACCTGGTCGGGTTAGTTTAACTGGCTTCCCCTGATCTGCTGGCTGGACTGTGTGGGTGTGAGTCTGATGAAGCTTTAGATCAGATTGATACGGAGATCTAGAACATTCTAGAACACAGATGGAAAGTTCTGTAACAGTGTTTAGATAGTACACCTGGTACCTGATCTGGGACTAATAATAATATCATGTCATAATAAAATTATTAATAATAATAACAATAATATTAATAATAATAATAATACTGATCATGAGGATAGTAATAAAATTAATAATAGTAACAATTAATAATGGTATATAATAATGGTAATGAAACTAATAATAATATTGATTATGAGGATAGTAATACAAAAAATAATAGTAGTAATAATAATAATAATAATAATAATAATTAATAATAATAATAATACTGATCATGAGGATAATAGTAGTAGTAGTAGTAGTAATAATAATAATAATAATAATATTGATCATGAGGATAATAATAGTAGTAGTAATAATAATAATATTAATAATAATAATGAAATAATAATGATAATGGTGAGAATAATAATAATAATAATATTGATGATGACGATAGTAGTAATAATAATAATAATAATAATATTAAAATTGATCATGAGGATAATAATAGTAGTAGTAGTAATAATAATAATAATAATAATAATAATAATATTGATCATGAGGATAATAATAATAGTAGTAGTAATAATAATAATAATAATAATATTGATCATGAGGATAATAATAGTAGTAATAATAATAATAATATTAATAATAATAATGAAATAATGATAATGGTGACAATAATAATAATAATAATAATAATATTGATGATGATGATGATGATGATAATCAGTAGTACAGTGAAGGACACCAGCAGGTAAGATTGAACACAGTTTTATTTTTTTGACAGCGTCTGAACAGGACCATCACTGTGAGCACGGTAACAGCACTCCCACCTCCACACACACATCTCCGGTTCTCCTCCACTCCTCAAACTGGAGCAAACACCACATGGTACGTCTGGGGTACATCAGTGGAACATGAGACGGACGTCTACGACTACACGACCACATTAGGGTGAACGACAAACACAGATATATATATATATAGTAGGAAGAAAATAAAAAATAAAATAGATTAATAATAATAATAATAATAATAATAATAATAATTAGAGAATGCCAAAATAAACTTGATAAAAACTTTACATGACTCAAAAAAGAACATTTTACATTTATACATGTCCAGTGGCAGGCACCTGTTTCTCAGAACCCTCCACACGTTTCAGTGCAGGAGCAGCGCTGGGCTACTCGCCGTGATCCGCACACGCGGGCCACGCTGGCTTCCTCTGCCTGCTCGGCGTCCGGCGAGCGGCTTCGGCCTGTAGTGTGATGCAGCATTTGGTAGTGTGGTATTTACACAGCGACTGCTGGGTGAAGCTACGATGCATAATCCGAATAGAGACAGAGGCTAGAACTCAGAACACTCTAGAACCGGTTTGTTTTAAATGAGGTAGTGCATGGAACATCTATGGAACCACGGGGGGAGAGAACGGTCTCGGTATGCTGACGGAACATCGTACAGTTTTTTCGGTGGGCTAGTTTAAGCTAGCTCTCGGAGGACACGGCTGTAACGGTGACCACGCTGGCGTGTCCGGCGGACGAAGGTGCTTTACGGATTGATCGGTCACAGTGACCCTCAGGGCTGGTCAGTCGGTCAGTCTTCTATTCCTGTGGGGGTTATCTTACAGCGTGAGGAGACGCAGACGGGTCAGTCTTTCGCTTAGCCTGCTAGCGGCTAACACACGACACTCAGACCAGAAACAAGATGGCTACCTCAACACTAGATACAACACACTGATGGAATTCCATGATTGGGGAACAGGGCTCTTCCTCCGCCTCCGTTTCACCGATTAAATTTTATAAAATAGATTTAAATTTGATATGTCACTAGCTCACAGTACTTTACAGTCCGAAGGCTCGAGTAACGTGAAGGCTGGAGGAACCACGCTAGACAGTGAGACCGGGGTAGACCGGGGTGCCCGGTCTTACCCGCTGGCCAGGCGAACTGGAGCTGTGAGGGTAACTCCGGGCACCCTTGTTGGAGGCGTATGGAGCGAGTGGAATTCTTTTCCTGCGTCTTTGGTTCCTGAAGGGAACAGGGGGTGGTCGGTAAACTTGGGCAGGTGGATGCGACGCAAGGTGGCGAAGGGTTTGCTGTTTTGGGAAAACCTACAGAACCCTGCCACCCTTGTCCAGTCGCGCTCTGTATAAGTGCTCAGTAAGTGCTGGAGTAGATTAGAGTTCCACCCTCTGGGTGGTGAGGGAACCACGGCGTACGCTCATGCTTTAGTGTCCTTTGAGTGTTCCTTATAGAGCGTATCTGTTACTGACGGGGGTTCCGCCCCTCTCAGTCACGTTTCTTGCTTCGGCTGCCTCGTCCTCCTGAACCCTTCTTCCCGCTTTCCTTCCGGGATGCTCTAGATGGAGACCGCTGGGGGCTCAGGTCGTCCATTTCCTCCACCTCGTCCTCTTTGCCCTGCTGCTGGTTGACCTGTGTGATGGCAAGGTAGGGGTGCTGAGGCAGTGCTGAAGTGGGAGAAGTGGCAGTGGTAGATGTGGCACCGTTGGGTGCGTCCTGGGTACCACCATTGGACAGTGCCCTGTATTTCAGTCTCAGCTTATGGGGCAGTGCCATAGTCTTCGTTTCGGCTTGGCTGTCCCCGTTTTGGCAAGCACCGCTGATGCCCATGGTTGGAGAGCAAGCAGACTGATGGCTCGCATGGTAGCCGCCGGTGTCCGAGCAAGAGGATGATGGGGATTCGTCGTCGGTGGAGGCCTCTTTGTCGGAGCTGCGAGGGTCTCCGTCGCTCGACGAGGTGTCCTTGTTTGACGAGGAGTGCTCTTGGTAGAATCCTTCAGCTCTGGGATCGCCTTCGTAGGTCAGTACGGGTGGCTCCTCATCCATGGGGCTATGGTAGGGGTACAGAGGAGCCTTGCCGGTCTCGTTGAGCAGGTCTGGGGCGTTCGGGTTTGGACCGGAGTCGTTAGAAGGGTGGTGCTCCTGCTGGAGCGAGAAGCGCTGCAGTTCTGTGGGATCCAGCTTGCAGTTAGTGTACTCGTAAGGTGGAGAATCCAAAGACCGCCGTGCAAGCTGCTGAGCCACCTCCGAGAGAGTCTCCAGCCCATCTGCTCTCACTGGGAGACTTTCACCTGCCTGGGTCAGGTGAGCCACCTGTCCGCTTTGCTGTGTGGGTAATCCCGATTGCTGATCCGCACCGTCAACTCTCTGGCTCTCGACGGGATATGAATTGCTGCGGGAGCGGTAGAGGATGACGCTCCTCTGGGCCGTGGCTGGTTGAGTAGCAGGGTTGGTAGCGGTTTCCTGGTGCTCCACTGCCTGTGGATGGTGGGTCTGTAGCTGGTCAAGGCCATGATGACCAGCGAACATGCCGCTGAGAACACTCGTCTCAAGTCTGGAAATGTTCATTCCCGGACTCTCTCGCTTGATATCATATGGCATAGGCTCGGGGCTGTCCCGGGACGACCCGTCAGACAGGTCAGACAGTGAGGCACGGGAGGAATATTTGGGTAGCGGTGTGTGGCGCTCCCCCCGTGTTGACTGCTCGGCCTCCGAGGAGTCAGAGTTCATCATGACCTGTGAGGCACTGGAGTACCCGCTGCTGGAGAAATAGGGGTTTCCAGAAGGTGTGCCCCCCGTGGCACCATTGCCCCCCGCGGCCTCACCTCCGCTGCTGATCTGTTGGGTCTTCTCCATGTAGGCGGCGGTGCTGATGAGCCCGAATCTCAGCTTCAGCTGCAGGAGCTCGGTCTTCAGGCGAATGTTCTCGTCGTTCAGCGCCATCACCCTGTTCTCCAGCACCATGTCGTTGAGTCTGCGTTTCTCCCTGGACCGCTTGGCCGCTTCGTTGTTCTTGCGCCGCTTTTCCCAGTAGGATGCATCTTTCTTTTCCTCAGAAATGAATTCCCGCTTCCGGCGGCAGTTGGCGTTGGGCTTTGGCTTTGCGAGCCTGCCTTGCCGAGAGGAGCTGCTCGACTGAGGCGACGGCAGACTCTCGCTGAAGCCCGGGAAGGTTTCTAATGTTTCCAAGCTGGTGTTTTGGACCGGGAGATTCTGACTTTCCATTGTGCTTGTGAAGGGGCCGGTCTGCAGGACATTGAGCTCCTGAAGCTTCGGGGTGAATGTTGATGTCAGTGTGCTTGATGGTGCTATGGTCCTCCGAGGAGGAACCTTGTAGAACCTTGTTTCTTTTCCCTCCTGTTCGTATGGCTTGGCAGGACCTTCAGGTGTCCAGATTGGCCAGGAAGATGAGGAAGAGGTGGAACTCAACAAAAACCTCCCTCATTGGTCAGATCTTGGTAAATGTTTTAAAGCACTCCACCGATACGAAGACGGGTGGACCAGGTCCCTCCTGAAGGTACGGGCTGGCCGGCCGGTCACGTCTCTGTCCACGCTCCGCAGGAAGTCGGTCTGTAAACAAACAAACACAGGTTTAGAGCTAGCATGACACCGATGCAGCTACAGCAGGTCATACGTCACAGAGGGTCATCGTCACAGTAACGACCTTACAGACCTCCTCCAGTAACCTCATATCAGGTTCATCCCAGAAGGCTGAACACGGGTGGAAGGGCGGAGTACAGCACAGGGTTGTGTTTCAGCTGTTAGTGCTGGGGAGGCAGTTTCACCTTGCCGTGTTTGGTACTGTAGAAACGAAATGCTGCTGCATGATGGAGCGCAGGTTCCTCAGATCGCCTTTATATTTAGACCAAATGAGAACCTCCACCCCTACCGCACCATCTGCGAATTCCCTGTAGACTGGGATTGTATCCACTGCTGGTAGACCCGTATGACCGTACGCTTCCACACACCTGCAGATTCAGCTACTTCCTCACACTATGGTCTTTGGCCACGCCCACATGCAGTCCCTCCTTTTAGCCAATCATTAACATCTGCTCTGGAGCCATTTTCCACACATGGAACGAGACACTCCCTGCACTGTAGCACCTCCTCCCAATCTATGATCCCGTCCCTCACACCCCGCAGGGGTTTACAGCCCCGTCAGGTTTGAGCTGATGTAGAGTGTGTCGGCGTCTGCTGTGGAGGTGACCCTGAGGGTTAGACGGACTGTCTGAAAGCAGCTTCAGCCTCTGGGTGAGAACTGAAGGCGTCTGATCTGTAGTCGGCGCGCTTCATCAGACTCTGGTCTGAGCTTGGTGAGGCCTCGCAGCCCCTGGTGTCCGTCTGAGGAGCTTTAGAGAAATGTGGGTCAGGAGAGCGGGCGAGCGGGCGGGCGAGCGGGCGGGCGCGTAACAGCTCTGCAGTAAAGCTGCTTATTGTGTAAGACACCGCACTGTCACATAACCACACGGCGCGCTGTCAGCCAGCCAGGACTGCAGAGAGCGCTACAGAACCCCCGTCTGCCAGGCACCCGCACCTCTGAAATGTGTCTGACTTGTGCAGATCCATTGTTCCTTTGTTTCTAGGACAGTGCCGGATGTTCCTCTTCACACCGGAGCGGTTCTCTGGAATTCCGGTTTAGTCACCTGCCAAGAAGCACGTAGTCAATAAACCGTCTGTTTAAACGCGCCGTGTTAGAACACAGAACCGGGTCTGTGGCGTGTGGGTGAACGGGTTTATGGGTGTGTTGATGTTATTAGATGCGGGTGTTGGTGGCTGTTGGCCGTGGTTACCCGTGTGCAGAGGAACACCGCGACAGCTTCCGAGATCTCTGATGTGGGGATCTTCCCAGACGTGTGATCCGGACCGGAGAGAACGGGCTACGTTATCACGGCATTCCGGAAACGAGCCCTCAAAGCACCCATGATCGTCAGCTCTGTTCTGTGACGTGTACGATGTGGTCCGAGTCGCCTGTTCTAGAACCGTTAACTTGGTAAAGAACCTGTAAGCCTGTAAAAGGTTCTTCACACTCATGAATCTCCTCTTTGGAGAACCGAAGCTGCTTTTTCCATGACGCCGCTTAAAGAACCCTGTTTAGCAGATATTATCGTAGACTGTAGAACTACTTTTAGAACCCTAACACCATGTCTGAGAATGGATTAGTGAGTCTGAGGAACCCTAAAGAACCATGTGAAGGTTCAGAGACAGTTAAGTTTTTTCTAATAGCTGAAGAACGGTTTTGGTTCCGTACAGACCATCATGTTTGGAGTAGAGAACTGTGAGCAGGAACAGCCTTAAAGAACCTCCACATCAGATTAAGGTTCTTCCTAGAACCTTCACACCAAGTTCAGTTTATATGAAGAACTGGTTTAGGCACCTTGTGTGCTCCTAACTGTGGAGGTTCTTTAATCTGTATAAAGGTTCTAAACCCAGTACAGCACCAGGCGAGTCTACTGAGCGAGGATGATGTGCTTTTGCCTGTTCCGGCTCTCCGGAACGTTGCGGGGGTCTGAGAGTGCGTTACGTAACCGCGGCCAGTCTGCTGCGGTTGGATCCTGAACGCCGCTCAGCGCGCTCACGGAGAACGGTTCTGACTCCAGAGCTGTACCGTCACTGTGCAGCTTCGTAACTCCAGGCTGCTCCACACGCAGTCGGAAACACGCGGGTTAGTGCGGTGGGTGAGGCATTCCATTAGACTCGAGATCAGGAGCACGAGGCACAGCGAGCGTCCCACTGACCCAGAAACGGTCAGCTCCGTAAACACCGCGCGGGACTGACGCTGCACCGGAAAATAGGTCAGTGGGACGGAGAGGGAGGGAGGGAGCGGGAGGGCGGGGCGAGCGAGCCGGGAGGAATTATAGTGCGGACTAAAAATAGCGGTGCAGTGTGAGGGAGTGGCGCAGGATTCCGATTGGCAGGCGAGAGCGGAATGTAGCAGCACTGCGGCGCGGAAAAAACCAGCTAACGTCAGCAGATCACATCATCCTCACCGCCCGCACCACGCTACAGCAGGGTTCCTCGAGCAGGGCCGCACAAGAACCACCACCTTCCTCACACCCATGACTTCAGGAACCATCCACTGCTCCAAAAGTGGTTCTTCCATGGCATCTCTTATTGGTTCCAGCTGACACTACATACAGAACCTTAGCACTCTGTGAAGGTGCTTCTCTATTCCAACCATGGTTCCTTAAAGAACCGAAAGTGATCTGGCCTTTCTCAAACCACACCCACTTTTATTTTTTTAAAGGGTGTACATGGTTCTCTAGTTACATAAAGGAACTTGTTTAAGATCTAGAACATGTATATCCATCTGTATACTCCTGTGCCAAGGTTCTAAGTTGATGTAAATTGGATTTTATAAAAATTGTTCTTGACACTTGTGATTTAAAGAACCCACCACTCAGTTAGTGGTTCCATGCTGTTCTCAGCACTAGTACGTTCTCCACATATCGCAGCTCTAATGTTGAGGTTCCTCCGTTTCTCTAGGCAGTTGTTCTTTGAGTTCTGGTTCCGTTTGGAACTCTGAACAGTATTGATCTTTGGGTGTCTGAGAGAGAACCTCAACTGGTTCTGTAGAATCAGAGTGAACATGTTCCGCAGACTGGAGCGCAGTGGGCTTTAGGGTGCTGCTGACCTAGAACCATGCCGACTCGCCGTGAGCGTTATCGTTGGTGTGTTTATGTATATGAACTTTTTATTATATTACATTTATTAGTTTCTGCCTGAACGTTTTATTAAAGCTGAACACGTACGCCACCACGCTTAACGTTACTGATATTAATTTTATTAGTTATTTATTAACTGGTTTTATTTTATCTCTGATGTTTAATAAGTAATTTTATTTATTAATGTTAAATTTCCTGTTATTGTTCAGTAGATTTTAGTTTCAGCCTGATTGTGTTTTGGCTCAGCTACACTGCGAATGAGGGTCTCTGTCATGTAAAGCTTTGATTGATTGACTGTTTGATTGATTGATTGATTGATTGATTGATTGATTGGTGAAAAGGCGGAGGCTTTGGTTCTACAGTCCTAGAGCCCTGCAGCTTCAGGCCTGTTCTGATCCGTGAGGTTCTGAACCCATCCTGATATTAATGATCATACCGTGGTATCGTCCAGCCCCGCCTTTTGGTGAGCGGGTTATTAGCCGTCCTGTCTCTGACACATCCGTGACTTCCTGTCCCGAATTCTTCTCCTCGTAGTCTGCTCAGGGTCATGTCCCCGTTACACAGAACCGGAGTACCGTGTCAGAAATGAGCCTTTCCCTCCGGGTTTTGTCCGTTTCAGGGTTTTAATGAGTCTTTGTTCTAGACACATGGGATCCATGTGCTGTCTGCAGGTACAGTGCAGGAGCCGGCCGGGTCGTGTACCCCGTCTGGGCAGGTCATGCAGCGCGTGCCTCGGCGGTGCTGTGCGGCTCGTTGCCGTGACCAGGTGTGTAGGGACGACAGACAGGGGTCTGCAGAGCGCGTACCCCGGCCTGCATGGTGGGTGTTATTTTAGCCAGCTCTGAACTCCACCTCAGTGCTAACAGCAGGTAAGCCTACCTGTGCACGAGCTCACCTGCTATTTCTCAGTGTTTAAACACCAGACTGATTTCGGCGGCTCAGGTGCGGAAACGTGAGCATTCGCACGTGAACCTCGCGCGGACCAGACGCGGCTCGCGCGGCTCTAGTTATGAAATCCACGCTGGCATTGTCTGACAAACACGTGGACGTGAAAGAGCAGCGTGGACGGTTACGCCGCTCCTCCGTCTGCTCGTGGGTTCCAGTGCCATGAAGGTGAACGTGGGCCGCTTACAGACCCGAACCGGACCGGTTCGGCGCACTAAAACGCCCCAGTGAGTCACAAAAAGGGCACAAATCCGTGACATTGAACACGAAACAATGCAGCCGAGCGCCGTCCGTTTCCCACCCGCTTTCCGGCAGCGTCCCGCCTCGCGCGCAAGCGGATTGGCCGAGTCCGCCAGCGCAGCCAATCCCGGGGCGTGACGTGATAACTCGCAGCCAATCGCGGCTCGAGCGAGGCGGGAAGTGTCGCAAAATGGGCGGGGAACAAAAAAACAACTGCTAGCGTTAATGTTTACGGGCTTAGCGTGCGTGATTTCCAGATCGGGTTTTTGGCTGTAGTCGCGTTTAAACCCCAAATTAAAAAATAACAACAACAATAAATAAATAAAGATTAATAAAACAGAACACGTAGACACGCGCGCGCTCCGGGAGAAACAGCTGCACACAGCCAGTATTCCAGAAACGCACTCACCCCGCACGGAGCTTTGTGGCTCGCCCAGGAAGAAAATCCCAAGTTCGGCGGAGAGAGCCCGGCGCTGGTCCAGACGAGCCGCGCTGGAAGTGTGTGGTTCGCCGCTGCCCGTGCTCGTGTTCAGCCGCCGGTTCGGAGTCGTGTTGCTAAATGTTCCTCTGGTTCGTGTCTAAGTTAAGCTTCCTCTGTGCGCTGCTATTCGCCCTGGATCCCTCCCTCCCTCCCCCTGTGCCCGCGTCCTCATGTCGGATATGCCTTGCTCCAGTTTCTCACATACTCACAGTCTCCGATGTGTGTTAGTAGGTCAGCGGTTGCATAACAGGAGGCTCCGGGCGCCTGGTCACGTTCCCGCTCTCCTTCTGACCACCACGGATCAATCAGACCGGGGATTTTACCCCAGCCTATAGACCACAGCCACCCGTGTGCCTTATCTGGCCACAAGCGAGGAGAGGCTTCATCAGGTGGAGCGGTGAGGCCGTCTGGTTACACAATACGTGGAGTATTACATCACCACCACCACCACCATAGAGTTTCCCTTTCCTACACACACGAGGTGCTGGGAAGAGCGGGATGTGGAATAACCCTGGGAATGCTGTTCTCGTTTAATAAGGCTGGAGTCGACTCGTTGATGGAATTCGCCTTTCCACCTTAGATGGTACGCTCTGGTGCCTTGGGCGAATGGACTCGGGCGCCAGAGTCTAACTGCTGCACCATTGAAGGTGGAAAGGCGAATTCCACCAAGAAGCCGACCCCAGCTCGTGCTGAATGTCCCTGTGACGTGCGCAATGGGACTAAAGCCACTCTGCACCACCTGCCAGACAGATGGAGAGATGGTGTTTGTTGTTGTCTGTCTGCCCATCTGCTTCCCAAGGTTTCCTGCGTCCTGCTCACCTGCAGCTATTCAGTTGTGGTGGATTTACCGCCGGTCGGGTCTCAGCCGGGACAGGCTCTCACTAAACGGTCCTGAAGTCAATTCAGACCTGCCCCACCGCCGAAATCAGACAGACTGGTTATACACCATAGAGGACAGACAGACAGACAGACTGAACGACAGACGAGTGGGCAGACAGGCAGACCTACTGACCGAGTAATACAGACAGATAAGTGGACAGATGGACACAGAGTTAGGCAGATGAGTGGACAGAGAGAGAGAGACAGACAGAGATGAGTGGATGGGCAGGCAGACATGGAATCAGGTAGATGAGTTGATGGACAGAGAGACAGATGAGTGGACAGACTGAGGCAGACGGGGAGAGACAGACAGGCAGACAGATGAGTGGACAGAGAGACAGACAGGTTTGTGGAGATCAGGTCTCTGCGGTGTCTGACTGACGGCTGAACTCGGTCCCCTGGCGGAGTAATTGTTGGTGGAGTCCTGGGGGGGGGGGGGTTGTGGAGGGTACTGGGGGTGGTTGGTGGGGGGTGGTTTTGGGGATGGTGGTGGTATTTGGGGGGTCGCTTTGTTCCAGTTAGATCCCGAACACCCCTGCTCCACCCATCCCCCCACCCTGCATGTGTGTACTATGTGTCTGAGTCTACAGCTGACTGGTTTTGAACTTGGCCCCTCCCCCTGCTCCTCTCCATTCACCCCCATTTGCTCCCTCTGTGTCTGTTAGGGTTCCCTAGGCAACCGTTACGCTGCCTGCCTAGCAACCCCTCCCCCGTCTCCGTACAGACTCACCGTGGATTATGTAGCAGGAAGCAGTGGAGGTATGCTAACACCCTGTAGAGCCGCTATTGTCTGACCCCCGTCGCCCCGGCACCCCCACCCCCACCACACAAACGCAGACCACTGTCCCAGCATGTCCCCGTTCACCCCTGTTACACAGCCTTCACATCTATACGTCTAGTCCGTATAATAACAGTGTAATTAATAATGAAGCACAATCTGGGTTCTAGATAACGTAATTATAACGTTAATGAATATTTATACAAACACCTCATTAATATTCATTTAATTAATTTATTAGGTATGTTAATGAGTAAGATTCAGGACTGGAGGGACGTCCCTGATTTCCGGGCGAGGCTGCAGCCTGGTAAACACTGTCTGAGACGGTTCTCTGTGGTATGTAGGTAGAGACCCCTGACCGAGCTCTCCCATTGGTCAGGAGCTGCACTACACCTTACATTACCTACCAGCATCATTAGGAAGCGTACCAACCAATCAGACTCTGATCTAAAATGGGTGGAGCCAACGTCACTCTAGTCCCTCTGGAGGTTCTAGATAACGGAGCGGTGGTGTGAGCAGGTTCTGTTTAGGTGTTAGGACCGATAAACAGGACTCTACTGAGAGTCACTGGAACACCGTTAGCTTATCGCTAACTCACTATTAGAAGTTCCATAGGGCCGCTAGCAGGCATTAGCATTACTGTGGAGTTTTGACTGTTATGGCCTGCGTGCTAACAGCCCCAGCTCACCACTGATCAGCACTCCTCTGGATGAGGGGGCGGCGTTCCACACGGACGCAGGCCGGAACCCTGGAGGAAGCTCCCAGAAGAGGACCTGTTCCGTTTTAAGGCCTGCGGTCTAGAATGGGATGTTCCAGAAGCTCCTCCAGGTGTGATGTGTATGAAGCTGTCTGTAAGGTGAGAACCCGTCTGTGTAGTGAGAGACGCAGGTCGTGTAGAACACTAACCACACTTACCACACAGACCATTAACACCACACGTGTTCAGGATTTCAGGATACAGACCTAGATCATCCAGGAGCTCTGCATGTCAACACTGCAGATCATTCGTTACTGAGGGGTGGAGTGGTGTGGTGTTACTGAAGTTGTTCTAGTCAGTGATGTTGTTTTGTTTGTGGTAGTGATGGTGTTTACCGAGGTTGGTTTGTTTGTTTGTGGTGTTACTGATGTTGTTTTGTTTGTGGTAGTGATGGTGTTTACCGAGGTTGGTTTGTTTACTGTAGTTGCTTTGTTTATGTTGTTGTTTGTTGAAGCTGTTGTTATGTTTACTGTAGGTATTTGTTGAAACCATTGTGTGTGTGGTTGTGTTGTTTGTTGTCCCTGTTGGTGTTTGTAGGCCAGTTGTTGTGCCAGGTGAGTTGAGTACTGTCCTCTGTTGCCCTCTGCTGGTGAGTAACGAGTGCTGCGCGGTGTTGAAGCCTGTAGTCTCTTTATTGTGAAGGTGATTTATATAAATACAGAAATCAATGCAAAAAGTAAAAAATGGTGTTAAGGTGGTGTTAAGGTATATAATAAACAAAGAACAAATACACAATCAATATAATCATCCTCTTCTCCTGGTTCTTTTCATAGTTATATCCATATTCCATAAATAATTACACATATAGGCTTTACTTATTTATACATACATTCAGGACGTTCCCTCAGGCCGACCCCTGGAGCAAACGGAGAGTGATGCTTGGTGTGTGTGTGTTGAGTTGGTGTTGAGTCCGGTGTTGGGGCAGTCTGTGGAATATTACAGCAATGGGGGTGATTGTATAACCTCTATTCCACCCGGCAGCCCCCTGCAGTGTCCGGGGTCAGCCCTGATAGTGACGGTGTGTCGGCTGGAGGGAGGTGACGGCGATGTGTGGTACCGTTTCTCCTGCTCCACAGCTCCCTCTGCTGGTCAGCTGAACTTTAAACTCGGACTAGACTACCAACTGTGGAGTCCTCCGAGAAGCCCAGCGCCGATAGCACTCTACCCTGCTATATACATGTCAGTTCTATCACTGTGTGTGTGTGTGTGTGTGTATTTGAGTGTGTGAGAGTGTGTGTATGTATGTATGTATGTATGTATGTATGTATGTATGTATGTGTGTGTGTGTGTGTGTGTGTGTGTGTGTGTGTGTGTGTGTGTGAGTGTGTGTGTGTGTATCAGGCGTGTCTCTTCATGTGCAGTGCGAGGTGGTCCGAGCGACTGAAGGCCCGCTGGCACAGAACACACTCGTACGGCTTCAGGCCGGTGTGTTTACGGTAGTGACGTGTCAGTTCATCAGAACGAGCGAACTTCCATCCACAGCCGTCCCAGCTACAGCTATACGGCTTCTCACCTACAGAGAGAGAGAGAGAGAGAGACAGACGGAGAGACAGACAGACAGAGAGAGAGAGAGAGAGAGAGACACACAGACACAGAGAGAGAGAGAGAGAGGGAGGGAGAGAGAGAGAGAGAGAGAGAGAGAGAGAGAGGGAGGGAGAGAGGTGTTCAGGTGTGTTTTCTTTTGAAGGCTGTACTTTAGAACACGGTGTAACTCTGAAGTGGACACGGTTACGGTTCCATGTGTACACTAAGCGGGGGGAGAGGAGAGGAGTGGAGAGTCTGCAGGTGCTGAGTTACAGTTCCTACACCAATGAAGAAACTCCAGTGAGCACTTATGCTAGCTCGCTACAGCTAGCTAATCTGGCTAAGATTAGCCCCCACGGGCAAACCACATACTGCCTCCCTGATGGGCATTATCTGGGTTTATGGGAAGTTTCTATCTGTTAATCCGCATCTTCGTGTTCCGGGTGTCAGGTTTGTCAGTCTGAGAAGGGCTGACAAAGACAGCTAGCTAACTAGCTAGCTAATGCCAAGCTAATTAGCTAGGGCTAGCTAGATAGAATAGAACAACGATGCGAGTTCATTACACGCTCTCAAACCCACAGGCCACATGGAGGGATCCACAGATGGCCTGTTTGGCTGTGGGTGCTTAGATTAGCTAGATTAGCTAGATAGCTAACATTAGAGCCCAGCATACTTTAGCTGGTACATGCAGGAAAGATCTAGAATGAGTGAAGTTCTCGTTCTGGAGCTCAGCAGGTCAGCGGGTCAGCGGCGGTGCGTGGTGCGCTCATGTTGGACCAGCATAAACCCGGTAGAACCGATATAATCAACAATTGCGTGTGCTGGTGTCACGACCCTCACCTGTGTGTGTGCGCAGGTGTGCTTTAAGGTGCGAGCTCTTGGTGTATGTCTTGGTGCAGCCGGGGTAACTGCAGGAGTGCATGGCCGCCCTCCTCTTGCCTGTCGTCCTTCGGCTGCGCTTCATCTCCACTGCAGCAGGGGGAGCCGTGGAGTCTGGCAAAACGCTGACGGTGTGAGTGTGGGAGGCGGGGAAGGGAGCGTATCCGGTCTGGGGATGGTAGGGCCTGGCATGGGGATGGTTCTGGATGAAGTTGTACTGATAGTGAGGGGGTGGGGCCAAAGTCTCCAGAGGCTCCGCCCCCTCAGAAAAGTGGGTTAGGTGGGGGTAGTGGTGCCCAAATTCCCATGACCTCACTTTGCGGTCACTTTGATGAAAGCCGGGCACGTGGGAAAAGAGGAGGGGCTGGACACTTCTCCCATGATGCTCTGTGCTGTAGGTGGTGCCGTAGAGGGACGTGGGCAGAGATGAGGTCACACACTCGTTGGACAGAAGGTCCACCAGAGAGCCTGACTGATCCACCTGCAGGTCCAGCCCCGTCTGGCCCCTCTGCCCGCCTCCGTCCTGCAGCAGAGGGCGCTGGGAGGCGTAGCTCTGAGCGCAGGTCTGATCCGGAGACGTGCTGCCCCACTCTGACAGCAGCTGCTCCATATCCCAGCATGCCTCTGGGTCCTGACTGTGGTGGTGTTGGTGTCTCAGCTGATTGGAGGCGTCTGTGTGATCAGCACTCGCGCACACGCTGCGCTCCGGCGGGGAGTGCAGGCTGCTCATAGGGCAGTCCTCAAACTTCCACATCTATCAGAGAAACGGGAAAAACGAAAACCGTGTTAATGCCACAGGAACTTAACCCAGGTTACCTGAACCCTTACCGAACAGACTCATTAACATTCACACCCCCAACATCTACATACAACCACACCGGACCTACAGAACCAACACGGTGGACCATGTGGAGAACTCCAGCCTTCCAGGCTGGGAAGGGGATGGGATCCCACCTGTCGGCGGTACATGGTGGATGTTCATCTCTAATCCAGGCTGGAGTTCTTCCTGTTCACCAGCTTCCTAATCCAACGTTCCACCTTAAATACTGCAGCTGGTACAGGCACCAGAATGTCCTGCAGCTCCATTTAAGGTGGAACAGAGAATTCCCAACACAAGCTGGAGAACAGGAACTCCAGCTCCACATCTCTAACAGGATCCCGGAACACCTTTAATCCTGCAGTCTGCACATTCCACTCCGG
>JAMWET010004059.1:210000-215000 GCA_024036415.1 Prochilodus magdalenae | reverse complement strand
CTCCTACTTTCCTCTTACCGGCTCAACCCACACTGCTGCGGTCAGGAGTCGCACAGAGGGGGTCCGCTCCGAGCTTCAGCGTTGGTCCTTCAGAAAGTCCTACAGCCGGAACAGTACCCGACTGACATCAAAGGGTGTTTACAAGGTGTCCTATTACGGTCGACCGTATAGAACAGGTGCGAGCACGTCTTCTGCCTCAGGCTGTGTAGCGTGTGTATCAGCTCTTCGGTATCACAGCTGTTGAGTTATTTGGACTGTTAAAGATACCTTTGCCTTCTGGCGTTCAGGCGGTTTGTGTCATGAAGGGGCGGTGGCTCCCACAATTGTGTGAGTGGGACATGCTGCTCGAGGGCTTTCATCGGAGCGTTTAGTCTCTGATATGAAGGCCGTAACTCGAGTGCAGAATGTTCACACAAACCTTCACCATACTACGCGGGCTTAAATGTATTCGCTTAACATATACGTAGGTAATTAGGTAGGCAGTTCATCGAAGGCCCATTTACAAGGTCAGCAGTCAGTTCTAGTCATCGCCCTACTGCCTCATCAGTGAATCCGTGTCTGGGGTTAACCAACGACTGTGATAAGGGCCAAAACGATCAGGCGGACAAGTGAGCATAGGCTTTGATCTAGTGAGGCTCCAAGGGTGTGATGCACTTTGGCGGTCAGTTGGTGGCTCGCCGGTTTAGGGGTTCAAGGTGCAGTCCTAGTTAGTGTGTATGTTATAAGTGCAAGGGTTCAGGAATGTAGAGGCAGGTATTTTGACGTTGGTGTTATGATCAAGAAGCAGTGTTAAACACAAGTTTAGTGTCAACTAACACTGTTAGAGACAACGTTAGGGGCAGGCCATCATGCTGCAGTCAATGGAAGAGTCAATAACAGTATTAGAGTCAATGGTAGAGTCAGTAGAAGCAGCGTTAGAGGCAATGGCGTGGTCTAGAAGCAGCGTTAAAAGCTATGGTGTGCTCTAGAAGCGGCTATAGAACCAATGGCATGGTCTAGAAACAGTGTTAGAACCAATGGTGTGGTCTAGAAGCGGCGTTAGCGCCAATGGCGTGGTCTAGAAGCGGCGTTAGCGCCAATAGCGTGGTCTAGAAGCGGCGTTAGCGCCAATGGCGTGGTCTAGAAGCGGCGTTAGCGCCAATAGCGTGGTCTAGAAGCGGCGTTAGCGCCAATAGCGTGGTCTAGAAGCGGCGTTAGCGCCAATGGCGTGGTCTAGAAGCGGCGTTAGCGCCAATGGCGTGGTCTAGAAGCGGCGTTAGCGCCAATGGCGTGGTCTAGAAGCGGCGTTAGCGCCAATGGCGTGGTCTAGAAGCAGCGTTAAAAGCTATGGCGTGGTCTAGAAGCGGCTATAGAACCAATGGCGTGGTCTAGAAACAGTGTTAGAACCAATAGCGTGGTCTAGAAGCGGCGTTAAAAGCTGTGGTGTGCTCTAGAAGCGGCTATAGAACCAATGGCGTGGTCTAGAAGCAGTGTTAGAACCTATGGCGTGGTCTGGAAGCGGCTATAGAACCTATGGCGTGGTCTAGAAGCGGCTATAGAACCTATGGCGTGGTCTAGAAGCGGCGTTAGAACCGGTAATATGGTCGGGAAGCAGCACGTGGGTCAGCCAGCAGCGCTGGTGTTGGTGTTGGGTGATGCTGTAGTGTTTTGCAGTACTCTGGAGGTCAGTTCTGAGAAGCTGTGTGCGGCGGAGGTGATTATGAGGGGGAGGTTATCAGCACGGTGTGGCTGGTGTTTGACGTCCTGCCCTGGCGGAGATAGCGCACACAGGGAACGAGCCTCATTCTCAGCATGTCTATCACCTCACACCACACAACTCGGGCTCTTACTCAGAAAAAACACGCTCGTCCTCGCCGACTGTCACGGAGAGAGCCAGGGTCCTGCTCAAACTGCAGTTACAGCGCTGATGTGGGCCGACGGGCCCAACGATCAGAACCTCTCAGAGGGGCTGGAGGTCACGGCGTTCCTCCACACCACCCACAATAACGACCGTGAGCCTCCTTATTACCCGAGTGGTCTGATCAGTGGAGCTAGATAAACCAGACGACCTTCAGTGTATGATGTGTAAGAAGTGCTAGGTCACGTACCGGCACTGCTACTGAGAACGTTCCAGTCATGTAACTGGCTGATCTGGGTCAGCTGGTCTCCACTGTGGACCGACGTGTCCTGGGACCTGAAGTGGGAGAAGAGTCTGGTTGGTTCCTCCACCTCACCAGAACAAGCACACTGTCAGGATTTCCACCCATCCCCCCTATGATCTGGCTCTAGACTGAAACGAGCTGAATATTTAGATGAGCTCTGCTCTGATTGGCTGGTTTACAGAGAGACCCCACCCCTTATGATCACCCAGAAGCTCCATGTGGAAACTGAGAGACTAAATAAAATGAGCCTCTGTGTAAATAAGCTCCGCCTTCATACTATTGAGTTAGCTATGCTAGTTACTCTGAGCTAATGCTAGTAGCTAGCGTTCCCTGTACTAGCTACTGGCTCCATCTGGACACCAACACACAGTAGAGTTGATCCTCACTATGGAGCTCTCAGTTTAAGATGATCTCAGGATTAAAGGTGTTCCGGGATCCTGTTAAAGATGTGGAGCTGGAGTTCCTGTTCTCCAGCTTGTGTTGGGAATTCTCTGTTCCACCTTAAATGGAGCTGCAGGACATTCTGGTTCCTGTACCAGCTGCAGTATTTAAGGTGGAACGGAACGTTGGATTAGGAAGCTGGTGAACAGGAAGAACTCCAGCCTGGTTTAGAGATGAACCTCCACCATGTACCGCTGACAGGTGGGATCCTCGGGAAGGGAACGGAAAGTGCCGACACCCCCTTCCCAGCCTGGAACGCTGGAGTTCTCCACATGCTCCACCGTGTAGGTTCTGTAGCTCCGGTGTGGTGGTATGTGAGTGTTGGGGGTGTCTGTTCAGTAACAGTTTGGGATTTGGGAATCGGCCCGTTTTCCCGTCCTCCGTGGGAATGCAGGATTTGTGTGTGAAGGAGGAACAGCAGTGTTGAGGGTCACGGTTTGCGGGTTCTAGGTACTGAACTCTCCTCATTAACACCGTCACGGCCTCCCCGTGTGTGTGTTGTTTACGTGTAGAGTCAGTAAGGCGGAACCGATCAGACCTGTGAGTGTGTTGCTGTGGTGGGGAAGTTGCGCCTCTCGCGTGTTGGACATCATGAGTGTTTGGTGGTGTGTGGAAAACAGGAAGATGAGGCGGGTCATCTGAGGCTGGAGGAATGCCGTGTCTGTGTTGAGCAGGACGCTCCTGTGCCGGGCCGGTCAGTAGGGGGCAGTAGAGGCCTGAGCTGGTGTGCGGTGTCTCTGGGTTTGGTGTGTGTGAGTGTGTGGGGTAGAGATGAGTGTTCAGGTTAGGAGGAGCTGATTAAATCAGAGTCTTCAAAAAGAGAAGTGTGGATTTCATCACCTCCATCATCACCTCCATTCGGCTCAGTCTTTCATCCTTCCTTCCTTCCTTCCTTCCTTCTCCTCGCTCTCTCTCTCGCTCACTCACTCGCTCGCTCGCGCTCTCTCTGTCTCTCCCTCTCTCTCTCTCTCCCACTCGCTCGCTCTCTCTCCCTCTCTCTCCCTCTCTCTCCCTCTCTCTCTCTCTTTCTCTCTCTCTCTCTCTCTCTCTCTCTCTCTCTCTCTCTCTCTCTCTCTCTCTCTTTCTCTCTCTCTCTCTCCCTCTCTCTCTCTCTCTCTCGCGCTCTCTCTTTCCCTCACGCGCTCTCTCTCTCTCCTTCTCCCTCTCTCTTTCCCTCGCTCTCGCTCTTCCTTTAGTTTACCCTGCCCCTGTAGTGGAGTCGAGTAGAGTACTGAGTATCTGGGTGTTCTTCATTAACTTCGTCACCATGACGACTAGATCAGCATAGTTACTTTGAAGTATTTCAGAATTGGTTAGTTGGATGAGAGGTGAAAGGGTGGATGGAATGTGACGGAGTGGTGTAACAGATGTATTTCCACAGACGGACTTACTCAGAGAGTTTGGATGGAGTGATAGATGGATGAGTGTGTGGATAGAGAGAGATCTATTGATCGTTGGTAGATTAAGAGCTGGAGATGGATGAAGGGAGAGATGGATGCAGAGCTTCACGGATGGATGGATAAAGCGGTAGATGGAGGGATGGACGGAGGGTGTGTTGTGTAGCAGGACGTCAGCGCTGTGATGGAAGGATGTGGATGAGGAAACGAGCGTTGAGCTGCTCGCTCTCTGAAGGGAGGAAGTTTCCCCACAGAGACGACGTGTGGTATCAGAGGGAGGGCCTGAACATCTCCCTGCCTTTGTTCAGCAGTGGTCTTTCATCTCCGCTCACACATCCTCTCCTCCGCACACACGGTACTGCTGGAGCTCCGAGGACCCGCACCGCTCTCTGAACGCTCGGCTGCTGCTGAAGGATGATACGTGGACTGCTCCTCACGTTTCTCTCCATCCTCTCCGCCCGTGTTCTCCAGGTGTGCGGTAAGTCTGATCCAGTTCATTACAGGGTTCTAATATCACCTGTGGTAATACAGCCCCGTGTTGGTGGCAGCCCCGTGTTGGTGGCAGCCCCGTGTTGGTGGCAGCCCCGTGTTGGTGGCAGCCCCGTGTTGGTGGCAGCCCAGTGTTGGTGGCAGCCCAGTGTTGGTGGAAGTATACCATGACACCAACAGAGGAGATCCTGAGGAACCTCAGAGGAGGAGCTGCTGATGTTCATCAGCCTGGAGAAGGTTCTAGAGCCATCTCTAAAGAGTTTGGGCTCCACTGTCCCCAGTCAGACAGATAGAAGTTCGGGACCACCAACAAAGACCACTTGCCGGGCAAGGCATGTAACAGTCAGTGAGGAACCCAGGAGAACTTCTATGCAGCTAAAGACCCCAGTGCGTCACGAGTCCATCATCAGGAGAACCCTGGGCAACAGCGTTGCGCGTGGCAGGGCTGTCAGGAGAACCTCACTGCTCTCCTAAAGACACTGCTGCCCATCTGCAGTCTGATAAAGACCACATGGAGGAGCCAGAGAGGTAC
>JAMWET010004059.1:180000-205000 GCA_024036415.1 Prochilodus magdalenae | reverse complement strand
ATGGTGTGCAGTAGTGAGTGTAATGGTGTGTGGTAGTGAGTGTGTAGTAGTGAGTGTGTAATGGTGTGCAGTAGTAGTGAGTGTTTGTGATAGTGAGTGTGTAATGGTGTGTAGTAGTGAGTGTGTAATGGTGTGTAGTAGTGAGTGTGTAGTAGTAGCGTGTGTGGTAGTTTGAGCAGTGTGTGGTAGTGTGTCTCTGTAGCGGATGTTATCTGACGTATTAACACTGAACCCCAGATTTCTGCCTGCTGGCTGTAAGAGTGCGGGTTCAGGTCCTGTCAGCGCGTTCAGCCGCGTGTAACGGTGTGACGGTTAAACCCTCGACCACAACAAGCGCCTGAACATCCTGCAGCGCTGAAACCTCAACCATTCAAAACACAGGAGGCCCCACACCCTGCTCCCCACATACACACATCCACCTCACGTTACACCACCACCGCAGGCCCCGTTTCAGGCTGAGGTACGCCGTCACTAACGCACCCGAGTCCTTACAGGGGTCTCTCTCTCTCTCCCTCTCTCTCTCTCTCTCTCTCTCTCACACACTCTCCCTCTCTCTTTCTCTTTCTCTCTCACACTCACACTCTCACACACACACACACACACTCTCTCTCTCTCTCTCTCTCTCTCCCTCTCTCTCTCTCTCACACACTCTCTCTCTCTCTCTCTCCCTCTCTCCCTCTCTCCCTCTCTCCCTCTCTCTCTCTCTCTCTCTCTCTCTCTCTCTCTCTCTCTCTCTCTCTCTTTTTTCTCTCTCTCTCTCCCTCTCTTTTTCTCTCTCTCTCACACACACTCTCTCTCTCTCTCTCTCTCTTTCTCCCCCCTCTCTCTCTCTCCCTCCCCCCCCTCACACACTCTCTCTCTCTCTCTCTTTCTCTCTCTCTTTCTCCCCCCTCTCTCTCTCTCTCTCTCTTTCTCCCCCCCCCCTCTCTCTCTCTCCCCCTCTTTCTCTCTCCCTCTCTCTCTCTCTCTCCCCCTCTTTCTCTCTCTCTCTGTTTCTCATTGCAGGCTCCATCATGCCCACTGCACCTCCTCAGCTGTCAGTGACGCCCCCTGCTAGCCAAGTCCTACCTGGCAAGGTGCTTGACTTCTACTGCCAGGCTCCGCCCCCTTCTCCAGGTCAGCCTCCCCTGACCTTTCTCCTGATCAGACGGCCCTGGGGAGCAGAATCAGATCAGGAGGTGGGGCGATCCTCTGACCCCCACTTCAAAGTCGGACCGGTGAGGCACCTGGAGGAGGGCAACTACACCTGCATGTACCAGTTCACCCTTCCAGACGGGGTCCGAAACTCCAACCCCAGTTCACCAGTCTCCATCAGAATTCCAGGCAAGTTCTTCAGCACGGAATCATACACATTCCAATCCAAGCTCCAAATTCTAACAATCAGAATGGGCCTACAGTCCAGTTACAGTCGGGTTCAGATGGAATTCTGAGGGCTACAGTCGGGTTCAGACGGAATTCTGAGGGCTACGGTCGGGTTCAGACGGAATTCTGAGGGCTGCGGTCGGGTTCAGATGGAATTCTGAGGGCTGCGGTCGGGTACAGACGGAATTCTGAGGGCTGCGGTCGGGTTCAGATGGAATTCTGAGGGCTGCGGTCGGGTACAGACGGAATTCTGAGGGCTGCGGTCGGGTTCAGACGGAATTCTGAGGGCTGTAGTCGGGTTCAGACGGAATTCTGAGGGCTGCGGTCGGGTTCAGACGGAATTCTGAGGGCTGTAGTCGGGTTCAGACGGAATTCTGAGGGCTGTAGTCGGGTTCAGATGGAATTCTGAGGGCTGTAGTCGGGTTCAGACGGAATTCTGAGGGCTGTAGTCGGGTTCAGACGGAATTCTGAGGGCTACGGTCGGGTTCAGACGGAATTCTGAGGGCTGCGGTCGGGTTCAGACGGAATTCTGAGGGCTGCGGTCGGGTTCAGACGGAATTCTGAGGGCTTCAGTCGGGTTCAGACGGAATTCTGAGGGCTGCGGTCGGGTTCAGACGGAATTCTGAGGGCTACGGTCGGGTTCAGACGGAATTCTGAGGGCTGCGGTCGGGTTCAGGCGGAATTCTGAGGGCTGCGGTCGGGTTCAGACGGAATTCTGGGGGCTGCGGTCGGGTTCAGATGGAATTCTGGGGGCTGTGGTCGGGTTCAGGCGGAATTCTGAGGGCTTTAGTCGGGTTCAGGCGGAATTCTGAGGGCTTTAGTCGGGTTCAGGCGGAATTCTGGGGGCTTTAGTCGGGTTCAGGCGGAATTCTGAGGGCTTCAGTCGGGTTCAGGCGGAATTCTGAGGGCTGTAGTCGGGTTCAGGCGGAATTCTGAGGGCTGCGGTCGGGTTCAGGCGGAATTCTGAGGGCATTAATGTGTGAATGTGTTTGCCTCCACAGCTCCTTTGCCAGCTCCTCAGCTGTCTCGTGATGATGAAGGTGTGTTGGTGTGCACAGGTTCTCCCTCGTATCCCGGAGCACACTTCTCCCTCTTCCACCAGGGGACAGAATCTCCCGCGGCAACACAACACGCGCCAAAGGTCCAGTACAGTGCCCGATTTACTGTATCCGCCCAGCCAGGGCAGGTGGAGGGCGTTTACCAGTGCCAGTACAGCGTGCAGCTGGGCAGTAACTGGGCACACTCTGAACGCAGCACCGCCATAAAACTGTCCTGTACTGCAGGTTAGTGTGTGTGTGTGGGTGTGTGGTGTGTGGGTGGGTGTGTGTGGGTGTGTGTTTACGTTGGTGTAGGAGTAAACATGGCTTACCTGTGTGCTATCTTACCTGTTCTGTTTCAGGATCACCTTCTTGTAGCCACTTCCCCTCCGGTTACACGCCCCCTCCCACAGGTAACATACCCAACACGCTCAGCGTCACCCTACCCGCCCCAACACACCACATAATACCACACAGTACATTTACGGTATTTAGCTGAGGCTCTTCTCCAGAGCGGCGTACACGGGTAATCGTAGTACAGGTGGGCGGAGTCTTACCCGGGGACTCTTATTGGTGTAGCACAGCACAGTCACCCAGACCGGGATCTGGGCGTTATCCGCTGAGCTACACCACCCACAGCACCTATAACACCACATGACGTAGGACCATGTAGTGCTGTTTTCCTGACTGCCCCATGGGGGTGCTGTTCTCTTCAGCAGCTGGTAAAATGGATCTGGCTCTGATCATCGGTTCCGTCTCCGCTGCACTGCTGTTCCTGCTGGTTCTGATTATTCTGGGCGTGGCTTTGCACAAACACGGTTCGTTCACATTCACACTCAGCCTGTTCTGGGTTCTCTCTGGTTCTCCAGACGCCTCAGTAACTCTGTTCCTGTCCTCTGTTCCACAGCTAAAGCATCGGCAGAGAAGAGGAGGCAGAGGTGAGAACCGCACTGCTCAGGTTACAGGGGTCGTGTAGACTGAGGATGAACTGTAGGGGGGGTTTATCGATGGACACGCTGAGGCTCTGTCGGGCTCTGTCGGGCTCTGTCGGGCTCTGTCGGGCTCTGTCGGGCTCTGTCGGGCTCTGTCGGGCTCTACCGGGCTCTACCGGGCTCTACCGGGCTGCTGTAGGAGGTGCCCTGACAGGATGCTCCTAGGCCTGGTAGTTGATGGTCTAATGGTCAGTGCAGGGCCCGCCCTCAGGCTGTAACTGAATATCTTCAGCAGCTGGGGTGCTCTCTGTGTTCTCCCCGTGTCTCCGGCTGCTCCGGGTTCCTCCCTCAGTCCGAACACATGCAGACAGGTGAGCTGGAGATGGTATACTGCCCCCCCCAGGTGTGAGCGTATCTGTCCTGTGATGGACTGGCGGTCTGTCCCGGGTGCTTCCTGCCCTCCGCCCTGTGAGTGCTGGGATAGGCTCCGGCTAGCCCCGCCCCCTGGAGGTTTAACACCACGGGCTGTTAGGATAGGCGTGGTCTGTAGGTGCTCTGTACACGTCACTGCCTTGTTTAATCACTCCACCCTTTCTCTGACAGGCAGCAGGACGCGTTCTGGCAGCAGGTTCACTCCAGGGACCACATCATAGGTCAGTGCATGCTGGAGTAAGGTTCTCCTCTCTGTGGAGGTTGGAGCTGACTCCTTACCTGAACCTGAACATCTTCTTTCATCTGTTGTTTTTCAGATCTCACATTACAGAGGATCAACATCAGCTCAGCGGTAACAGTCAACACTGCAACACTCAACTTCAACTCCAGCATTTTAGTGCAGTATAGTACAGTTCAGTACAGTATAGTACAGTTCAGTATAGTATAGTACAGTTCAGTATAGTACAGTTCAGTATAGGTTAGTATAGTACAGTTCAGTATAGTATAGGTTAGTATAGTACAGTTCAGTATAGTACAGTTCAGTATAGTATAGTACAGTTCAGTATAGGTTAGTATAGTACAGTTCAGTATAGTATAGGTTAGTATAGTACAGTTCAGTATAGTATAGTATAGTACAGTTCAGTATAGTATAGTACAGTTCAGTATAGTACAGTTCAGTATAGGTTAGTATAGTACAGTTCAGTATAGTATAGGTTAGTATAGTACAGTTCAGTATAGTACAGTTCAGTATAGTATAGTTCAGTATAGTACAGTTCAGTATAGGTTAGTATAGTACAGTTCAGTATAGTATAGGTTAGTATAGTACAGTTCAGTATAGTATAGTTCAGTATAGTACAGTTCAGTATAGGTTAGTATAGTACAGTTCAGTATAGTATAGGTTAGTATAGTACAGTTCAGTATAGTATAGTACAGTTCAGTATAGTATAGTTCAGTATAGTACAGTTCAGTATAGGTTAGTATAGTACAGTTCAGTATAGTATAGGTTAGTATAGTACAGTTCAGTATAGTACAGTTCAGTATAGTATAGTACAGTTCAGTATAGTATAGTTCAGTATAGTATAGTTCAGTATAGGTTAGTATAGTACAGTTCAGTATAGTATAGGTTAGTATAGTACAGTTCAGTATAGTATAGTACAGTTCAGTATAGTACAGTTCAGTATAGTATAGTACAGTTCAGTATAGTATAGTATAGTTCAGTATAGTACAGTTCAGTATAGTATAGTATAGTGTAGTTCAGTATAGTACAGTTCAGTATAGTATAGTACAGGACAGTTCAGTATAGTACAGTATAGGTTAGTACAGTATAGTATAGTATAGGTTAGTATAGTACAGTTCAGTATAGTATAGTACAGTTCAGTATAGTATAGTACAGTTCAGTATAGTTCAGTATAGTACAGTTCAGTATAGGTTAGTATAGTACAGTTCAGTATAGTATAGGTTAGTATAGTACAGTTCAGTATAGTATAGTACAGTTCAGTATAGTACAGTTCAGTATAGTATAGTACAGTTCAGTATAGTATAGTATAGTTCAGTATAGTACAGTTCAGTATAGTATAGTACAGTTCAGTATAGTATAGTACAGGACAGTTCAGTATAGTACAGTATAGGTTAGTACAGTATAGTATAGTTCAGTATAGTATAAGATAGTTCAGTATAGTATAGATTAGTATAGTATAGTTCAGTACAGTGTTGTGCAGTCCAGTTTAGTATTGTATAGTACAGTACAGTGTGGTATAGTACAGGATGGTACTCTACAGTGCAGTATAGTGCAGTATAGTTCGGTATAGTACAGTACAGGAGTAATTAGTAGAAGTCCAGTTGTCCATCCTTTTATCAGCCTACTGGTCAGCAAACTTTTACCCCTTAGACTCCACACTTACATTCCTCCCTGGATTATATTATTCATATCTGGTTCTGAGCGAATCATAACTGAAATGGTGGAGTCTATTTTACACACCGCTTCGTTCATTCAGTACATACTACATACTGAGTACATACTGAATACATACTGAGTACATACTAAATACTGAATACATACTGAGTACATACTAAATACTGAATACATACTACATAGTGAGTACATACTACATAGTGAGTACACACTAAATACTGAATACACACTAAATACTGAATACATACTAAATACTGAATACATACTACATAGTGAGTACATACTACATAGTGAGTACACACTAAATACTGAATACATACTGAATACTGAATACATACTGAATACATACTAAATACTGAATACTGAGTACATACTAAATACTGAATGCATACTAAATACTGAATACATCCTACATACTGAATACTGAGTACATACTACATGCCGTGTTGATGATCCAGCAGACAGAACTGAACACTGAATGTGATGGTGGCTGTGATTTCAGGAATGTGTCGGAGATGAAGGTGAACGGGTTTCAGTTTCGGAGCACATCTACGACTGCCCCTTCAGCACGTTCAACACTCCTTTAGACAAATGAGCCGGCATGTCCCTCTGAGAGATCCACCTGACCAGCCTGCAGCCAGGACATTTACAGGTGTGCAGCTTACCTGCAGTGTGCTGCAGTGGGCGGGGCATTCAGGTGGCGTGGCATGAAAGTATTTGGTTTGCACTGAGCTCTGCCGGGTCATCACTTTAGTTTCAGTTTCAGGTAAACAGGCTCTTCTCACGCGGGCTGAACCCTGTACGTCCTCTCGGTGGGGGTCCTACAGCTGTAGCAGCCCCATCCACATACCCTACACCTTTACTGTACACTCAAATCCAGCGTCTTACCTGCGCTACTGCGTGCTCTGAGCCATCCTTCACATCAATATGCAGTCAAATATCTTATTACATTATTATTATTATTATTATTATTATTATTATTATTATTATTATATTATTATTATATTATTATTATATTATTTTATTATTATTATTATTATTATATTATTACTATATTATGTGTAACGGGGGTTGTATGATCTCTACTCTCTCTGTTCAGATCGGCACTCCCGCGTTGCTGTACGGTGTGTGTAAAGCCTATGCTGGTTTCTGGTTGTGTAAATAATGTCTCTAAATTAAATGGGTTTTCTAAGCAGCGCTGTCTGGTGTTTGATTCGCACGCAGTCGCCTCCACCTGAGCGCGAGGACAGGACGGGGAGTAGAGTTATACAGTCCACTGCTACAGAATCACAGCGTGTGGTTCCCTTTGGCCTTCTGAGGATTCATTGTGGCCGTGTTGAGGGTGTGGAAGCAGGAGCCCGTGTTCAGCAGTGGTGTGTGTGAGAGCTGGTCAGCGCAGTGAAGATGTGAAGTGTGGGTTTCTGGTTAGACTAAAACTGCAGGGCGTTCCTCTCAGGTTTAGATTAGTTTCAGGTTTAGTTTCAGGCTTTACTGAGAAAGTGTAATAACCCTATACCCCAGTATAATAACATATACCCCAGTATAATAACCCTATACTCCAGTGTAATAACCCTATACCCCAGTATAATAACATATACCCCAGTATAATAACCCTATACCCCAGTATAATAACCCTATACCCCAGTATAATAACCCTATTACCACCAGTAAATAATAACCCTATTACTCCAGTATAATTTAACCCTATACCCGTAATATAATAACCCTATACCCCAGCTATAATAACCCTATAACCCCCAGTAATAATAAACTATACCGCCAGTCATATTAACCCTATACTCCCAGTATAATAACCCTATACCCCAGTATAATAACCCTATTACCCAGTATATATAATAACATTATACCCCCAGTATAAATACCCTATAAACCCCAGTATAATAAACCCTATTTACCCACAGTATAAATCACCCTATACCCCAAGATATAATATAAACCTTATACTCCAGTATAAATAACATATACCCAGTCAGTAGAATAAACCCTATACCCCGTTATAAATACCCTATAATACCGCAGTATAATAACCACCTATACCCCAGGTATATAACCCTATAACTCCAGTATAATAAACATATACCCCAGTTATAATAAACCCTATACCCCAGTATAATTAAACCTATACCACCAGTATTAATAACCCTATACTCCAGTATAATAACCCTTATACTCCAGTATAAAATACCCCTATTACCCCAGTATAACTAACCCCTATACTCCCCCAGATATATAACCCGATACCCCAGTATAATAACCCTATACCCCAGTATAATAACCCTATACCCCAGTATAATAACATATACCCCAGTATAATAACATATACCCCAGTATAATAACCCTATACCCCAGTATAATAACATATACCCCAGTATAATAACATATACCCCAGTATAATAACCCTATACCCCAGTATAATAACATATACCCCAGTATAATAACCCTATACTCCAGTATAATAACATATACCCCAGTATAATAACCCTATACCCCAGTATAATAACATATACCCCAGTATAATAACATATACCCCAGTATAATAACCCTTATAAATACCCCAGTATAAGTAACCCGCCCCATTACCCCAGTATAATATAACCCTATACCCCAGTTGTAAATAACCCTATACCCCAGTGTGAATAACTCCTATACCCCAAGTATAATAACATATACCCCAGTATCAACACCCCTATACCCCAGTAACTAACAACCAATATACCCCCAGTATAACAAACCCCTATAGCCCCAGTATAATCACCCTATACCCCAGTATAATAACCCTATACCCCATTATAATAACCCTATACCCCAGTATAATAACCCTATACTCCAGTATAATAACCCTATACTCCAGTATAATAACCCTATACCCCAGTATAATAACCCTATACCCCAGTATAATAACCCTATACCCCGGTATAATAACCCTATACTCCGGTATAATAACCCTATACCCCGGTATAATAACATATACCCCAGTATAATAACCCTATACCCCAGTATAATAACCCTATACCCCAGTATAATAACCCTATACCCCAGTGTAATAACCCTATACCCCAGTGTAATAACCCTATACCCCAGTATAATAACATATACCCCAGTATAACAACCCTATACCCCAGTATAACAACCCTATACCCCAGTATAACAACCCTATACCCCAGTATAATAACCCTATACCCCAGTATAATAACCCTATACCCCAGTATAATAACCCTATACCCCAGTTATACTATACCCTATACTCCGGTATAATAACCCTATACCCCAGTATAATAACATATACCCCAGTATAATAACCCTATACCCCAGTATAATAACCCTATACCCCAGTATAATAACCCTATACTCCAGTATAATAACATATACCCCAGTATAATAACATATACCCCAGTATAATAACCCTATACCCCAGTATAATAACCCTATACCCCAGTATAATAACATATACCCCAGTATAATAACCCTATACCCCAGTATAATAACCCTATACCCCAGTATAATAACCCTATACCCCAGTATAATAACCCTATACTCCAGTATAATAACATATACCCCAGTATAATAACATATACCCCAGTATAATAACATATACCCCAGTATAATAACCCTATACCCCAGTATAATAACCCTATACTACACATATATATAACATATACCCCAGTAATAACAACCCTATTACCCCAGTATAAGAAACCCTATACCCCAGTATAATAAACCTTATACTCCAGTATATATAAACCCTTATACCCAAGTATAATAGTACACAATTACCCAGTGTATAATAACCCTATACCCCAGTATAATAACCCTATACCCCAGTATAATAACCCTATACCCCAGTGTAATAACATATACCCCAGTATAACAACCCTATACCCCAGTATAATAACCCTATACCCCAGTATAATAACCCTATACCCCAGTATAATAACCCTATACCCCAGTATAATAACATATACCCCAGTATAATAACCCTATACCCCAGTATAATAACCCTATACCCCAGTATAATAACCCTATACCCCAGTATAATAACCCTATACCCCAGTATAATAACCCTATACCCCAGTATAATAACCCTATACCCCAGTATAATAACATATACCCCAGTATAATAACCCTATACCCCAGTATAATAACATATACCCCAGTATAATAACATATACCCCAGTATAATAACCCTATACCCCAGTATAATAACATATACCCCAGTATAATAACATATACTCCAGTAT
This sequence comes from Prochilodus magdalenae, assembly GCA_024036415.1. Taxonomy (NCBI): domain Eukaryota; kingdom Metazoa; phylum Chordata; class Actinopteri; order Characiformes; family Prochilodontidae; genus Prochilodus; species Prochilodus magdalenae. Next base: position 195,066 of record JAMWET010004059.1, on the reverse strand, counting down.
AATAAGACCCGGACACTACACTGGCCTACCTGTAATAAGACTCCTATTACTGTGTCTGTAGCTAGCGCAGTGTGTCTGTAGCTAGCGCAGTGTGTCTGTAGCTAGCGCAGTGGGTCTGTAGCTAGCGCAGTGTGTCTGTAGCTAGCGCAGTGTGTCTGTAGCTAGCGCAGTGGGTCTGTAGCTAGCGCAGTGTGTCTGTAGTTAGCGCAGTGGGTCTGTGGAAGCTCAGTAGTAAACTCTGATCTTCCACAGTAATAAAATAATATAAACTACATTAAAATCTGATTAATTATGAATAATAATAATAATGATAATAATAATAATAATTAATCCTGTATGATGATTATCTATTTAATAATTACCTCTCGGTGAGAACCCTTATACTGCTCTAGCTAATCAGGCGTCAGGATCTGGGTCGAAACTGCTGCTGATAAGAACGCTGAGCTGTAAAGCAGTTTTACGGCTCCGGCAGTGCGGGTGGAGATGGGTGGAGGCCTCTCTGGCCAGCTGCAGTGTTTGGCTCAGGACAGATGTTTGTTTTGGGTGGGGTGGATAAAGAGCCTCACAGCTCGTCCTGCGTCACACAGCTGATGTGAGCCTGATGCAAATGACCCTGCTGCCATTATCAGCACTGAGGCCCTTCACCTGCGCTGCCCTGCTGCAGCCTGCAGCCTGCGGCTCCCGCTAACCTCTGTCCCACACCAGCGAGGCCACGTAGACCCAGCTGGGTACGATCACATACAGATACGTTACAGATACGTTACATATACGTTACAGATACGTTACATATAGGTTATATAGAATACATGTGGGATATATACGTATATATATCTTATTGGTAATATATGTGTGTGTGTGTGTAAGTGTGTGAGTGTGTGTGTGTGTGTGTGTGTGTATGTGTGTATTATGTGTGTGTGTGTATTATATGTGTGTGTGTGTGTGTGTGTGTGTATTATATGTGTGTGTGTGTGTGTATGTGTGTGTAAGTGTGTGAGTGTATATGTACCTGTATAACTCCCGGTCCTGGGCTGTTATGAACTCAGGTGTGTGTGTGTGTGTGAGTGTATGTGTACCTGTATAACTCCCGGTCCTGGGCTGTTATGAACTCAGGTGTGTGTGTGTGTGTGTGTGTGTGTGTGTGTACCTGTATAACTCCCGGTCCTGGGCTGTTATGAACTCAGGTGTGTGTGTGTGTGTGTGTGTACCTGTATAACTCCCGGTCCTGGGCTGTTATGAACTCAGGTGTGTGTTTGGTGAGGTAGATAAGGTGCCGCTGGCTCATTTGCGATTCCCCCTGCTCCCATGCAGCCGGTGATAACCGCCACGGTAGGACCGGGCTGATGAATAATTAACAGCAGATTGGAGGCCGGTTTAAACGAGCCTTGCTGGATTGTTCTCATGCTCCACTGAAGATGTTTTCCCTGGGAGTCTTCCCAGCTCCACCTGCCGTCTCCATAGAGACCCATTCTAAAGCTCGGAGGAGTGCTGCTGCCGTGGGGATGATTCAGCGGAGCAGTCATTAGAGCCCCGATGTCTCTCTGTGATTTAGGCCCAGTGATGTCCTACATAGAGATCTGTCTGCCATGGCGGCCTAGAGCGCCTAGGTCTGAATATCACTTTAACACTGGGGGCGGGTTGTGTGTGTGTGTGTGTGTTGTGTGTGTGTAGGTAGTGCCTGTGTGTATAGGCTAGTTAGGCCTGTCATGTATACTCTCCCGTGTCCCGGGCTGTTTGTAGGTGAACTCAGGCCTGTGTAGCGTAGTGTGTGTGGCCTGTGTGCTAGTGTACCTGTATGTTAGGTAGTCCCTGTTCTTTAAGCTAGTTTAAGCTGTCTTATGAATTAGGCTCAGGTGTTATAGGCCTGTTTGGTGAGTTAGGGCTTGTCCTGTAGGTTGCCGCTGTAGCTCATTTTGCGATTCCCCCTGCTCCCTATGCAGAGCCGGTGAGCTAGTTAGGTCCGCCACGGTTAGGTAGGACCGGGCTGATGAATAATTAACAGCAGATTGGAGGCCGGTTTAAACGAGCCTTGCTGGATTGTTCTCATGCTCCACTGAAGATGTTTTCCCTGGTTAGTCCTTCCCTAGCTCCACCTAGCCGTCCTGTCTGTATAGAGATTACGCCTGTCTGTAGGTAGTTACGCCTCGGAGGTTAGTATACGCTGTCTGTAGGCGTGGGTCTGATGATAGGCATGTCTGTAGCTAGTTTAAGCCTAGTCTTGGTAGCTAGCCCCTTGTCTGTAGGTAGGTAGGCCTGTCTGTGAGCTAGGTTAGGCCCTAGTTAGGTGTGTATGTCCTACGTCCTGTCCAGCACGGGCCTTCTGTAGAGTTAGGCCTGTCTGTAGCTATTAGGTCTGTCAGCTAGTTAGGCCGGTCTTTCAGCTGAGTTAGGCCTGAGCTGTAGTAGTTTACGCCTGTCTGTAGGTAGTTAAGGCCTGTCTGTCTGTAGCTAGTTAGGCCTGTCTGTAGCTAGTTAGGCCTGTCTGTAGGCAGTTAGGTGGCCTGTCAGGTAGGTAGGCCTGTCTGTGGGTAGGCCTGTTGTAGCTAGTGTAGGCCTGTCTGTAGGCCTGTCTGTAGCTAGTTAGGCCTGTCTGTAGCTAGTTAGGCCTGTCTGTAGCTAGTTAGGCCTGTCTGTAGGTAGTTAGGCCTGTCTGTAGGTAGTTACGCCTGTCTGTAGGTAGGTAGGCCTGTCTGTAGGCAGTTAGGCCTGTCTGTAGGCAGTTAGGCCTGTCTGTAGCTAGTTAAGCCTGTCTGTAGCTAGTTAGGCCTGTCTGTAGGTAGTTAGGCCTGTCTGTAGGCAGTTAGGCCTGTCTGTAGGTAGGTAGGCCTGTCTGTAGGTAGTTAGGCCTGTCTGTAGGTAGTTAGGCCTGTCTGTAGCTAGTTAGGCCTGTCTGTAGGTAGTTAGGCCTGTCTGTAGCTAGTTAGGCCTGTCTGTAGCTAGTTAGGCCTGTCTGTAGCTAGTTAGGCCTGTCTTTAGCTAGTTAGGCCTGTCTGTAGGTAGTTAGGCCTGTCTGTAGCTAGTTAGGCCTGTCTGTAGCTAGTTAGGCCTGTCTGTAGGCAGTTAGGCCTGTCTGTAGGCAGTTAGGCCTGTCTGTAGCTAGTTAGGCCTGTCTGTAGGTAGGTAGGCCTGTCTGTAGGTAGGTAGGCCTGTCTGTAGGTAGGTAGGCCTGTCTGTAGGTAGGTAGGCCTGTCTGTAGGTAGGTAGGCCTGTCTGTAGGTAGTTAGGCCTGTCTGTAGGTAGTTAGGCCTGTCTGTAGGTAGTTAGGCCTGTCTGTAGGTAGGTAGGCCTGTCTGTAGGTAGTTAGGCCTGTCTGTAGCTAGTTAGGCCTGTCTGTAGCTAGTTAGGCCTGTCTGTAGGTAGTTAGGCCTGTCTGTAGGTAGGTAGGCCTGTCTGTAGGTAGGTAGGCCTGTCCAGATAAGATGTATACCATGGGAACACAGTACCAGTGAGATTAGCGTGGTCAGCCAGCTGCTTCCTCAGTCTGGGAGTTCTGTAGCTGTTTGAGATTCCCAGGCTAGGAAGGTTTATTGTTTAGTAACTGGATGGAAAACATGCAAACCGGGTTTTGGGAATTGAGGAATGGACCTGTTCTGCTGGACCCCCATAGAACAGACAAGTGTACTACAGAAGCATGAGGAGCAGGGAACGTTCAGTAGGATGTGATTGGGTATTTGGTCTCGTGGTGTTGAGTCAGGCTGGCAGTCACGGCCGAAGCACATGTTTCATAACAAACAACTCCGTTACGCCACCGAGGAATTATGAAATCCGGCTGGAATGCTGCCAGGAGAGCTCTATTGTGTGTTGGGCTTTAAAGCCGCCGAAGTGAAACAAAGACCTGAATAGGTACCGGCCCCTGACCTCGGAACACCGGCCCTCGGCAGGTTCCACCCGCCATGGGGCCGCTCGGGTTGGTGATTGGGTGTTGTCTCTCCGGTGACTCATCCATGACTCCAATCTCCTCTATCTAAATGGCTTTTATGGCGGCATCCAGATCATAAAGCCGAAGCCCGTAATTACACAGGCCAGCTTTATGTTAGTGGCCCTCGTTCAGGTTGCTAACTGCTATCGATCGCTCTGGGTAAATAGGCACGGATTGTGGAATGTCAGAATGGATTTTCCTTAATTATGATAACACACGGTGAGGGTTTACAGGCCACAGTACAACCCCCCCCCACCAAGAAACCACATTCGCACCACGTCTGAGTTTATTTATATTTATTATATGTATATAGGTGTCGATGTTGGACTGCTGTGTAAACTCAGGTACATAAACAACCTACAGGTACATTAACGTGTTCAGTGTCTGTTCAAAAATCAGCCACAATTTCAGAAGCACTGAATCATAACCTATAACGAAATTAATAACCGAGTCTGTAAGTCCTATTATAGCTGAGTAGATAATACACGCGAGCCCTCGCAGTGAAAGTGATCATATAGCGTGAAGCCTAATCATAAATATAGCATATATGTAATATAGATTAGTGACTTAAACATAAATAAAGCACAGCTGTTTACTGTTACTGATAAAATAGAAAACATCACGACGGATCTTCTACGACGGTAATATCTCTCTGGCTGGAAAGTCTCATTATATCCTATGGACCTTATGGAATTATTAAGTAGCTGGGATGCTAGTTTACTTACATCTATGCTAAGCTAACAGTCCTGCACATGTAACCGTGCTATGACGTAGGTGTGAAGGTCTGGCTGCGTCCGCTGTAATATAAACCCAGCAGCCTGTAGGTTTTTCATGGCCGGTCAATGTGCGGGAGTGCTAGTGTGCAGTTAGCGTGTAGCGAAGTTCCTGACTGCTCTAATGACCTCATACAGGGGCGTTATAGGGAAGTGTGCACAGAACGAAAGAGATCAGCTCTGGAGCGCTGCTGTTTACCACCACATGTAGAAGCTCCATAAGGAAAAGCAGCTAAGACCCAGCACTCATCCGGACGCTAATGGCTAACTACCATCCGGACGCATTAACTAAGCTCGTCCAGCTCCAACGGCTCTCCTACCGCCGCTTCTGGCCAGTCCAGTGTCCACAGTCCTCCCTCTGTCCGAGTCCGGTGTGCTTACACTTGATCAGACGCTCCAATATTCCAGCATGTCAGTCTATATTAGCATATTAGCCTCCAGTGTGCTGGGCTAAACTGGGCGGGCTTTAGGATGCACCAGGAGGTGTTGTGGCCAGTCCCAGCCGTTCTCTGAGGTGTCCGGCGGTCATTCCTGCTGCTCCCCGTGTCCGTTGACCAGGCCGTTCTCCCAGCGCTGTAGCAGCACGCTCTTCTGCCGCTTCGGGCTTTTCTGCACCTGCATGGAATTCACAGCACACTGTATCCGGAACGTAGTACCAAGACATGTGTCCACAGTCTTAGAACTAAAGCTACATATTAGCATTACTAGCGTGATGCTAACTGCGTACCTGAACAGTAATGACATAAGGAGGAGATGGGGGCGCTTGTAACTGTAACCATGGCGTCCTGTGTGACACTGTGGGTGTCCATGGTAGTGTGTGGTGTCTGTGGTTGTAGTGTGGTGTGTGGTTGTAGTGTAGTGTGTAGTGTCTGTGGTTGTAGTGTAGTGTGTAGTGTCTGTGGTTGTAGTGTGTAGTGTCTGTGGTTGTAGTGTGTAGTGTCTGTGTTTGTAGTGTGGTGTGTAGTGTCTGTGGTTGTAGTGTGTAGTGTCTGTGGTTGTAGTGTGTAGTGTCTGTGGTTGTAGTGTGTAGTGTCTGTGGTGTCTGTGGTTGTAGTGTAGTGTGTGGTGTCTATGGTTGTAGTGTGTTGTGTAGTGTCTGTGGTTGTAGTGTAGTGTGTAGTGTCTGTGGTTGTAGTGTCTGTGGTTGTAGTGTAGTGTCTGTGGTTGTAGTGTAGTGTGTAGTGTCTGTGGTTGTAGTGTGTAGTGTCTGTGGCTGTAGTGTGTAGTGTCTGCGGTTGTAGTGTGGTGTGTAGTGTCTGTGGTTGTAGTGTAGTGTGTAGTGTCTGTGGTTGTAGTGTAGTGTGTGGTGTCTGTGGTTGTAGTGTAGTGTCTGTGGTTGTAGTGTGGTGTGTAGTGTCTGTGGTTGTAGTGTGTAGTGTCTGTGGTTGTAGTGTAGTGTGTAGTGTCTGTGGTTGTAGTGTAGTGTGTAGTGTCTGTGGTTGTAGAGTGTAGTGTCTGTGGTTGTAGTGTGGTGTGTAGTGTCTGTGGTTGTAGTGTAGTGTGTAGTGTCTGTGGTTGTAGTGTAGTGTGTGGTGTCTGTGGTTGTGAGTGTAGTATGTGTGTCGTGTGTGGTGTGTAGTGTCTGTGGTTGTAGTGCTGTAGTGTCTGTGGTTGTAGTTAGAGGTGTGTAGTGTGTGTAGGTGTATGATGTGTGTGTAATAGTGGTGGTAGTGTAGTGTTTGTGTGGTGTCTGTGGTTGTAGTGTAGTGTCTGTGGTTGTAGTGTAGTGTCTGTGGTTGTAGTGTGTAGTGTCTGTGGTTGTAGTGTGTAGTGTCTGTGGTTGTAGTGTAGTGTGTAGTGTCTGTGGTTGTAGTGTAGTGTGTAGTGTCTGTGGTTGTAGTGTGTAGTGTCTGTGGTTGTAGTGTGTAGTGTCTGTGGTTGTAGTGTGGTGTGTAGTGTCTGTGGTTGTAGTGTAGTGTGTAGTGTCTGTGGTTGTAGTGTAGTGTGTGGTGTCTGTGGTTGTAGTGTAGTGTGTAGTGTCTGTGGTTGTAGTGTAGTGTCTGTGGTTGTAGTGTGGTCTGTAGTGTCTGTGGTTGTAGTGTGTAGTGTCTGTGGTTGTAGTGTGTAGTGTCTGTGGTTGTAGTGTGTAGTGTCTGTGGTTTGTTAGTGTGTTGTTCGAGTGTAGTGTTCTGTAGTGGTTGTAAACTAGTGTCTTGTGTAAGCTTCGCTGTAGTTGTAGTGTGTAGTGTCTGTGGTATGTGTGTCACGTGTTGTAGTGTCTGTTTTGTTTGTAGTGTGGTGTGTAGTGTCTGTGGTTGTAGTGTAGTGTCTGTGGTTGTAGTGTAGTGTCTGTGGTTGTAGTGTGGTGTGTAGTGTCTGTGGTTGTAGTGTGGTGTGTAGTGTCTGTGGTTGTAGTGTGTAGTGTCTGTGGTTGTAGTGTGTAGTGTCTGTGGTTGTAGTGTAGTGTGTGGTGTCTGTGGTTGTAGTGTAGTGTGTGGTGTCTGTGGTTGTAGTGTAGTGTGTGGTGTCTGTGGTTGTAGTGTCTGTGGTTGTAGTGTAGTGTAGTGTCTGTGGTTGTAGTGTGGTGTGTAGTGTCTGTGGTTGTAGTGTAGTGTGTGGTGTCTGTGGTTGTAGTGTAGTGTGTGGTGTCTGTGGTTGTGTAGTGTGTAGTACAGTGTATATGGATCTGCTATGATGTATGGAATGTGATGGTAGCTGTACTCTACATACGCCATGTTACCGCCCTCCTGTACCCTGGTGCATTGTAGTAACTAGTGTCGTTGTTGTGTAGTCACAGCCCTGAGGTGAACACACTAAGCCTCGAGCAGGAACAGCGCCCCCTAGTTGTGCTGTCTGTGTTTTGAGATGTTATTTGCTGGTTCTATCGGATGTTATGTTCGTTTGGAAGTGTTAATGTGGCTGTTAGTGTGTGGGTTTTACAGGTTCCCCCCTCGGACAGTCCCCGGTGGCTATTCCAGGATGGTCATCCAGTGGACAGACGTTCCTAGACAAGTCAGTGTCTCCCAAACACTTCCTGATATGAGCGACTCTAACAGCTTCCTGCACCTAGCGGACCAGCCGGCCAGGTAGGAGTGTCTGATAGAGTGGACAGTGAGTGGACACAGTGTTTACCATGACAACAGAACCATAGAGTGTATTCCAGTCAGGTACAGTCCACACCGCGGCCCTCAGAGCGCTGTCCACTCAGATACACCCACACAAACCCGAGTATGCGGGTTCTGACACTGTACGACTCTGTTATCTATAAACATGGAGACGAACAGCTTGGACACGTGGTAGTGCCTGTTTATAGGTGACAGTGAGTCATGCAGCGTGTAATCCAGATTATCAGGAGCACTAGAGATTAGAGAACATTAGAGCCTCATTAAAACTGCGCTGTTTAGTTTATGTGGTCTGTAAACATCCAAACACTGCTGCTCAGACCCACTGTGTGGGTGGGTGTGTGTGTAGGGGGGGTGGTTTGGGGGTGTGTCTGGATATGTATGTGTGTGTGTGTGTGTGGATCTGTGTGTGTGTGGACGTGTGTGGTTGGGGGGTATGTCAGTTGTGTGTTTGTGTGTGTATGTATGGATGTGTGTGTGTGTGTGTGTGTGTGTGTGTGTGTATGGGTGGGTGTGTGTGTGTGTGTGGACGTGTGTGGTTGGGTTAAGTGTAGAGGTTAAATTCCTCTGTGTGCAGCACAAATGGTTCTATGTTCTAAATGAAAGTGCTATGCTGGTTATGCTAATGTGTAAACTTCCCTAGCTTGTTAGCTTGCTAGCTTGTTAGCTTGTTAGCGTGCAGCTCCAGTGCTGCAGTAGTGAGTGAGGGGTAGATCGTTCTAGACTGTGATCACTATTGCTGTACTTCTGTTTAGAGAGGCGGCCATGATGTCTGCTGAGCGCCGTGTACCTCGAGCTGTGCTCTGTGTTCGTCCTGCAGTGGAGGAGGCGGCCACGTCAGGTCCAGCTTACCCAGAGACTGTCGCACTGAGAAGGTCAGACAGACAGACAGACAGACAGACAGACAGACGGGAGAAAACAGTCAGTGTACAGGGTGTCTGCAGTTTGTTGGTTTAATAATAAACACTCTCTCTCTCTCTCTCTCTCTCTCTCTCTCTCTCTCTCTCTCTCTCTCTCTCTCTCACACACACACACACTCACTGGACTGTCTGGACTGTCTGTCACAGTGGGCGTGTCCCTGTATTTGTGGTAAACGTTTACCGTTTACAGTTTTAAGAAAAATGACTCAAACAGTAAAGGTTCATGACTATCCCAGACCAAACGGTCCCAAACAGGATTTCCTGGTCATGTGACGTCCTTCCAAAGTAAAAGCCGCTTTAAACCAGCAGTAAATCTATAAAACGCGGTTTATATGCTGCCATTTAGTACAGCAACTGCTCCCAGATGACATAACCCTGCAGGGGTCAGAGGTCAATCAGAACAGGCTTACTGCTACACTGAACTGTCACTGGGGCGGAACCCTCAAGGGCGTGTCTGTAGAACCCTTGTTTGGGGAACACGGTTCTGTGTATTCTGAAGGCGTGTTGGCGGCGACGCCCTGCTCTGTCTCCAGAGTCCAGATTTTAATGTTCTGTTTTATGGCGTCAGGGATGAATCTGTAACTTCCCCCAGTAAACTTACGTAACCCGGGCCATCTTCAGTGCTAGGGTCATATATCCCTCGGGTCCGTTTGAGGCCAGCGGTACCAGATAACAGTCTGGTGTTAAAGACGTCTGGGTTCCGTGTATCAGAGAGCTCTAATGGAGCTAGCATGCTAACCAGCTAGCCCCGGCCCTGTCTGTAATACCACAGTGTACCTGAGGAGGCGATAGTGAGGCACTGTAGCGCTGTAGGAGGGGAGTCAGTCCAACATGAGAGGATGGAGAAGTAGCTCTGCTGCTCCGACGGGGTATCCTAACCTCTATCAGTCAGGGCGGTGGAGCTGCTCCCGGTTAGATCAGGTAAGAGCAGGTAGACCATGAGAGGAGCTGGACACACCACCATGACTGAAGCTCGGACCACCACCTCCACCCAACCACGATCAGCAGCAGACAGAAGGAGTGATGTAAACAGGAGCAGGAGAGGAGTTAACACTGGAGACGCTCCGTCTGATGATGAACTCGGAACGGTTGAACAGTGAAGAGAGAGGAGGAGAAGGAGGAGGAGGAGGAGGAGGAGGAGCACGTCCTGGTGATGTGTTACACGCCGCTCCTTTAAGGCCACTGCTGTACCTGCAGGAGTGCTTCACTGTGGAGATCCAGCAGGCCATCAACACTCATCACTACACGCTCGGTGTTCAGGTGTTCATCCGTGCTAAACGCTAACCCTTCACCTACGACAGGCCACGCCCCTTTTTAAAGCCTCTGCTTTTTATTATTATTACGTAAGCGACTGTCTCTCACACACACCGGCATGTTTCTGCAGCCCCGCCCACTCCGGCCTGGGCGCCTCCCCCACAGGAGGCGCAGTAAAACCATAACCCGTGTGGGTTTAATATGGAAACTTTGACCGCAGGATCTGATCCCAGCGCTCGACCCGGCCGAGCAGTGTGGACGTCTCACACGAGGAGAACAGCGGACGTTCTAGTATCTAGTCCAGCCAGAGTGACCGATACACCATTAGACACGCCATCCAATCACGATAGCACCCTACCCGTGTCTTCTAAGTGTGTATGGAATGTTGGTGATGAAAATCTGGAAAACCTGGAAATACTAAGTTCCTTTGGGGGACTATTTGACCTCACAGCGCCCTGCAGCATGTATCCCTCCACCATGAATGGAGTTTAAGGCTGAGATCTTCTCCACACTATCATAAACAGCGTCTCAGACATCAGGCAGCGTATTCAGAACCACCTCATGTAGGAACTTCCTGTGGGGGAGCTTTTCTTCCGATCCCGGAACCTCTTTAGAGGCTAAACCAGCAGAATTCCTCTGTACCACTGACTATGATTGGCATACGGTGCCATCAGGACTGGAATCCGGTTCTAAGAAGGGAGGGATGAAACAGGCCTGTCTTTCACTTTGTTTTCTTTTAGATTTCCAGAAAAATTCCCAGTAAGCAGAAGCTGCCGGCTGATTTTCCTACAGTGACACTGATGAAGGAGAGTCAGTGACTCACACAGGCAAAGCAGCCGGAGAGTGATAGCCGAGCAGCGACAGTTCATGCAAACCCCACGCCGAACGAGCCAGTCAGGAACGACGGCGTGTCTGAGGACGGTGCGGTTTGTAGTGTTGGTCTGAGCTCTGTACATTTAAACCCAGTTTGAACAGGTGCTGGATCACGGGACCGTGACCTGGGTGATCCGATCTGGGCCAGCGGTAGTGGACAGTCCGCAGGGTGCCCACCTGATTGAGCCGGCGGACCCGTATATATGCTGCTATCTGGGTCTTTAGCTCTGAGGCTAATGTGGCTAACAGGTTAAGAAGGCTTATACAACCACAGCTAGCACGATGCTAACTTCCTTTAGCATCTCACACTCACCGCAGAGTGGGCTGTTAAATCTCGAGCACGAGACAGCTCCTGATTTATTACTGATAAAGGACAACCCCTCCTCCTAAACCCGGGTTAGCTGCTCTACGTGTTCCGCCCCTTAGCTAGTTCAGCTAGCACACACACTCACACTCACACTCACACACATATACACACTCACTCTCTCACACACACACACACACACACACACTCACATACACACTGACACTCACACACTGACACTCACACACACACACACACACACACACACACACACTGACACTCACACACACACACACACACTGACACTCACACTCACACACACACACACACACACTGACACTCACACACACACACACTGACACTCACACACTCACACACACACACACACACACACTCACACACACTGACACTCACACACACACACACTGACACTCACACACTCACACACACACACACACACACACTCACATACACACTGACACTCACACACTGACACTCACACACACACACACACACACACACACTGACACTCACACACACTCACACACACACACACACACACACACACTGACACTCACACACACACACTGACACACACTCACACACACACACACACACACACACACTCACACACACTGACACTCACACACACACACACTGACACTCACACACACACACACACACACTCACACACACACTCACACACACACACACACACACACACACACACACACACACACACACACACACTGACACTCACACACTGACACTCACACTCACACACACACACACTGACACTCACACACACACACACACTGACACTCACACACTCACACACACACACACACACACACACTCACACACACTGACACTCACACACACACACACACACACACACACTCACACACACACACACACACACACACACACACACACACACACACACACACACACACACACACACACACACACACACACACGCAATAATAAATACATCATTAATAATTAATAATTAATAATTAGTAGCTGATTGATTAGACACCTCCGGATGTCTCCTGACTGATTACAGGTGGGGAAAGCTACACCGAGGGAATCTCCTACTGTTTCCCGGGGTAACGCCTGAGGAGGGATTTACAGGTGTGTGGGTGGAGGAACGTCTGACTGTGCGACCGTGACTCTCTCGTTCTCTCTGGTTCTTAATGATCCCCGGTTCCTGAGTCAGCTAACTCGACAGGTTCCGCCTCCGCTCGTCAGTTTGTCTGTTTGGGTTCTAGATTAACTCTGTTTCCAGATTCGATTGAAATCAAAGCAGAAATGAACCGTGAAGTTTTTAAACCGTACAGATTTACAATCCTAATTAAACGACTGGGGTATGAAGAGTCAGGGCTGGTCACAGTGGTGGTGAAGGTAACCAGACGTCCCCTCTAAAAGCTCCCTCACAGGAAGTTCCTACAGGAGGTGGTTCTGAATACGCTGCCTGATGTCTGAGACGCTGTTTATGATAGTGTGGAGAAGATCTCAGCCTTAAACTCCATTCATGGTGGAGGGATACATGCTGCAGGGCGCTGGGAGTCCCCCAGTGAGGTGGGTGAGGTTGGTTTATGGGTGGTGCAGTTCTGGAAGTGTAGTTATGTAATGTCCACACTCACGGCCTTATAAAATAACATGTCCTCTGGTCAATCATTAATCCTAATCTGGATCCTGAGGGACTCTGGAAGCTGATTTTCGGTTTGGAAATCACAGTCGGGGTTCCTGGACCAAACCCGGTGTGCGGCGGTGCCGATTCTCCCCCCTCAGTAATGATGGGCTGCTCCGTAATGACCTCTGTGTCCTGGCGGCTCAAACCCGTACTTACAGTCACCTGATCTGCAGGCCGAGCTGAGCACAAACACGCAGAGTGCTGATCCAGCCTCTCCAACGCGTGGAGTTTGAACTTTTCGGACGTGTGAGTTCCGCCTGGGTTCCGCTGAAGCGTGTCGTGCCCGACCGTAAGGCACTCTAGCGCCCGATAGTGAACTCTACACGTGCGTTAATGAAGTCGTGTTCTGTGTCCAGTACTCACTGCTGTGCAGGTTACTGAGCATACACGTCCATCTAAACTCTTATTGTACTAGCTGTGAGTATTTGGTTCTAGATAGGGCTCTGGAGGTTTATACAGGGCTGAGCGGAGACGGCGATACTTACAGACCTGTCCCATATTCTAAACTCTGCTCACGTCCTCGCTGCTTAGATCCTGAAACAAGCCTCCCAGCAAGTTTTCATTACGTATCTAGAACCCATTTGTGTGTTTTTGGTTCCCAGAATGACGGATACTTCACGTTATGTCACCATGTGTTCTGTTCCCGAGGTCAGTCGTTAAAGGTGCACTTTAGAACCTGGAGCTCGTCTCACAGTGTGACCTCACTGACTCATTAAACTCACTGCTCTGAGTCAGCGGCAGCGGAGCAACAACTACACGCTAGAACCTCTAGAACCTGGACTAACCTAGACCCTCTCCAACATCCACCTGGACTAATCTAGGCCCCTCTCCACCACACACCTGGACTAATCTAGACCCCTCTCCACCACACACCTGGACTAATCTAGACCCCTCTCCTTCACACACCTGGACTAATCTAGACCCCTCTCCAGCACACACCTGGACGAATCTAGACCCCTCTCCTTCACACAGTGGACCCACCCCGGTACCATCACTGCACACCTGCACTTTGTTTCCTCACCCTGTTTCTGCTATGAGTCTTACTGTACAGTTCACACTGCGTCCTTAACCACCACCTGCTGCTAAGTGCGGGTTCTCCTGCGCTGTCCTGTGTGGTGCACACCCCCCCAGGGACCCCCGACACCTGACGCCATCATTTACCTGCACAAACACGCCGGGTGAAATGTTTGAGGACAGTACACCCTGTTTAGAAATGTTCCAGTGAAAGTTTGATTGAACACTGCCTGTGCAGCTCCCGACTGTCCTAGCCCAGCTCTGTGTGTGTGGAGTGTGTGCGGGGACGTGTCTTCTCTGATATAGGAGCAGGTGTGGTAAAGGTTTGGGGAGTCGGAAGCTCTCCCGGAAGGTTCTAGCGCGGGTGATCAGGTGTGCGGCTCGTGGCTCTTCAGCCCTGCTCAAATGTTTACCTGTGTGATGTAATTAACCCGCGCTCAGGTGCATGTGGGGAGACGGCACGGCGCTCTGAAGTGCTCTCTGGTGTGAAAGGTACCTGGGGTGGTCCTGTTGCGCTGCGCTGACGGGGGATTTGTTGGGGACTTGGCACCCTCGACCTCTGACCTCGAGCCGTACAGACTGGTCCTCTGCTTGCGGAGCTCCTTCTCCCTCTCTCTGGCCTGCCGGATGTCTTGCTCCACGTCCGGCCGCAGGGGCAGGGACGAGCGCAGCTTGAAGAAAGGGTTCTCGTTCAGCCCGGGCGACTCCTTGTCGCTGTCGCCACCTTCATCTTGGTTTCGGTCACAGTAGGACTTCACGGAGAACGACCGTCCCGACCTGTCCGCCGCGGTCGCGGACCTGTTGGAGAACCTCTCCGCCTGAATGAGAGGTGAGGGAGTGCTCTCTAGGATGATCACCTGGCCCTTGCTGCCCTCAGTGAGTCCAGGACCACGGCGTCCACTGGAGGTCCAGGCTAAACCATCAACTGTCGAGTAGTGACTGTTGGGATCCTGGTCCAGGTGCTCAAAGCTGCGGGAGCGCTCCTTAAGGAATCCAGATGTCTGGTCGACCTGAGTTCCACCGTTGGAGATCTCACAGGAGGTCACGGAGGCCGGCCTCTTGGTCAGGATTTCGGGAGGCTCCTTGGGTTCCTGGAAGGCTTCAAACAGGAGCTTCTTCTCCCGAAGTTGCTTCACCGTGCCCTTGTCGTAAAATCCGGGCAACCTACCCAGCTGGACAAGCGCCCTCTCCCTTTCCGCCTCTGCACGGATTTCCCTCTGCATCTTCTTCCCGGCGAACTGCCGGTCCTTG
>JAMWET010004059.1:155000-175000 GCA_024036415.1 Prochilodus magdalenae | reverse complement strand
TGCTGATTGGATTGGGACACTGTTAATGCTCTGGACTCTGGACCTGCTATATTTACCTGCTAAGCTCCGAGCAGCACCGCTGTTCACAGGTGCTTCAGCATTATGCTAATTACATGAGGAACAGATTAGCGCTGGTTAATCAGCTCAGGCCTGAACGCCACCTCGCTGGGAGCAGGGTCTGAGTTCTTCTGCAAGGTGCAGCACATGACCTTCTTACTCGAACACTGAGGAACCCGCCCAGCACCAGCAGAGCTCTGTGCTACAGGACGCTAGCGCTCGCTCAGCGGAGGACAGGCGATGACCTCCACTGGGGACAGGTGGTGTAGGGACGGTGTAGGGCGTTAGGAACACTGAGACGGGACGTGGTACTAAAATACTGACCTCCTTCTTTACAACAACCCATGGGCGCTGTAGAACCCCAGAGTCCGGTTCTAGGAGTATCTGCACCTGGAGAACCTTTAAACCCAGGTGTGTAATTACGGGGTGGGAATGATTCCCTACAGGGACGTGGTAGAGTTACGGATCTACGGTATTCCGTCTGATCAGGTCATTCATCATTATACCTGCACTGTGTATATAACACCACCTCCATCACTACCACCACCACCTCCATCACTACTGCTACTACCGCCACCACCACCACTAATACTGTTACCACTACCACCACCACCACCACCTCCATCACTACTGCTACTACCGCCACCACCACCACCTCCATCACTACCACTGATACTACTACTACCATCACCACCACCTCCATCACTACTACTTCTACTACCGCCACCACCTCCATCACTAATACTACTGCTACCACCACTACTACTACTACTACCACCATCACCACCACCACCACCTTCATCACTACTACTACCACCACTACTACTGCTACTACTACTACTGCTACTACCGCCGCCAACACCATCACCACCACCACCACCACCTTCATCACTACTACTGCTACTACTACTACTGCTACTACCGCCGCCAACACCATCACCACCACCTCCATCACTACCACTAATACTACTACCACCACCACTACTGCTGCTACTACCGCCACCACCACCACTGCTACCACCACCACCACCACTGCTACCACCACCACCACCACACCGCTACTACCACTACTACTATCACTACCATCACCTCCTTCACTACTACCACTGCCACTACTATTACTACTACTGATACTACCACCACCACTACTACTACCAACACCACCATCACCACCACCTCTATCACCACCACCACCAGAGTAAATAAAACCCACCTGCTGTCGGGGTCCGGTTCCTCTGGGAGAGAGTGAGAGAGAGAGAGAGGGTGATGAGGGCCAGTAGAGGATAAACACACTGAGGACAGCCCACTGACCTAGCTCTACCTCTCTCTCTCTCTCTCTCTCTCTCTCTCTCTCTCTCTCTCTCTCTCTCTCTCTCTCTCTCTCTGTCTCTCTCTCTGTCTCTCTCTCTCTCTCTCTCTTCTTCTCTCTACCTCTCTCTCTCCTTTTATCTCTCTTCTCCCTCCCTTTCATTTCCCCTTTCTCTCTACCTCTCTCTACACATACAATGATGTGTAGTTATAGTGATATAGTAGTGTGTGTGTGTGTGTATACGTGAGTGTGTATATGTGAGTGTGAGTGTGTGTGTGTGTGTGTGTGTGTGTGTGTGTGTAAGTGTGTGTGAGTGAGTGAGTGTGTGTGTATATGTGAGTGTGTGTGTGTGTGAGTGTGTGTATATGTGAGTGTGTGTATATGTGAGTGTGTGTGTGTGTGAGTGTGTGAGAGTGAGTGAGTGTGAGAGTGTGAGTGTAAATTCAGTAAATAAACAGTATAGTTTTAAAGCATATGGAGAGACACAGAGAGAGAGAGAGAGAGACACAGAGAGACAACATGAATAGAAAGATCAGACTCTTTATTATTTTAACAGTATACGGTTCAATCACACGTATTTCAACACAGTGAAGCAATACCAGCTCGGACCACCAGAGGGAGCCCAAGACTGGACAGGTCAGAGTACAGACCGACAACAAACTCAATCTCAAACTGCAGTGTTCACAGACGGACAGACGGACAGAGCAGGAGCTGGGGGGCTTTTACAGATATGTACTTTTCAGTTCAGTGGATCACAATGATCTAAAAATAATAATAATAATAATAATAATCTGTATTTATTTATAAACTAGCTGCTGTAACATTCAGAAACCTGTAACATCAAATACAGAAGCACAGAGACACAGATACAATCGTCTCCCCACCATCACACATGGACACTGCGGGACACTGCGGGACACACAGACACTGCGGGACACTGCGGGACACTGCGGGACACACAGACACTGCGGGACACTGCGGGACACACAGACACTGCGGGACACTGCGGGACACACAGACACTGCGGGACACACAGACACTGCGGGACACTGCGGGACACTGCGGGACACACAGACACTGCGGGACACTGCGGGACACACAGACACTGCGGGACACTGCGGGACACACAGACACTGCGGGACACACAGACACTGCGGGACACTGCGGGACACTGCGGGACACACGGACTCGGGGGAGACCTAGGGAGGGACGCACAGTAGTGTTGATTCCAGTGTTGATGTTGAAGTAACTGGAAAACCAGGAACTTTGCGGAGGTGCTGCAGTGTGTCTGCCTCAGCCGAGTCACTGCGGGTCAGTTACACGCCTGTAACCAGAGGAACGTTCAGTCCGTGTTCAGCTCCAGTGTGAGGAAGTGGACTCTTATCTGGACATCCTGGTCCTACAGCAGGAACGGGGATTTGCCCGCAGAGCCCGGAAGCTGCGGAGCTACCGTTTGTTCATTCTCCGTGTGTATGAGCTCTCAGACGTACCTCACCTCCACCGCTCTCACAGCTCCTCTGATATGTAAATGAGCTCTGTTCTGATTGGCTCAGAAAGCAGTCCGGGCTGAAACACTCGCTAAACGGCTGTAGGCTAAATGGGCAGGGCTGATCTGCTGTCCACTGAATGGGTGTGGCTACACTACTGTATGGTAATTGGGCGGGGCTAAATGGCTTAGAAATGGCAGGTGAATGATACGGGCCTATAAAACCTATAGCGCAGCTCCTAATTAGCATGTGGCCGTATATCTGTGGTGTGGTCCTGTTCGTTTAATTAATTAATATTCATATTATTCTCTTTATTATTCACGGGTCGCTCCACACCTCCTCACCCAGAGCAGGCGTGGCCACATCTGGACTTCCAGCCCTGCAGTGATCCACACACGCGTGATATCGGTCTGAAGGATGGATCCAGAGGATCAAGAGGATCCGGAGGCGAGGGTCAGGAGGCGAGGGTCAGGAGGCGAGGGTCAGGAGGCGAAGATCCGGAGGCGAGGGTCAGGAGGCGAGGGTCAGGAGGCGAGGGTCAGGAGGCGAAGGTCAGGAGGTGAGGGTCAGGAGGCGAGGATCCGGAGGCGAGGGTCAGGAGGCGAGGGTCAGGAGGCGAGGGTCAGGAGGCGAGG
This sequence comes from Prochilodus magdalenae, assembly GCA_024036415.1. Lineage (NCBI taxonomy): Eukaryota > Metazoa > Chordata > Actinopteri > Characiformes > Prochilodontidae > Prochilodus > Prochilodus magdalenae. The sequence continues at coordinate 171,512 of JAMWET010004059.1, read as the reverse complement.
ATCCGGAGGCGAGGGTCAGGAGGCGAGGGCCAGGAGGCGAGGGTCAGGAGGCGAGGGTCAGGAGGCGAGGATCCGGAGGTGAGGGTCAGGAGGCGAGGGTCAGGAGGCGAGGATCCAGAGGCGAGGGTCAGGAGGCGAGGGTCAGGAGGCGAGGATCCGGAGGCGAGGGTCAGGAGGCGAGGGTCAGGAGGTGAGAGTCAGGAGGCGAAGGTCAGGAGGCGAGGGTCAGGAGGCGAGGGTCAGGAGGTGAGAGTCAGGAGGCGAAGGTCAGGAGGCGAGGATCCGGAGGCGAGGGTCAGGAGGCGAGGGTCAGGAGGTGAGAGTCAGGAGGCGAAGGTCAGGAGGCGAGGATCCGGAGGTGAGGGTCAGGAGGCGAGGGTCAGAGGCCTGAACCGGACCCGGTCCTCTGGTTCTACAGGTTCTATGGGTTTGGGTCGACCGGGATCAGCATTTTAGATCTGTTTATTTAGGAAATCTCTGATGGCCAAAATCAGTTCACCCCAGCCGCCGCTCCCCGCCGCTCCCCGCCGCTCCCCTAACCCTAACCCATTCCCTCTGTGGTCTCGAGGTCATCTTACGGTGGTAAGGTGAAGTTGGAAGGAGGCGGCGCTCTGTGGCTCGTTAGGTCGGGGTCAGGTTCAGGTGGTCAGCTAATCAGCGCCTCGTTAAGCAGAGTGCGGCGCGTATGTGAGGGCAGGCCGCTGTAGGTGCGGAGGTGCGGATCTATAGGCTCGTTTTTCAGGATATTTTGAGTGTAGAGTTTAATAACGGGAGATCTGCAGCGCCACCTGGAGGGGAGGTTTGATTAATGAATCTAAGGAGTCTGATTCTGAGGGTGCGGCCGGACCGGCCCCGGGTCAGGAGGTACGCCGGTCCCTGTATTCGTATTTAATGGTCTATGAAGTTTAGAGCTGCGTGTTTACTGTTCGATGTTTAATGATCATCACCTCAGAGGCTCACTGGGGCGAGTCACAGCGGCTCTGACTGACTCTGAAACAGGTGGAGTTCGTCTGTAGGGCAGGGGGTGCTGTAGTTCAGTAGCTCGGCAGTAGGGGGGGCTCTGGTACCAGACAGAAGGCGATGATGCAGTGACCCGGGAGGCAGAAGTCACATTACATTACATGAGGGAGCAGCACTGGCAGGTTTTCCTCTTCGGGCCGTCGGGGCCCTCCGCCCGGCTCGGGCTGGCCGCCTCGGTCAGCGGGGCGTCTTTGGATGCCAGCAGTGGATGCTCCTCCACCAGCTGACCGTCCGGCTTCCGGCTGGACTCCGCCTCCTCCGCTGTCATGTCCAGGGGAATGTCCTGGAACTGGCTCGGTGAGGACAGAGACGGGGTTACGGAGCTTGCGGAGGAGGCTGGGGTCAGCTTCTCCTGCTGGGCGGTCTCCGGGTCTACAGCTGAAGAGGATCCCGGGCTTGGGTGTGCTGGAGCCTCCACAGCGCCCTCTGCTGTCTCACTACAGAGCGGCGCCTCAGAGGACGTGGGTGCACTTCCTTCCACTGCAGGGGTCGTGACCTCTCCATTGACGTCTAGCAGAGACAGACAGACAGGACAGAATCGGCCTACTGTAATAACGGTGTTATTAAAACCGGGCTCGGTTCATTTATAACTGTTTAGTGGTCAGTTAGCTGGTTAGCTCGTTTAGCCAAACAGCTACAACATTCTTTCAGTGTTTAAAGACCAACTACAGCAGCGGAGCTAAACTTCTGTAGGCTGACTAGGTGGAGCTAAACTGTTGTACGGTGAATGGGTGGAGCTAAACTGCTGTAAGGTAAGAAGGTGGAGCTAAACTGCTGTGGGCTGAATGGGTGGAGCTAAACTGCTGTAGGGTAAGAAGGTGGAGCTAAACTGTTGTGGGCTGAATGGGTGGAGCTAAACTGCAGTAGGCTGAATGGGTGGAGCTAAATTGCAGTAGGCTGAATGGGTGGAGCTAAACTGCTGAGGGCTTGGCTTTAGTAGAAGTTCTCTTACCTGGATGAGGATCTTTGGTGCTCTTATCACTCGTGGTATCTGGACAGGTACCTCCGTTAGCATCTGCGCTGCTCACGTCTGCGCTGGTATCTGTATTAGCCTCTGCGCTGGTATCTGGGTTAGCCTCTGCACCGGTAACTGCGCTGGTAACTGCGCTAGCCTCTGCGCTAGCCTCTGCGCTGGTATCTGCGCTAGCCTCTGCACTGGTAACTGCGCTAGCCTCTGCGATGGTAACTGCGCTAGCCTCTGCGATGGTAACTGCGTTAGCCTCTGCGCTGGTATCTGCGTTAGCGTCTGCGCTGGTAACTGCGCTAGCCTCTGCGCTGGTATCTGCGCTAGCGTCGGCGCTGCTTTCTGTTTTGCCCTCTGGAACAGCGGCGTGTGCAGTGTGGTCGTCAGCAGAACCTTCTAGATGATTCTCGGCTCCTTCGGTTTCTGCCTCCTCCTCCTCTTCATCTACAGACTCAGCCTCCTCTCCCAATTCTGCGTTCTCGCCCGGTTCCTCGGCTGGTGTCTCCTCCGGTGTGGAAGCTTCCAGAATTTCCTCTCCCTCATCCGTGATGATTACTCTCTCCGCCCGGATGATTGCGCTATCATCGTCATTCACGCCCTGACCAGGCTCCGCCTCTGAGAAGCCCAGGAAGGTCAGAGTGACTGGGCCCTCAGCTAGCCCGTTAGCGTGCGCTACGCTGTCCTGCACAGGGACGTTGTGGGGTTTCTCATTTCCAGGAGTGCCGTTGGTGAGGGAGGGAGCGTTTGGAGTGACTGAGGGTTTCTCTGGAATGTCTCTGACCTCCACCGTGTGACCTACGGACACAGGAGACATGTGATCCAGTAGATCCTGTTAAATCTATATAGCACTATTTTGTCTGTAAATATGTTTTACCCCAAATCCAGTAGATCAGGCAGGACATGTTCGGGGTCTGAAGTTAGCTTATGCTTGCTAATGCTTGCTAGCTTGCTAATGTAGCTAACACAGTCATATGGTGCTAACTGCCTGCTGTAACAGCTCTTCAGCCCTGCCCCCTGCCTCTCTAGCCATGCCTGCTGCATGTCTAGCCCTGCCCCCTGCCTCTCTAGCCATGCCTGCTGCATGTCTAGCCCTGCCCCCTGCCTCTCTAGCCATGCCTGCTGCATGTCTAGCCCTGCCCCCTGCCTCTCCAGCCATGCCTGCTGCATGTCTAGCCCTGCCCCCTGCTTGTTTAGCCCTGCCCCCAGCCTGTCTAGCCCTGCCCCCTGCCTGTCTACATCTGCCCCCAGCTTGCCCAATCTTGCCCCCTTGCCTGTCTAGCCCTGCCCCCTGCTTGTCTAGCCCTGCCCCCTGCTTGTCTAGCCCTGCCCCCTCAAAATTAAATCACTTTTGTCACGAGTGAAAAACGTAGGTGCGCTGTCCCTTACAGTACTTCAGTACACACATATACATTAGACCATAAATATATACAACACTAAACACAACACTGTTTATAATATACAGTTTTATATAACAGTAATATAAAGCTATTAATAAAAACTATGATATATGCAGATGTACACATTACCATATAGCACTATGGAAGGCTGAGGTAGATGAGAGGCAGGGTATATACAGATATACAGTATGGATGGAACAGCAGGTCAGTCTATAAGTATAATATGCTAATGTAAGTGCAGAGTGATGATTCTCCATGGTGATCATCGTTTAGATTGATTTTGGTGAGATGTGCTGAACCACCCCCCTGCCTGTCTAGCCCTGCCCCCTGCCTAGTGTGGTAATATGGTGGTGTGGCGGTATTGTGGTGTACTGGTATAGTGTTGTGGTGGTGTGCTGTATATTGGTGTGGTATGGCGGTGTGCTGGTATGGTGGTGTGCTGGTATGGTGTGGTACGGTGGTGTGCTGTATATTGGTGTGGTATGGCAGTGTGCTGGTATGGTGGTGTGCTGGTATGGTGTGGTACGGTGGTGTGCTGTATATTGGTGTGGTATGGCAGTGTGCTGGTATGGTGGTGTGCTGGTATATTGTTGTGGTGATGTGGTGTGCTGGTATGGTGGTGTGGTATGGCGGTGTGCTGGTATGGTGGTGTGCTGGTACGGTGGTATGGTGGTGTGATGGTACAGTGGTGTGCTGGTACGGCGTGTGCTGGTATGGTGGTGTGCTGGTACGGTGATGTGGTATGGTGTGCTGGTATGGTGGGGCGGCGGTATGGTGGTGTGCTGGTACGGTAGTGTGGTGTGCTGGTACAGTGTGTGGTGTGGTACGGTGGGGTGCTGGTACGGTGGTGTGGTATGGTGGTGTGCTGGCATGGTGGTGTGGTGTGCTGGGACGGTGGTGTGCCGGTATGGTGGTGTGCTGGTAAGGTAGTGTGGCGTGCTGGTACGGTGGTGTTGCGGTATGGTGTGGTACGGTGGTGTGCTGGTACAGTAGTGTGGTGTTCTGGTACCGAAGTGTGGCTGGTATGGTGGTGTGGTGTGGCGGTATCGTGATGTGCTGATACGGTAGTGTGGTGTGTTGGTATGGTGGTGTGGTGTGCTGGTACGGTGGTGTGGCGGTATGGTGGTGTGCTGGTACGGTAGTGTGATGTGCTGGTATGGTGCTGTGCTGTTACGGTAGTGTGGTGTGGCGGTATGGTGGTGTGGTGTGGCGGTATGGTGGTGTGCTGGTATGGTAGTGTGGTGTGCTGGTATGGTGGTGTGATGTGCTGGTACGATGGTGTGGCGGTATAGTGATGTGCTGGTATGGCGGTGTGGCGGTACGGTGGTGTGCTGGTATGGTGACGTGCTGATACGGTAGTGTGGTGTGCTGGTATGGTGGTGTGGTACAGTGGTGTGGCGGTATGGTGGTGTGCTGGTATGGCGGTGTGGTGTGGCGGTATGGTGGTGTGCTGATACGGTAGTGTGGTGTGTTGGTATGGTGGTGTGGTGGTATGGTGGTGTGGTGGTATGGTGGTGTGCTGGTATGGTGGTGTGGTTTGGCGGTATGGCGGTGTGCTGATACGGTAGTGTGGTGTGCCGGTACGGTGGTGTGGTGTGCTGGTACGGTGGTGTGGCGGTATGGTGGTGTGCTGGTACGGTAGTGTGGTGTGCTGGTATGGTGGTGTGGCGGTATGGTGGTGTGCTGGTACGGTAGTGTGGTGTGCTGGTATGGTGGTGTGGTGTGCTGGTACGGTGGTGTGGTGTGCTGGTACGGTGGTGTGGTGTGCTGGTATGGTGGTGTGGTGTGCTGGTACGGTGGTGTGGCGGTATGGTGGTGTGCTGGTACGGTAGTGTGGTGTGCTGGTATGGTGCTATGCTGTTACGGTAGTGTGGTGTGGCGGTATGGTGGTGTGGTGTGGCGGTATGGTGGTGTGCTGGTACGGTAGTGTGGTGTGCTGGTACAATGGTGTGGCGGTATGGTGATGTGCTGGTATGGTGGTGTGGTGTGCTGGTACGGTGGTGTGGCGGTATGGTGGTGTGGTACGGTGGTGTGCTGGTATGGTGACGTGCTGATACGGTAGTGTGTTGTGCTGGTATGGTGGTGTGGTACGGTGGTGTGGCGGTATGGTGGTGTGCTGGTATGGCGGTGTGGTGTGGCGGTATGGTGGTGTGCTGATACAGTAGTGTGGTGTGTTGGTATGGTGGTGTGGTGGTATGGTGGTGTGCTGGTACGGCAGTGTGGTGTGCTGGTATGGTGGTGTGGTGTGGCGGTATGGTGGTGTGCTGATACGGTAGTGTGGTGTGTTGGTATGGTGGTGTGGTGTGCTGGTACGGTGGTGTGGCGGTATGGTGGTGTGCTGGTACGGTAGTGTGATGTGCTGGTATGATGCTGTGCTGTTACGGTGGTGTGGTGTGGCGGTATGGTGGTGTGCTGGTACGGTAGTGTGGTGTGCTGGTATGGTGGTGTGATGTGCTGGTACAATGGTGTGGCGGTATGGTGGTGTGGTACGGTGGTGTGCTGGTATGGTGACGTACTGATACGGTAGTGTGTTGTGCTGGTATGGTGGTGTGGTACGGTGGTGTGGCGGTATGGTGGTGTGCTGGTATGGCGGTGTGGTGTGGCGGTATGGTGGTGTGCTGATACGGTAGTGTGGTGTGTTGGTATGGTGGTGTGGTGTGCTGGTATGGTGGTGTGCTGGTACGGTAGTGTGGTGTGCTGGTATGGTGGTGTGGTGTGCTGGTATGGTGGTGTGCTGGTACGGTAGTGTGGTGTGCTGGTACGGTGGTGTGCTGGTACGGTAGTGTGGTGTGCTGGTATGGTGGTGTGGTGGTATGGTGGTGTGGTGTGCTGGTACGGTGTTGCTTCCCGTATTAAACCAACACGGGACACGATTTGTTCTGTATTTCCATAAATGTCTGATACACACGTCGGTCTGGGTCATCGGTTCTGTGTCATTCTAGAGCCTTGAACATTGATGCTGAAGCATAACCAGACATAGCCACCTCGTAGCTCCAGCGCTAAAGCCGGACTCCAAACACCAGACAGGTCCCGACTGGCCAGCTGTGTCTGAATCTGAGAATGAGCTTACGTCTACATCAGAGGGACCTGAGACACTGGGAGGCGTGAGGCGGTGTGTGGACGAGGCAGTGCAGTGAGAGACGTCTTACCCAATGAAGGAGCGAGAAGGAAGGAGCTGCGGGAGGAGCGCAGGCAGAAACACAGAGAGAGGAGAGAACGTGAGTAAACGAGGAGAAAAGAACTCAGTCAGGTTCCACCGGTTCTCCAGCAGGAGGTGCTGTTTGTACTACAGACTCATTAATATTCACACCCCAACATTTACATACAACCACAACAGAGCTCCAGCACTGGATCCCAACTGTCAGCGGTACACGGTGGAGGTTCTTCTGTGATCCGGTGCTTCCTATTCACCAGCTTCCTAATCCAGCGTTCTGTTCCACCTTAAATGGAGCTGCGGGAGAATCTGGCGCCTGTACCAGCTGCAGTATTTAAGGTGGAATGGAACACTGGATTAGGAAGCTGGTGAACAGGGAGAACTTCAATCTGGATTAGATGAACATCCACCATGTCCCGCTGTTCTCCAGCTTGTGTTCCCCACACAGGAACCTTAGCACCCACATCTTTAACAGGATCCCGGAACACCGTTAATCCTGCAGTCTGCACATTCCACTCCGGACAGATTCCCAAACCTCTCTGGACAATATGGAGCAGCTCCGCTCAGCGTCTGACCCTGAAGAGACTAAAGAGAGGAGCAGCTCCACCTTTATTAGCACCACCACCCCAACAGCAGCCTGTAAGTAGCAGCCATGCTGTGTGATTGTATCCGTGTGTGGCGGTTGGAGCAGATCATCTTAAACTGAGAGCTCCATAGTGAGGATCAGCTTTACTCTACTGTGTGTTGGTGTCCAGATGGAGCCAGTAGCTAGTACAGGGAACGCTAGCTACTAGCATTAGCTCCAAGTAACTAGCATAGCTAACTATATAGTATGAGGGCGGAGCTTATTTACACAGAGGCTCATTTTATTTAGTCTGTTTCCACATGGTGGTTGTTGTCAGTCAAAAGCAGGTAGGACACTCCTTCGTCCTGCAGCAGACTGAAGTTATACTTATGAGGTTTTGTGACATCACAGAGAGGCGGGGTGGGGGTGTGGACAGTCTGCTGGTATGAGCCCTTTAACATCTCAGCTCATCAGGAACACACAGCACCCAGCTGGTCCCGCACCCAGAGGGAGAAAGGAAACAGAGGGCAGGCAAGACAGAGGGCAGGGACGAATGGGTCCAGGTGAGGGAACAGGTGTGCCACACTTACCTGCTGTCGCTGCAGTGTCTCCCTGTGGGACAGAGAGGAGAGAGACAGTCAGTAGGTGTGCAGGAACAGGGACGTTCTCCCTCTCAGCTGATTAGAACGGGTGATTAGCTCCCGTCAATCAAAGGGAATCTCTTTGATGTTCATATGATCTTATCACAGGTAAGGCAGTGTTAAAAACCCTGTACCTTTGATCAGTCCTCCAAAGGGGCGGAGTGATTTTATACATCGGCAACAACATAACACCCCAAATTACCATATTTACCATATTAGCTCACACACACACACTCCCCCACCCCCACCCCCCCCTCCGGATCATTAAGACGTGTGTAATGTGGTGGCTGATTATCCACCAGGGGGAGCCAGTGAGCCAGTGCTGACATGTCACTGAGCTGTTCAGTCAGACTGCACACGGATCAGCTTCTAACGTCCGTATACAATCTAACATCTCAGATCATGCAGCTAACGCCGGACTGGCACATACAACCTGAGACCCGTTTTAGTGAAATGGTTAATCTGATGCCCATACAGGCACTGTGTACGTGATGCCCGTGTGATTGGCAGTGTCCCTGATGCCTGTGTGATTGGCACTGTGTACCTGATGCCCATGTGATTGGCAGTGTACCTGATGCCCATGTGATTAGCACTGTGTCCCTGATGCCCGTGTGATTAGGACTGTGTCCCTGATGCCCGTGTGATTAGGACTGTGTCCCTGATGCCCGTGTGATTAGCACTGTGTACCTGATGCCAGTGTGATTAGGACTGTATCCCTGATGCCCATTTGATTAGGAATGTGTCCCTGATGCCCATGTAGTTGATGGTGAATGGCACCATGTACTTGACTTCCATTTTCATACCACCATGTACCTGATGTCCATGTAGGTGGCACTATATAGATGCCACCCTGTGCCTGATGCCCATATATGGGGATGGCGTGTATACTACATGTATACTGCGAATGGCACCATGTGCATGATGCCCGGTGATTAGCACAGAGTGCCTGGTACATGTGGTGCCCGGGAGGGAGGAGTGACGGGCGCGTTCCGGGTCCTCTCTGAAGCCTGTTGGTGTGGGGTAAATGTTTATCCGTGATTTGCATTCCGCGCTGCTGCTTCCTGCGGCGGCCTGTCAGCCGGGAGAGTCTTTGAGCGCGGGTATGATTGAGTCGGCCTTGGCTGCGGGCGCCGTGCGGGGTTACCATGAACAGAAGAGTCGCCTCCGCAGCACTTCCTCTCCTTCCCGGAGCTCGGTGCCAGCGAACCCGCGGGGGGATTAAGTACGGAGCGGGGAGGGAAGGAGGGAGGAAGGAAAACAAACGTGGGCTGGTTTTATATCACCGCGGCGCGTACCACCGTCTGTGGTCTTACTGCGGTACAGCCAACGGCTGCGATATGCAAATGAGCGCTCTGGCCAATTGCAGGTCCACGTGAGTCCACTCAGTCTATCAGCTCCGCCTCCCCGTATCTACAATTAGTCAGCTCCACTGACCCTACAGGACACTGTACCGGTCCAGACTGTAGTCCACCTGTTTCTCTGTGTACTGTATTACCCTGTTCTCCAATGGTCAGGACCCCCACAGGACCCCCACAGGACCCCCACAGAGCAGGTATGATGTGGGTGGTGGATCATTCTCAGCACTGCAGTGACACTGACGTGGTGGTGGTGTGTTAGTGTGTGTGGTGCTGGTGTGAGTGGATCAGACTGCTCTGCTGTGAATGTCTGATTGATTAACACCGCAACGCGAAAGCAGATTTTAAAATGTCTCACCTCTGTGTTGCCGTGGTGATCTGCTGAATCTGAACTGTTCTCAATTTGGTCCTGTAGCCGCTCCACCGCCTCTTCCAGTCGTTTCGTCTCGCCCTGCAACCTGAACACATCACAGGTCAGGAGTGAGTGAGCAACAACCAAACAACCACCTGGGTCACCTACAAAACACCAGAGCAACCATCTGGTATACAACACCATAGCAACAACCTCCCAATCACCTGGGATACAAATCACCCAGCAACTCTGTTGCAACTGCTTGGGACCCCATAGCAACGACCCAGTAGTACCCTAGCAACTATACTGGACACCATATCATTGACCTAGGATTACCCTTGTAACCACCTGGGACACCATAGCAACCTTCTATAAAGACCCTAGCAACCATGTGGGATGCCCTATCAACCATCCCGGATACTACGGCAACAACTTCCACGCCACCATAGTAAAGTTCTATCAATAGTCTAGCAACCATATTGGTTCCCGTGTCAGCAGCCTAGGATCACCCTAGCAACCACTTGTTACCGTAGCAGCAGCCCCTGTTATCTATAAACATGGGCTGAAGTGCATTAACATGGTTAACCCCAGCGGCCACCTGGAGACCTGGTTCCCCCTGGTTCCCCCTGGTTCTCCCTGGTTCCCCCTGGTTCTCCCTGGTTCCCCTTGGTTCCCCCTGGTTCTCCCTGGTTCTCCCTGGTTCCCCCTGGTTCCCCCTGGTTCTCCCTGGTTCCCCCTGGTTCACCCTGGTTCTCCCTGGTTCCCCCTGGTTCTCCCTGGTTCACCCTGGTTCTCCCTGGTTGTCTCTGTTCTTATACATGTCCGGATATGAGATCCAGCCGTGTCCGGACGGAGGGACTGGGTTCTGAGTGATGGGGAAGTGGTGGTGTAATTGTTCCGGTAGGACTTCCTGGTCCTCATGTTTTGGGTTCTGGGTGCTGATGGGTCCAGTCTCTCTCGCTGTGCTGGACACACTGGACCTGCTCCACTAAAGCTCTCTTGGATAAATGGAGATCAAACGCCTTTATTCCGGAGTTCTGTGGAATATGCGAGCGCTGCCAGGAATGCCGGCGGTCCCCTTAAAGCAGCACGCCTGGGCTTATTAACTCTGCATCGCTATCAGCTGCTAATTACAGCTTCACACAGCATGATCCAGCAACAGCGCCACCGCCTACTGTTCACACTAACACTGCACCTCAGTCAGGCCACACTAACACTGCACCTCAGTCAGGCCACACTAACACTGCACCTCAGTCAGGCCACACTAACACTGCACCTCAGTCAGGCCACACTAACACTGCACCTCAGTCAGGCCACACTAACACCGTACCTCAGTCAGGCCACACTAACACTGTACCTCAGTCAGGCCACATTAACGCTGTACCTCAGTCAGGCCACACTAACACCGTACCTCAGTCAGGCCACACTAACACTGTACCTCAGTCAGGCCACACTAACGCTGTACCTCAGTCAGGCCACACTAACACACTAACACTGTACCTCAGTCAGGCCACACTAACACACTAACACTGTACCTCAGTCAGGCCACACTAACACTGTACCTCAGTCAGGCCACACTAACACACTAACACTGTACCTCAGTCAGGCCACATTAACGCTGTACCTCAGTCAGGCCGCACTAACACACTAACACTGCGCCTCAGTCAGGCCACACTAACACTGCACCTCAGTCAGGCCGCACTAACACTGCACCTCAGTCAGGCCACACTAACACTGTACCTCAGTCAGGCCACATTAACGCTGTACCTCAGTCAGGCCGCACTAACACACTAACACTGCACCTCAGTCAGGCCACACTAACACTGCACCTCAGTCAGGCCGCACTAACACTGCACCTCAGTCAGGCCGCACTAACACACTAACACTGTACCTCAGTCAGTGAGCCCGGAGAGCAGAGTGGACTAGAGCTTCAGTCGGGACTGAGACTCGGTCTGGTGGAGGCTAGATCTACTGTAGGGCATAGCAAGTAGGACCTGGGTTTAGGGGCAGTGGTTGTGGGGGTTTAGGAGATTGGGGTTTAGGAGAGTGGGGTTTAGGAGAGTGGGGTTTAGGAGATTGGGGTTTAGGAGAGTAAGGTTTAGGAGAGTAAGGTTTAGGAGAGTGGGGTTTAGGAGATTGGGGTTTAGGAGAGTGGGGTTTAGGAGATTGGGGTTTAGGAGAGTGGGGTTTAGGAGATTAGGGTTTAGGAGAGTAAGGTTTAGGAGAGTAAGGTTTAGGAGAGTGGGGTTTAGGGGATTAGGGTTTAGGAGAGTGGGGTTTAGGAGAGTGGGGTTTAGGGGAGTGGGGTTTAGGGGATTAGGGTTTAGGAGAGTGGGGTTTAGGAGAGTGGGGTTTAGGAGATTGAGGTTTAGGAGATTGAGGTTTAGGAGAGTGGGGTTTAGGAGAGTGGGGTTTAGGAGATTAGGGTTTAGGAGAGTGGGTTTTGGAGAGTAAGGTTTAGGAGAGTAAGGTTTAGGAGATTGGGGTTTAGGAGATTGGGGTTTAGGAGAGTGGGGTTTAGGAGAGTGGGGTTTAGGAGAGTGGCGTTTAGGAGAGTAAGGTTTAGGAGAGTAAGGTTTAGGAGAGTAAGGTTTAGGAGATTGGGGTTTAGGAGAGTGGGGTTTAGGAGATTGGGGTTTAGGAGATTGGGGTTTAGGAGAGTGGGGTTTAGGAGAGTGGGGTTTAGGAGATTAGGGTTTAGGAGAGTGGGGTTTAGGAGAGTGGGGTTTAGGGGATTAGGGTTTAGGAGAGTGGGGTTTAGGAGAGTGGGGTTTAGGGGAGTGGGGTTTAGGGGATTAGGGTTTAGGAGAGTGGGGTTTAGGAGATTGAGGTTTAGGAGAGTGGGGTTTAGGAGAGTGGGGTTTAGGAGATTGAGGTTTAGGAGATTAGGGTTTAGGAGAGTGGGGTTTAGGAGAGTAAGGTTTAGGAGAGTAAGGTTTAGGAGATTGGGGTTTAGGAGAGTGGGGTTTAGGGGATTAGGGTTTAGGAGAGTGGGGTTTAGGAGATTGGGGTTTAGGAGATTGGGGTTTAGGAGAGTGGGGTTTAGGAGATTGAGGTTTAGGAGATTGAGGTTTAGGAGATTATGGTTTAGGAGAGTGGGGTTTAGGAGAGTAAGGTTTAGGAGAGTAAGGTTTAGGAGATTGGGGTTTAGGAGAGTGGGGTTTAGGGGATTAGGGTTTAGGAGAGTGGGGTTTAGGAGATTGAGGTTTAGGAGATTGAGGTTTAGGAGATTAGGGTTTAGGAGAGTAAGGTTTAGGAGAGTAAGGTTTAGGAGAGTGGGGTTTAGGAGAGTGGGGTTTAGGGGATTAGGGTTTAGGAGAGTGGGGTTTAGGAGATTGGGGTTTAGGAGATTGGGGTTTAGGAGATTGGGGTTTAGGAGATTGGGGTTTAGGAGAGTGGGGTTTAGGGGATTAGGGTTTAGGAGAGTGGGGTTTAGGAGAGTGGGGTTTAGGAGAGTGGGGTTTAGGGGATTAGGGTTTAGGAGAGTGGGGTTTAGGAGAGTGGGGTTTAGGAGATTGAGGTTTAGGAGATTGAGGTTTAGGAGAGTGGGGTTTAGGAGATTGGGGTTTAGGAGATTGGGGTTTAGGAGAGTGGGGTTTAGGAGATTGGGGTTTAGGAGAGTGGGGTTTAGGAGATTGGGGTTTAGGAGAGTGGGGTTTAGGAGAGTGGGGTTTAGGAGAGTGGGGTTTAGGAGAGTGGGGTTTAGGGGATTAGGGTTTAGGAGAGTGGGGTTTAGGAGAGTAAGGTTTAGGAGAGTAAGGTTTTAGGAGATGGGGGTTTAGGAGAGTGGGTTTAGGGTAGGGTTTTAGGAGAGTGGGGTTTGGAGATTGAGGTTTTAGGAGATTAGGGTTTGGGGTTTAAGGAGGAGAGTGGGGTTTAGGAGCGTCGGGGGGTTTAGGAGGATTAGGGGTTTAGGAGAGTGGGGTTTAGGAGATTGGGTTTAGGAGAGTGGGGTTTAGGAGATTGGGGTTTAGGGGATTAGGGTTTAGGAGAGTGGGGTTTAGGAGAGTGGGGTTTAGGAGAGTGGGGTTTAGGAGATTGGGGTTTAGGAGAGTGGGGTTTAGGGGATTTTTAGGAGAGTAAGGTTTAGGAGAGTAAGGTTTAGGAGATTGGGGGAGAGTGGGGTTTAGGAGAGTGGGGTTTAGGAGATTGGGGTTTAGGAGAGTAAGGTTTAGGAGATAAGGTTTAGGAGAGTAAGGTTTAGGGAGATTGGGTTTTAGAGAGTGGGTTTTTAGGAGAGTGGGGTTTTGGTGAGTGGGGTTTAGGAGAGTGGGGTTTTAGGAGGATTGGGAGGTTTAGGAGAGTGAGGTTTAGGAGAGGAGCGTTGGGGTTTTAGGAGGAGGCGTGGAGTGGAGGTTTTAGGAGGAGCGTTGGTGGTTTTTAGGGAGCATTGAGGGAGGTTTTAGGAGAGCGTTGGGGTTTAGGAGAGCGTGGGGTTTAGGAGGAGCGTGGATGGGGTAGTTAGGGGACGTGGTGGGGTTTTTAGGGAGAGTGGAGGTTTAGGGATGGCGTGGAGGGGTTTTAGGAGAGTGGGGTTTAGGAGAGTGGGGTTTAGGAGGATGGAGTGGGGTTTAGGAGGAGCGTGGGGTTTAGGAGATTGGGAGAGGTGGGATTGGGGTTTAGGAGATTGGGGTTTTAGGAGGAGTGGAGGTTTAGGAGAGTAACGTTTAGGAGAGAGGGTTTTAGGAGGAGCGTGGAGAGGGGTTTTAGGAGGAGCGTGAGTGGGGTCTTTAGGGAGAGCGTGGTAGATTGGGGTTTAGGAGATTGGGGTTTAGAGTGTGGGGTTTAGGAGCGTGGATTGGGGTGGGGGTTAGGAGGAGCGTGGGTGGGGTTTAGGAGGAGTTGGGTTAGGAGATTGGGGTTTAGGAGAGTGGGGTTTAGGAGATTGGGGTTTTAGGAGAGTGGGGTTTAGGAGAGTGGGGTTTAGGAGATTTAGGAGGAGCGGAGAGTGGGGTTTTAGGAGATGAGTTGGGGGTTTTAGGAGGAGCGGGGTTTAGGAGAGTAGGGTTTAGGAGAGTGGGTTTTAGAGAGACTGGGGAGTGGGGGTTTTAGGGGAGCGTGAGTAGGGTTTTAGGATGTGAGCGTGGAGTGGGGTTTTAGGAGGTGGTTGTAGGAGATTATGGTTTTTAGGAGGAGCGTGGAGTGGAGATTTAAGGAGGAGCATGGAGGGGTTTTAGGAGGAGCACAGGGTGCTTTAGTAAAAGCGTGGAGTGGGGTTTTAGGAGGAGCCTGGAGTGAGGTTTTAGGAGGAGCGTGGAGTGGGGGTTTTAGGAGGAGCGTGGAGTGGTGGTTTTAGGAGGAGCGTGGGTTTAAGGGGTTTAGGAGTTAGGGTGGAGTGGGGTTTTTAGGAGATTGGAGGGGGGTTTTAGGAGTAGTGAGGTTTGGAGAGATGAGGTTTTAGGAGGAGCGTGGAGTGGGGTTTTTAGGAGGAGCGTGGAGTGGGGGTTTTAGGAGGAGCGTGGAGTGGGGTTTTAGGAGGAGCGTGGAGTGGGGTTTTAGGAGGAGCGTGGAGTGGGGGTTTTAGGAGGAGCGTGGAGTGGGGTTTTAGGAGGAGCGTGGAGTGGGGTTTTTAGGAGGAGCGTGGAGTGGGGGTTTTAGGAGGAGCGGTGAGCAGTGGTGTTTAGGAGATTTATTAGGAGATTAGGGTTTTAGGAGGAGAGTGGGGGGTTTAGGAGATTGTGGAGTGGGGTTTAGGAGGAGTGGGGTTTTAGGAGGAGCGTGGGATTCGGGTTTAGGAGGGGCGTTTAGGAGATTTTAGGGAGCATAGGAGTGGGGTTTTAGGAGGATGAGTGGGGTTTTAGGAGAGGGGGTTTAGGAGATGGGGTTTAGGATGATTAGGGGAGGGTTTAGTGGGGTTTAGGAGAGCGTGGAGTGGGATTTAGGAAGGATGGAGTGGGTTTAGGAGAGTGGTGGTTTAGGGTGATTAGGGTTTAGGTGGAGTGGGGTTTTAGGAGGATTAGGTTTTTAGTTTTAGGAGGAGCGTGGAGTGGGGTTTTTAGGAGGAGCGTTTAGGAGAGTGGGGTTTAGGAGAGTGGAGCGTGGAGATTAGGGTTTTTAGGAGAGAGGGGGTTTGAGGGGGGTTTTAGGGGGCGTGGAGTGGGGTTTAGGAGAGGAAGCGTTTAGGAGAGGGGGGTTTTAGGAGGAGCGTGGCATGGGGTTTTAGGAGGAGCGTGATGTGGGGTTTAGGAGAGCGTGGGTGTTTAGGAGGAGCGTTGTGGTTTAGGAGGAGCGGGAGTGGGGTTTAGGAAGGATTAGGGTTTAGGGGATTAGGAGAGGAGCGTGAGGGGGGTTAGGAGGTGGGGTTTAGGGGATTTTAGGAGGAGGAGTGAGTGGGGTTTAGGAGAGGTGGGTTCTGGGGGATTTGTAGGGGGAGCGTGGAGATAGGGTTTTAGGAGAGCGGTGGAGTTGGGGTTTAGGATTTAGGAGTGGGGTTTTTAGGAGGAGCGGAGTTTAGGGGATTTAGGGTTTAGGAGCCGTGGGGTTTAGGTTTTAGGGGTTTAGGAGATTGGTGGTTTAGGAGATTGGGGTTTAGGAGATTGGAGTTTTTAGGTTTAGGAGATTGGGGTTTTAGGAGAAGCGGGGTTTAGAGATGGGGTTTTAGGAGAGTGGGGTTTAAGGGGATTAGGGTTTAGGGGATTAGGTTTTAGGAGAGTTGGTGAGGGGTTTTAGGATTGAGTGGGGTTTAGGAGAGTGGGGTTTAGGAGAGTGGGGTTTAGGGGATTAGGGTTTAGGAGAGTGGGGTTTAGGAGATTGGGGTTTAGGAGATTGGGGTTTAGGAGATTGGGGTTTAGGAGAGTGGGGTTTAGGAGATAGGGGTTTAGGAGATTGGGGTTTAGGGGATTAGGGTTTAGGAGAGTGGGGTTTAGGAGATTGGGGTTTAGGGGATTAGGGTTTAGGAGATTGGGGTTTAGGAGAGTGGGGTTTAGGAGAGTGGGGTTTAGGAGAGTGGGGTTTAGGGGATTAGGGTTTAGGAGAGTGGGGTTTAGGAGAGTGGGGTTTAGGAGATTGGGGTTTAGGAGAGTGGGGTTTAGGAGAGTGGGGTTTAGGAGAGTGGGGTTAGGAGA